>CM070623.1:48193834-48596881 GCA_036346255.1 Ampelocalamus luodianensis
GCCTTTGAACTTTTAAGCTTGGCCATTCTTCTTCTGCACCACATTGGCACTAGAATGTCCTTCATTACCTCTGATGTGTGTATTTTTTGCCCTCGCCTTCTCTTCAACATCAAGAGACCCGGTGAGATTTTCAGCAGAAAACTCTTGTCTCTTGTGTTTCAGGGAAGTAGCAAAATTCCTCCAAGAAGGAGGAAGTTTGGCAATAATGCCTCCCGCGAAAAACTTGTCCGGTAACACATATTTGAAGTGCTCAAGTTCTTTGACCATGGATTGTATCTCATGAGCCTGCTCAACTACAGAACGGCTGTCAACCATTCTATAGTCATGGTATTGCTCCATGAGATATAATTCACTGCCTGCATCCGAAACCCCAAACTTGGCCTCAAGTGCATCCCACATCTCTTTCCCAGTTTTGATCATCATGTATGCATCAACTAACTTCTCACCAAGAATGCTAATCACGACACCTTTAAAAAGGTTATCAGCAGCCTCGAACGCTTACTCCTGTTCAGGAGTAAGTGTTCCTTCAGGCTTGCCACTTGCCACATGAAAAACGTTCGTGGCAGTTAGCCAAAGCACCATCTTGGTGCGCCACCTCTTGTAATTCGCACCATCGAATTCAGAGGGTTTTAGCGCAACATCAAAACTAGTTGACAAAAAATGCCTAGAATAAGGTTTTTGGAATGTTGAATATATGCCGTACACGCGTCTCGCCGGGATGGAGATCGCTAGAGACAGCAACAAAACTGTGTAGTTTGTCTATCGTATAGAATCTTTCGTATGGAGATCAGTCCGAGAACCAGTGCTCTGTTCTTCTAAATAACAAAAACGAAGAGGCCAGAATAGTGTTAACTGCAGCTATTACTCACTAGTAACCTAGTGCCATTAATACCATTTAATGCGAGTCGGTGCGTTTCGATTTTTGAATAGATAAAGAAAAACGCGCACGCACCCGACCCGCACCACTCGGCGAGGCGAGCGAGCGAGCGCGCGCGTGTATTGGCTCTCTCCAATTCCATAAGGGGCTACCACGTTCCACTTTTTAAAGTGGTGTAACTCCCATTCAACTCTCCATATGGGACTAAACAGTTTTAACACGTGCACATGGACCTTTGAGATTTTTCAGAAATTAATTAGAATTAAAAATAGGTCTCAACCCGTATTAATTCCAACACTAAATTTGGCCCATTATGCCACGTAACTCCTACTCCCAAATTTGATTTTGTTTTTTCTCTCTGAAACTCACAACTCCATTGTTTTGATATGGGAACTTGCAGCAATGTTGATGTTTGGATCCGCATAAAGATTGGCGTTTAATATATTTTTTACTTTGCTTCATAGAACATGTGCGTTGCTTTGCTTCAAATTGATTTGCTAGCAGAAATGAAATTTTCAATTCTACTTTGTTTGGTGTTTCGGAGGGAACGATCTAAAAAGTAAACTAATTTCCCTCCATATCCGCTTTGTGAGACAATTAATTAGTTTAGGATGTTGATGCGGCGTAATCTATGGCTAGCTCTTTGCGGTGGCACGCTTGACCTGTCAACGTGTGTCACATGACAATATGGCAATTAATTAGTTCAAAGATGTTTCTGGTTTGGAGTTTTGGACTCTGGACCGGACCGCCCGTCAAATCTAAAGGCCGAAGTCTTTTGTGGAGGCCAGTTTGAGCCTGGTGGCCTGCTCTGTCCGGCGTGCTTTCACTTGCGAGGCCCAGTGACCAGCGCCGCGTCGGACAGTTAGCCAGCCACTCACGGCCGTGGGGAAAGCCGAAGCTTTTTTAATGGCCGGGCAAAAGAAACAGGATGGCCATGTGACCAGAGTCAAACGAAGGCGCGCCGTCCCCAGTCGCCACCCGGCCGGAAGACCGACGAGGGCAGAACGGCCATTCCTAGCCATTTCCACCGCACCGCAGGACCGAGAGATGCCTCAGCCTTCTCGATCGTGCCCCCCGCAGATCCGGCGCGCGTTTCGCTCGTCCTCCTGAAGACGCAGCGGCCAACTTGGACATTACGCCAACCTAGAGACCCTTAGCGAGCACGTCCCCTCTATAAGTCGAAACACGCCACTGTAATGTAGTACGTAGGCTATCTGATTGTGTTAGTTCCGTCGGCATTACCGTCGAGTGTTCAAAGTGGATCACTTCGTGTCTCGGAGAAGACAGCTGAATAACTGATGAGAAGGGGAACAGAGATGATGCAGGGGACTCGTTGCGTCGCGCTGTTCTTGCTCGTCTGCGTGGCTGCTCGAGCTGCTTCGGCCATCACGGATGGTGAGAGCTTGCAAACTATGTTATGTCTCCTTACTCCTTGCATTGTTAGTTCATATGTGGCTTGCTAGGTTGATTAATCACGCTCATGCCACAAGAAATTAGAATGTTAAAACAGTCGCACGTGATGGCCGTCCGGCTTATGCACGCATGAGTTCTGACATGTCACGTTTCATGCTTAGGCCCGCTGCCGAATGGCAACTTCGAGGAGGCGCCGGACAAGTCGCAGATGAATGGCACGAGGGTGATGGGGCGCTACGCGATACCGCACTGGGAGATCTCGGGGTTCGTGGAGTACATCGGCTCCGGCCAAAAGCAGGGGGACATGCTCCTGCCGGTGCCGGAGGGCGCCTACGCCGTGCGGCTGGGCAACGAGGCCTCCGTCCGGCAGCAGCTCAGCGTCACGCAGGGAACGCACTACTCGATCACCTTCAGCGCGGCGCGCACCTGCGCCCAGGCCGAGCAGCTGAACGTGACGGTCACCCCCGAGTCCGGCGAGGTCCCCATCCAGACGGTATACACCAGCAGCGGCTGGGACTCCTACTCCTGGGCGTTCAAGGCCAAGCACAGCGTCGTGTCGCTCATCGTCCACAACCCCGGTGTCACTGAGGACGCAGCCTGCGGCCCCCTCATCGACTCGTTTGCCATCAAGGCCCTCCAGCCTCCTCAACGCGCCAACAGTACGTAGGATCCTAACATTTCTCAATTTGAAGCTGCTACGCGTAGCTCCATGTTTCGATATGCATGGTCAAAGAAAACGAAATATATTTAGCACAATTAACAAACCGAAACCCCGGCAGATAACATGCTGGAGAATGGGGACTTCGAGGAGGGGCCGTACATCTTTCCCAACACCTCGTGCGGGGTGCTGGTGCCGCCCATGGACGAGGACGACTACTCGCCGCTGTCCCCGTGGACGGTCCTATCAACGACAAAGTCCGTCAAGTACGTGGACGCGGCACATTACGCGGTGCCGCACGGCGCCCGCGCCGTGGAGCTGGTGTCCGGCGTGGAGAGCGCGCTGGTGCAGGAGGTGGGCACCGTGCCGGGGCGGTCGTACAAGCTGGAGTTCGTCGTCGGGGACGCGGCCGACGGGTGCGAGGGATCCTTGGCCGTCGAGGCGTACGCGGCGCGCGGGAGCGTGAAGGTGCCGTACGAATCCAAGGGCACGGGCGGCTACAAGCGCGGGGTGCTCGACTTCACGGCGACCGATAACCGGACGCGGGTGGTGTTCGTCAGCATGTACTACAACATGAAGCACGACGGCACGCTCTGTGGCCCCGTCGTCGACGACGCCTCGCTCGTCGGCGTGCACAACAACCATGCTCGCCGGTTACTTTTATGATACTACCGTGACGCGCATGGCTCATTGCTGAAGGGGGACGAAATGCGTGGCAGTTGTAAACTTAACTTCGACTAGTATCATGGATAATTATGTATTAGTGGGTGGTGTTTATGAGAACAACGAGCCGACTTGAGATTCAGATGTAGTAAGAGTTACAGCCCAAGGGCATCATTGTGTTTGTGCGCGCTAGATTGCTTATACATTGGGGCCGTGGACTTTGGAATTATCAACGTTGAAAATGCTCCGGCCCAACAACTTTACGTGCATTTGCGCGGTGGCTAGATTTATTTCGAAGTCTGTACAGATACTTAAGAATATATTTATTTCTCATATAGGTTATTTAGATTTTTAAGATATAATAAATATTAAAAATGACAACAGAAGCTTAAAGAAAAATACAACCCAACGAACGTAATTTGTTCGATGGAAGAAAATTATTGATCATAATAAGTTATTGGGTTCTTATAAACGTAATCACTCTCCACTATGTATAGATCATGTAGCTGCATGCCCTTATTCTTACTCTATGAGGTACTTTTTTCCAAAATATATGCATACATATGTACCACTATTTAATCTCAAGTAATACGTTGATTATGTATGCAACAAATTATTTTATTAGTTTATATGGATTTAGAGTACATTGCTCACGCATACAGCGATGCATCATGGGAGACCTACTTTGAACTTATTTTCCCTCACAGTCGGCTACCCCACCGAACCGTGTGTTCTCTATCTCTTCTCGCTGTCATGGCTTTTTTTGCTTCAACCTCCAACAACAACCTCCAACAACAAGCCCAAATCTCGATCGAACCTTCCCCGCTGCAACCCCTTCTAATACAATATTTTTTGCTTTAACCTCCAACAGTAAACTCAAATTTTGATCGAACCTTCTCCGGCTGGTTCCTACCGTGTGTCGATCGCATGGAACATGTACGTATTTGCCTCTACTTAGAGTAGCGCGTATCCCAATTATCTTTTGTCAATGTATGGCCGGTATCTGTACTGTTTTAAGATTCTATCTGCACCTTATAGCGGGTCGTCTGCGATCTTTGGAAAAGGTGAAAGGTGATGGTGGCTAATTTGGCTGGAAGGTCAAAATTTCTTGCAAAACTTCTGAATGATCGAGTTGAAAATGCTTTGGACGGTGGGAAGCAGTAGCCCAGGGGCCCCAGGAGTCTTACGAACAAAAACAGCCCGGCACCGCGAGACGGTAGCACCCGGCGGGAGTCGCGGCGACAATCTACCGGGTGCGCGCGCAAGCGCCCGTGCGGTCTGCGTCAAACCAGAGGCCACACTCAACCAGCAGCGAAACATGGCGGTCGGGCCTGGCCGACACAACCCAACATGCATGTGTCGTTTCAGTCGTTTCTCACGGCACAGCCGCAGCCCGCTGCCCACGCTAACAGCACAGCACAGCACAGCACAGTACGTCGCTACCGCGAGGCCCGAGAGCCGCCACATTGGGCTCCGCGGCCGTGTGGAAACTGAAAGCGGAATCTTCTACTGGCCATGCCGAGGAAATCGAATGCCACGTGATCACACGCAGGGTCTGTCCGCGCAATGCACCAGATCCCTACCCAAGTTGCCAAGACGCACGGGCCCATCTGCATCGTCTCAAAACCGAGGGATGCCCGCCGTCCTTCTCGTGCCCCGGCCGGCGCGTCTCGCGGCGCCCCGTCCGTCGGCCTTCGCTACGCCTCCTTGGTCAGTGCAAGCTCTGCTGATAAGCAGCAGCCCTCCCTTATATAAACCCGTGCGCATTAGGTCCCCTGCGGTGATTTACTCCATATATCTGAGGACCGAAGCCACAAGGCCCACACACCGCGGCAGTTTTGTTTCTTCCTCCACCCCAATAAAGCTCGAGAGATACAAGGCACGCAGAGAGGTCGCCACTCGCCAGACGGGAGTCGGAGATCATGACAAACAGCACGCGTTGCATGGCGCTGGTGATCTTGCTCGTTGGCGTGGCTACTCGAGCGGTTTTTGCCGTCACCGATGGTGAGAACTCGCAAACTAATACTAGCATGCTACTACTGTGTTTCACGATACTAGCACTTCTTTTAGAGGGTAGGAAGTTGGTTAGTGTAGTTGTTTTTAAAGATAGCCATCTTAAGACTTATAACCCACAAGAGTGACAGGTTCAAATTCGGAAAAATCGTAGTGAAAAATCCACACGCATAACTGCCCAACATGTGGTTGGTGGAATCAAACTATGGCCATCAACCAGCGAGATAGGACGCCACACGTCTAGGCTATGCTATGGTTAGCAATAGAAATCATTAGCACTAATCAGTTGATCCAGTGTGTGACGATCCCTTTCAATTTCAGTTATGCGCATATATGTGTCACACAAAAGCAGGTGTTGACTTACTAGTTCCAGATACGATCCTAGAGAGTGCCAGAGTGTGGCATCCATTAATCCAAGGTTCCGATCGCTGTCTCATGTTCATGATGTATGTATCACATATAATTTGATTATTTCAGAACCACAAGTTCTTCCGCACCGTCACATGGCATGCACCTGCATAGTTCGTAGGTCATGGGGGTTCTCTTGAGATGTGTTAATTAGTTCGAAACTTCGAATATATGAAGGGGGGTGATCGATCTATTTGATCTGAGCTTTCTCTTTTGACCGTCGATCTAATGGGGGCTTGTCAACCTAGCTGTATGTAACTATGTAATCGATCATATTCATCTCGATAAGAACATCCAGTAGCAAGTTATCAGTGGTCCTCAATAAGTTTGACAATATATAGATCAGGTGTACGCATGATTGAACGTTGAAGAATTGATTAAGCTTTTATTTATTCCGAGAATATTCTAATTTATGGTACCTAGTTATGATTTTAAACTGGACAGGCTGATCTTGATTGTGCAATCTCTTAAACTAAGAACTGAAGTCAATCTGCATTTTGGACCATGCTCAATTCAAATCATACCAAATTTCAGTTTTATTTCACTGCATAAAATACAGAAAAATTACGTGCATGCCAACTTTCAGTGAATTAGTGCTCTTTTTTTTTCTTCACTGTGATACAAATGCCCGTTTTCCCTTCCTTTGTACGTGTATGAATTCTGACAATTCGACAAACTTGAGCGTACAGGCCTATTACCAAATGGCAACTTCGAGGACGGGCCGGACAAGTCCCAGCTGAACGGCACGGTCGTGACGGGGCGCTACTCCATGCCGTACTGGGATATTTCGGGGTTCGTGGAGTACATCGAGTCCGGGCAGAAGCAGGGGGACATGATGCTGGCGGTGCCGGAGGGCGCGCGGGCCGTGCGGCTGGGCAACGAGGCAACTATCCGGCAGCAGCTCAGCGTGACCCGGCTCACGTACTACTCCATCACACTCAGCGCCGCGCGGTCATGCGCCCAGGCTGAGAAGCTGAACGTGTCGGTCACGCCCGAGTCCGGCGTGTTCCCCATCCAGACCGTGTACAGCAGCAGCGGCTGGGACTCCTACTCCTGGGCCTTCAATGCCAAGCACACCGTCGTGTGGCTCGCCATCCACAACCCCGGCGTCGAGGACCACCCGGCGTGCGGCCCCCTCATCGACTCCATTGCCATCAAGACCCTCTACCCTCCCCAGCACACCAGGGGTACGTAAGATAATTTCTAGCACGTCGAAAACTCAACTTGTTCCAAGAAACACCATAATCAGTTCAGTAATTAATCCAACTCGAGCAGGCAACATGCTGAAGAATGGGGACTTCGAGGAGGGGCCGCACATCTTCCCGGACACGCCGTGGGGTGTGCTGGTGCCACCGATCTTCGAGGACAAGCACTCGCCGCTTCCGGGGTGGACGATCATGTCGGACACGAAGGTCGTCAAGTACGTGGACGCGGCGCACCACGCGGTGCCGCAGGGCGCACGAGCCGTGGAGCTGGTGGCCGGCAGGGAGTGCGCTCTGGTGCAGGAGGTGGGCACCGTGCCCGGGTGGTACTACAGGCTGTCGTTCTTCGTCGGGGACGCGGCCAACGGGTGCAACGCGTCCCTGGCCGTGGACGCGTACGCGGCGCGGGCGATACTGAAGGTGCCGTACGAGTCCCACGGCACGGGCGGGCACAGGCGCGCCGAGCTCGAGTTCGCGGCGGTCGCGAACCGGACGCGCGTGGTGCTCCACAGCTCGAACCACCACATGAACTCCGACGCGACGCTCTGCGGGCCCGTCATCGATGACGTCTCGCTCGTCGTCGTGCGCAAGCACGCTGCCTGCCGGCTGCGTTTGTAGCGCACGTGTTACAGCGGTTTACATGACGTGTGTGTGGCCTTCGGCGTGCCTGGTATCTGTGGTTGTATCTGCTGTAGTGGCCGGATCGTTTACATGTACTCTGTGGCGGAGTTAGCTACGGCTCAAACCTCTGACTAGCTGTTCTTTAGTTGAATTTGTATTTTTAACGATTTTTCAAGAGATTTTCTCTAGGATTTTAATCGTAGGTATCGGACCATTACCCTATCTGCCTGAGGTCTAGCTACGCCCGTGCGCTGTACTACTATCTTTGATAAGACGTTGAGCTCAAGATGAGGACGAAATTACTGGCAGTTGCACTACTTTTAACTCTGTTTTCCAAGAAACGAGGTACTATACATGCATGCTGCTGCTATATATGTGGATCTGCCACATGGAAATTCAGACGTGTCAATTTGAGACTGATTTTTTTTTTGTTATAGGATGCACATGGATGCAGCTGTGCCCAATGCGTCCACAAGGGGAAAAAAACGGTCGTCCATGCAGACATAGTTCCTTCTACCATGCATGCAGGCATGTGCTTTGTTAGAGGGGTTTGTACTGGGCTACTGGCTGCATGGCTGCATTTATGTATGCTCATTAAGCACGATCAACGGATCAAGGGCATTAAGTCAACAGCTACCGTTTCTAGTTTTGTACTCGTGCTACTCACAAACTAATAGTCCTCTTTGCATTAACAGAGAGAGCAGTACTACTGACACGCTGTGCATGCTGCCGCCTGCCGTGCTCTCATTCATTTGACACGTGGCACGACTGATGTGGCATGACGTATGCCATTGGGTTGATGATATGGCATGCCACACGTACGATGAAATTGCGCATGATGTGCCATGCATGTGTCCGGTCGTACCACTCATTAATCCACTACATGCTAATTAAAGTGACCTCTAATGTCAGAATATCTGCCGTATGACTTAATGGAGAGGAACTTTTTTTTTCCGACGAGGAGAGGACCTAAATAAAAAAAATTAAAATTTAGAAATTCAGTTGTAAGAATGCACAGAAACAGGGGCCGTGGTTCGTGATGATTTTGGCAATTTTCGCGTTTGCCGTTCAAGATGGTACCCCAATATCACTAGAGAAAATCTATAGAACGCTATAACGTTGCTCCCCTTTTCAATGGAATAGGATCTGACTGTTCGATGGAGAGCAATGAACATCCATGATTATGACCACAAATGAGAGTCTTATTCACTCAGAAACATTTCCCACCACACATTCACTTAATGACTTCCTGTGTCATCTCTATCTCTCATTCGCCCATTCTCTGGTATAGATGGCCAGCGCACAGCCAACAACCAGTGCGCGGGGAAGGCAAATGGCCGCGACTAGTGTGGAGAATGCCTACAGTTGGGCGTGAGGACGCGGAGCTGCGCCGTGAGTGACTGTGGGGCCTCGGGCCGCAGGCGACAACTGGTGGGTGGGCAACAAGCGAGCTCGGTAGTGGTAGCAGGCATGTGGACAATGGTGATGACAACGGTGGCAACGAGTGAGTGGCGAGCAGAAGCAAGGCTTGTGGTAGACGCGGCAGCCACTAGGCAATGCTCCACCATTCATAGGTGAGCTGTAAGCACAAGCACTAGCCATATTGACGTGCTCCGCCACCTCTAGCTCCGATGGCTTTTGCGGCGTCACCGCCAGTACAACCCCGGCTCCAAAATCAATGAAATTTTCTTTTAACGTGTTTTCTATTTTTTTTCTATTTTAATATACTTCCCCAAGTTCTTTGAAACTTTGTTGAAACTCAATGTAACTTTTTTGCTTGAAACTTCTTGAGACTTGATGAAACCTACTTGACGAATGATCTAATAATCCTCAATTAATTAAGTTAAATATTATAGATAATAATGTCTCTTATACAAACTCCAAAGATATCCATCAATATTAACAATGAGGGAGATCATATTCACCTAGTAGTCGTAAGTTTTTCTACGATCACCCTATATGATCATAAGTTTTTCTACGATCACCCTATATGATCGTAAGTTCTTCTACGATCACCTATTGATCGTAAGTTTTGCTACGATCACCTCATGGTCGTAAGTCTTACTACGACCAGGTCATCTATGACCACCCTATGGTCGATAGAGCTTACAAGTATGTGAGCCCAATTGACTAGGGACATTTTGTGCACTGTGTTTAATACACGCAGTAGTTAATATGTATCGTTATTCCTGAAGATGACTGCACATATTAAATAACTGTCTCTGACATAACCGAAAGGCGACGTGAGGATGTATCTGACAATAACTACCATTAAACGTGCGTATTGCATCAAACGACAAGATGTCTCTCATCGTGGACAACTGCCACCCCTTCATGCCCTGTATAACGAGTAAAGTCAGTGGACAGAGAGAAGACAGAGGATCAAGCGATCAAACAACAAAATAGACAGGAATCTTAATCTTCAGTGACTTCTCTCTTGTAAAGACAATCAATATAGCAACACAGGAGTAGGATTATTATTCTCTCAGGAAAATACTTGAACCTGTATAAAATTCTCGTGTCCTTTTCTATGTGGTTTCACTCGAGGAGAGCTCCCAATATTCATTCATAAGATCGATATTAAACCATCGACAATACTAAAACTTTCGAAAACTTTCTGAAATATTATGAAACCGTCTTCTGAAACTTCTAGAAATTTGATGAAACCTATTGAAACTATCGAAAACTTTCTTAAACTTTTGTGAAGCCTCCTTTTGAAACTTCTTAAAACTTGATGAAACCTACTGCAACTATCGAAAGCTTTCTGAAGCTTCCTTTTGAAACTTCTTGAAAGTTGATGAAAGCTACTGAAACTTTCAAAAACTTTCTGAAACGTTATGAAAGCTGCTCGATACTTCGACCCTCAAACCTATGAAACTTTGTTATGTCTTTGAAACCTCCATGAAACTTGCTAGCTCCCCTGCGGCTCAGTAGGCGCATACCGAAGGGCAGCGTGGCAAACGGGAGCGGCGGCTGCAAGCGAGCTCGATGGCGCGTTGGAAGGTGAACAGCCAAAGCGGTCTTGCAGGCTCCCATCGGCATCTTGGATCCCTGACGGCTTCCTATGGAAGGTGCTGAGAACGGTAGTACTATGATTTTTTGTTTTTTTTTTGGTTGATTTCTTTGAAATTTGATTGAAACTTGTCTGGCCTTTTGTGAATCTTGGCTTAACCTCCTGTGAAACTTGCCCAAAATTTTGAAACTTTGTTGAAACTCTCTGAAACTTGAGGTTTATTTGTGAAACTCTCTTGAAACCCTTCTAAAACTTTGTTGTTTACTTTTGAAACATGAAACTCGCGCTTTGTAGTTTGATGTTTCAATTTTCAAATTTGAGTTTCGGTTTTAAAACTATCTGAAATGTGATTGAAACTCTCTGAAACTTGTCATTTTAATTTTGAAACATGAAACTCACGTTTCAAGCGTGATGTTTCAGTTTTGAGACTCCCTAAAACGTGATTGAAACTCTCTTAAACTTGTCTGAACTTTAGTCAAAACTTGATTTCCGCCTGATACTTGCTAACATGCTATATGGTTAGAAACTTCTTTGTAATATGAAACTTTGTAATGTTTCAATTTCTACAGATTCAACTTCTTTCTTAAACCCGAAACTTTGATACTCTTCAGGTTTTGAAAACTTTTGATAGGCTAGAGGGGAGGAGGACCACCGACTCCCTAGCGTGCAAAAGGAGGACATCGACGGGGTCTTGTGTTCATGGGTGGCAACGGGTTCCCCGTGCACGGAGGACGTGAACGCCGATGGACTCCCGCACGTAGGAGGACGAGTGAGATCGTCCAATTAGAACGGATCGGACGGTCAAAGCCTATCCCATCAAGATGGCTCTCTATGGTATACTCGCGCTAGTCGCGCTCATGTCACTAGCTAATGCGCAAGTAGCAGAGGCGATAGCTTGTCGCGATGGTGTCAGACTGGCCACGGAACGGGGTTTTGCTAAAGCAATCCTTGAAACCGATCCCCAGAGTATTGTTAACCTGTGGAATAGTCGGGGCCAGCATCAAGCGAAGAACTGTTCACTCCTTGGTGAAATAGAGGAGCTTAATTAGTAAAGGTTTTCAGGAGTTTCTTTTATGTTTCATGCGCGTACGGCTTATTCGGCGGCTCGTGTTTGTGCTAACCGGACTTCAGGGAGTAGAGATTAACTGTTGTACTTGGAATAACCAGACACTGGACTTTCTTATTAGTTTGTTGCTCCAATATTGCATCCATGATTACGAGTAATTGAATTTGAGCCCCCTTCGAAAAAAAAAGAAAGTACTTGAGTGTTTTGTTTCTAACTAGTACTCAAATTTTGAACTTTTAGATCTAAATTCAATGTATGAGATCACTTTGCCTCCTCACTTAATGAGATATCACCATGCATAGCATAGATAAAAAAAAAACTCAGATACTCACAAACCCAAAAAACACCCGAGTACTCCCTAGCAAATCTCAAAAAAGAAAAGCAAGAGAAGATACAGGAATAATTAACCGAAGTTAAACCTAGCTAGCTAGCTAGATCTGTAATCAGCATCCCATCTAGCTACTGGTGCAAAAGCTAAACCGAAATGTTCATACAAAAGCCACAACATTATATTTATCTCCTTTATTATTGTCCGTGCATGCACTTATACCCAAAATAAAGAGTAACATAAATCTAGTGTAGTAGTAGCAAATACATAAAGGAAACACAACATCATGCGATCACGAAAAGCAGCAGAAACTTATCAAAGTAAGGACTTGCATACTGAGCCTTCTCCCCAGTGCGCGAAACAAGCTAGGGAACGACAGCAGCTAGCGAAGGATATCGTTGCGGCACAAGTGCACAACGTGCATCTCCCCGGCCTCTAGTGGCCGGGGCCTCTAGGGCTTGGCCCTGCCGTGAGCTGCTCCATCCACGTCATGACCAGGGACCTCGCCCTCTCATGCAGCGTCGGCGTCGCGTGGCCGGTACTGTACGGCCGCTCACCCGGCAGCCACCTTGCCGCGTCGACGGCGGTCAGAACAGTGGATGAGACAGCCATGAAGAGCAAGAAAA
Source organism: Ampelocalamus luodianensis (assembly GCA_036346255.1). Taxonomy (NCBI): domain Eukaryota; kingdom Viridiplantae; phylum Streptophyta; class Magnoliopsida; order Poales; family Poaceae; genus Ampelocalamus; species Ampelocalamus luodianensis. The sequence continues at coordinate 48,206,723 of CM070623.1, forward strand.
CGGCGAGGATCTCCCTCGGCGACATCTCGGCGGGGCCGTGCGCGAGATCGAGGTTGAAGAAGCAGAAGCCCTACGTGCCGCACCACTACAACTACTACCCCAATTCGTGCTAAGTGCTTGTTACGTAGCTGAAACTTGAAAGCAGTGGGCGTTGCAGGGTTAGCTAGGATCGATCTTGCGTATATATAAGCCCGTTGCGTTGCCCCGTTGCACTTGCACGTACGGGAGTCGAGAGAATCAGTTTGTCTGTTGTGCGGTTGAAAAGGAGGTCTCCTACTGTTCCGTAGCGTGCTTAATTGCTTGCATGCAACGAATCTTTGATCTGTGAGTTCGCTTTAATTGCGGCAAGGAAAAACGAGGCCGATCGCTCGTCTTTTCATTGGTGGACACTTTGGCATTAGTAGGCCTTGAGCTAGCTAGCTAGGGCTGTAAGTTCGTTGTAGCGCTAGGTACGTCGGCTTGCCGTCGGTGGACCCAGGATACGTAGGACGAGTATGCGGAGGTAACACATTATTGTTCAATGAAGAAAAAGGTGAAGGTCCGAGAACTGACCGAGCTGTCGTCGTACAGCCCACACCCGCCTGGGTTCCATCCTCCGAACCCAGTGCGTCTTACCGGTAACGAGTACACGAGTACATACGTGTAAGTTCAGTGGTAGGCGTGTGCCCACGCACCATGAGATGCTCGATAAATTCTGGATTTATCTTAGCCTCCTCAAAGTTCTAGCGTGTATGTGCTTGGGTGTGAATGGGTACCGTGTGTGCTCTTAAAAGTGAAAGTCCACAATAGAAAAAAAATCGAAGTATACATTTTCGTACAAGAGACAACTTCTCAAAATAAATTTGCGGTACAAATTAACTGGACGATTATTCATACCTTGCACGTGTTGTTTAAACTCTGACATGTGTGGCGTGAGCCAATTAAGTCCTTGCCTCACCCTCTTTGCTGGCCTAACCACCACGTGCTCCCAGGCACTCCGGCACCACTCGTTGCCTCATTTGCTCCTTCCAACCTTGCTGATTGTTGACACGCCGCTGCCTGTCATGGACTACTCCTCGCCGCCGAGGCCCTTCTCTGCCCTCGGTCTCGGGCACCAGCGCACCTCCTGATTTTGGTCCAGAGTGGTAGACTGAGAAATTATGAGAGAGAGAAAGAGAGTTGCACTACTTAAGACAAATTAGGGACGAGGAGATGAGAGTGGGTTGAAATCAATTGGAGATACAAATATGAAGTGTTTAGCCTAATTATCAACACACATATATAATATACCTAGTGAATACTAGGTATTAAAAAAACTGTGAACACCCTCGAACCTTGCTAGGACCGCCCTTGCTTGAAAAAATCAATTGGAGGTACAAAGATCTATAGTCCGAACTTGAAAAAAACACACAGATGGAGTATATTTGTTGAGCTAAGCTGCAAGGAGTATAAGACGCCTTCTCTGAAATGCATACAGTGGATAACTCCCCCTAAATTACACCAAGTGAAATACTCCTCTGTCGATCGAAAATAAGTAGAGCATAGTTTTTGGCAAAGTGAAACATTTTAGTTTGCAAATATTTGCCGATTTGATTTCTCTATGTAACCTTCATTAGATTTCCTCAATGTACATAAAGAAATAATCCTCAATGTACATAAAGCAATAATAACCTAATGAGAAAATTGCACTGTAGGTCTCTGAAGTTACGAGGTTGTGCCACTTAGCTCACTGAACTTGTATATTACTTTCTCAGCTCTCTGAACATGCGGGGTTGTACCACTTAGCTCACTGAACTTGTGTTTTACTTTCTCAGCTCTCTGAACTTGCGAGGTTGTGCCACTTAGCTCCCTAAACATGCGTTAAAGTGAAGTTCATCGGATGCGATGCCGGCAACTTCGTCCCCTTCGAGTCCGGTGGACTCGTCGCCGTCTCGTTCCGGCCGTATTCATCGTCCCCATCACCTCACGCCGACAAAAACTGATTCTTTGGGTCCGGGAACGCAATATGCTCTCCTTTTCGTTGGAGCTCCACCGTTGTAGCTTGCCGCCACATTTGCCCTTGCCTCTTTTGAGTCGGTCGTGAGAGAGAGAAGTACATTTCTAGTGCCAGAGCAGGGGCACAATACTTTTCTCTCTCACAGTGATTCGTCAGCTCAACATTTTCTGTTAGCAAGCGACCAAATGGACTTTGTGCAGTGTGAGTTGCTTCTGCTCTAGCGTTGGGAATGTACTTCTCTCTCTCTCACGGTGACTCAGAGGAGACGAGGGCGAGGGCGGCGGCAACTGCGACGGTGGAGCTCCATGAATATGCAAGCTTTTTGTTGGCATGAGGTGATGGAGATGATGAACACGGCTGGAACAGGTTGGCAACGAGTTCACGGGCTCGGAGAGGACGAAGTCATTGGCATCGCATCCGACAAACTTTGCTTTAACACAAATGACACAATCTCGCAAGTTCAGAGATCTACGATGCAATTTTCTCTAACCTAATTTACCATATACAATTAAATCTTCTATAAAATGACTCATTAGGTGATCATCTAATTAACTGGTTAAGAGAATTTAGATGCCACTTTCACCGAATCTCGTTACAGACCAAGTTCCTCGCATGGTCACAATACCAAGCCTTGTACCTTGCACAAGTAGCAAGCTAGAACTCCGTATAGAGTAACGCGTTGCATTCAGAGCTCTCGGAAATTTAGGCGGCGATGGAAGTTTCGTCCGGACGCCTCCGCGCGATTTGTTTACCTTCCCCAATGCCCACCGTCGTGGGCGCGTGTGGTTTTCAGGGCTGGCAGGGCATGCAGCTGCACCAAGCACAAGACCCCGCAATCTCGCGCCTCTTGCCGCAACGCCATGGGAGTACCGGAATTAACTGGCCTATATGCGTGGCCTTGATCACGAGCCAACCATTGACCCTACACATTTCTCTATGAGCTACTACATGCCGGACGGTGATGTGATCGATCGAACTAGCTAGTACAAGGTGAAAATAAAAACTTGCAATGTTGCAAGTTTGTGACACCTGCAACTAGCAGGAAGTAGGTAGTACAAGTGTAGAACCAGCCTCTGCCTGGCCGACGAGCTCAGCCCTATGGGCCAAGCCTTTCATATACGGGCCCAATTTGCCAACCGAAGCCTACCAAATGAGCCAAATCGTCAACGGCCCGGCCCAGCCACTAACGAAAGAACCAGTCGTATCTAGAAGGAATCGTTCCCAGTAGTTTCTAGAAGGAATCGTTCCACAGCCCGAACACCAAACCCCATGATGCCATCCAAATCCAATCCGTCCAGAATCCAGATGGGTCTCAGCTCCTCCACGCGCACCGGCGTCCGCCCCAACCAACTCGCCGATGCGGTGGTGCACCTCCACTCGGCACTCCGTGGCATCGTTCCGCTCCCCCGACGCTGGGTGCCCTCACCGACTGCGCGCCGCGGGGCTTGAGGGCGTGGGGGAGCTCTCGTGGGCCCAGTTTGGGGAGTTCGCCGCCGAGCTGTTCAAGGAGGTCGTGCTAGCCGGTTGTCAGGAACTTCAAGCCAATTGCCACTTTTCAGTAAGAACAAAGAAGAAACAGGGATGAGAAATCACAGAATGGAGATGAGGGCAAGATGAAAGATAGGATGAGGCGGCTAGGGTTTTACTTCCATATATCATATCAGAATATCCTTACAAGATTCATCTTGAGATGATATAGTGCTCCGCCAAAGCAACCAAGCATAAGAGTGCATTAACGAAAATGTATTACAGGTAACAGTGTCTTTTGACGCCTAATACCAACAGAGTGCTAAAGATTCAAAGGCTGGGATGTTGGATGGTAGTAAGCGCTTTGCTGCTTCATCCTGGACGCTCCTTCAGATCTTAATGCTCGTAAGAGAACCGACACCAATCAGCTATTGCTTCCGAGCTCAACTTGAGTTCAATTTTCAATTGAAGTTTCAGACTTCAGACAGAAGCTTCAGACTTCAGACAATATACATTCTGACAATCACTTCCCTCTTCAAATCATTGTTGTCCTCAAGAATGGAAAGTGGGAAATACGCGGGATATGAAATATGCATCCTACCAAGTGAATGCTTCCATTGGTAGGTTCACCCATTGAATGGCGGGTTCGTTGTTCCTCGGTACCACTCTTCTTTCTAGAATTGAGGCCGGGTAGACTTTCACATTTCCATCACTATCGACTAAAGGGAGCTCTGAACTGGGAATTACCTTGGGCCCAATGTGCTTCTTGAGCTAACTTACATGGAACACCGGGTGTAATTGACAACCTTCAGGTAGTAATAGTTTATAAGCCACCTTGCCAATTCTTTCCATCACTCTAAAGGGCCCATAAAACTTGGGATGCAGCTTCAGAGATCTATGCAGGGAAAGAGAAGTGTGCCTGTACGGTTGGATCTTAAGATACACCATGTCTCCTAATGCAAATTCTCTTTCCTTCCTTCTCTTGTTGGCATATTTACTGATTCTCTCTTGAGCCTTCAGCAGATTCTCTTTGATGATTTGGTTTGCTATTTGCCTTCTCTGCAGTAAACCTCTCACTTCTTCATTAGGTGAATCAGGTAGTATAACCTCAGTGAACATTGGGGGGGGGGAGAGAAGCCATAGAGGGCTTGAAAGGGAGTCATTTCCAAGCTTGTATGATAGCTGGTATTGTACCACCATTCAACTAAAGACAACTAGTTTCTCCACTTCTTAGGACTAGCAAAGGACATGCACCTGAGATAACCTTCCAAACACTGATTGACCTCTCGGTTTGCCCATCCGTTTGAGGATGGTAGGCTGTGCTAAACCTTAGCTTTACCCCTAAGGATTTGAACAATTCCTGCCAAAGATTACTTGTGAAGATTTTGTCTCGGTCGGATACAATAACAGCCGGCAGCCCATGCAATTTATATACACCATTCAGATACTCATGAGCAACTTGTTGGACAGTATATGGATGACTCATTACAAGGAAATACGAGTATTTAGTGAATTTGTCCACTATTACCAATATCACATCCTTACCTTCGTATTTGGATAGTCCTTCAATAAAGTCCATGGTTATGTGAGTCCAAACCTGTTCCGGGATTGGTAAGGGTTGCAATAACCCCGGGTATGGAGTGTGTTCACTCTTGTTCCTTTGACAGACAGGGCATTCCTTAACATAGGCTACAACTGCTTGTTTTAAGCCAATCCAATAGAAAAGTAGTTTTAACCTCTAGTATGTTGCTCTCTCACCAGAGTGACCACCTAGTGCAGAGGAGTGACAAGACATGATTAGTTGTTGTCTTAGTTCAAAGTTGGCTCCTACTACCACTCTATTCTTGTACCTCAGTATTCCCCCATTTAATGTATAATTGGGTTCAGCAAGAGAGTCCACAGTTAGCTTTCGGATCAGCTCCTTGGAATGGTCATCACTCTCATAACTGCTAAGAATTTCAGTAATCCAAACTGGTACAGCTACCGAGATTGCATAACACTTTTCTTCACTGACAACTCTGGATAAGGCGTATGCAACTCTATTCTCTTGGCCCCTTTTATACCCCACCTTGTAATTATAACCCAATAACTTGTGTTGTATTCCCTCTGTTAATTTCTGCACATGAATGTACCTCAGGCTCTGCTGGTCGGTTCTAATTATCAGGGTGGATCCAGCGAAGTAATGCTTCCACTTTTTAAGAGCTTTAATGATAGCCAAGGCCTCTTTGTCATAAGTTGAAAACACTGCAGCATTAGGACCCAATGCCTTACTCATGAATGCAATAGGTTTGTGGTTTTGCATCAAAACAACCCCAATTCCATAACAACTTGCATCAGCCTCCAAAATAAATGGTTGGCTGTGATTAGGTAGTGCTAACACCGGTGCCCTGGTCATTACCTCCTTCAATCTTAAGAAAGCTAAATTCTGAGCTTCTTACTACACAAATGCATTTTTCTTTAGTGCTTCAAACAATGGCTTACATATGACTCCGTAATTCTGTATAAACCTCCGGTAATATCCTGTGGGGCCCAAGAAGCCTCTCAACTGGGTGACATTTTGGGGTTTAGGCCAATTTTCTATTGCTACTATCTTGGTGGGGTCAGTGGCTACTCCTTCTCCATGAATGATATGTCCCAAGTATTCAACTTGTCTCTGTCCAAAGGCACATTTGCTTCTCTTTGCAAAAAGATTATTCCTTTTAAGGGCCTCTAGCACACTAGTTAAGTGATGTCCATGTTCCTCCGTTAACTTACTATATATTAAGATATCATCAAAGAATACCAAAGTAAATCTCCTCAAAAATTGAGATAGGACTTCATTTATTAAAGCTTGAAAGGTGGCAGGAGCATTGGTTAACCCAAACGGTATAACGATGAATTCATAATGTCCCACATGTGTGCTGAATGCTGTCTTCTTAACATCTTCTTCCTTCATTCTAATTTGGTGGTATCCAGATCTCAAGTCTATTTTTTAGAATACTTGAGCTCCATGTAATTCATCCAACAAATCCTCTATCACTGGAATTGGATATTTGTTTTTAATGGTATGTGCATTGAGTTGTCTATAGTCAATGCATATTCTCCATGTCTCATCCTTTTTCTTGACCAATATGGCGGGAGAAGAGTAAGGGCTGACGCTAGGTCTAATAGTTTTGGCATTTAGTAGTTGTTCAATAATCTCTTCCATAGCATTCTTTTGATGAAAATGCAATCTGTAAGGTCTTTGATTGATGTGATTCTCCTCAGACTTCAAAGGAATGACATTATCACATTTCCTGTTGGGTGGTAGCTCCTTAGGTTCATCAAATACACATTGAAACCTCTGCAAGATAGGTACTATCTCAACAGGAATGACTACCCCCTTGCAGTCTTCATCCTTGGTATTACAAACATATACCACTGCTCCCATAACTCCTTTCTCCAACAGTTTTTGCAATTTCTCTATAGGTACAATGCAATCTGCTACAGGTTGTGTTTCATTTTTGAATGTAACCTTGCCTTTGCCATAATGATTCACACAAAGTTCCCTGGACTTGAGGTTGAGACCTATAGGACTATGAGTATATACCCAATCTGCCCCCAATATAATATCATATCCTTTTAGGTCCAAAATTCTGAATGAATTGCTAAATTCTACCCCTTGTATAATATATTTGCAATTCTCACACCTTGCTTTACTCCACAATGTTTCTCCATTGGCCACTATGACCCTCATAGCCAAATTGTTTTGAATTGAACACTCTGCTTTCATTGCCATATTAATGTCCATGAAAGTACCACTGCTTCCACTATCAAAGTACCACTGCTTCCATTATCAACCAAAGCAGTCCCTTTGCTCTTGTTCAGTCGAACACTAAGAGTGAATGTTTGTTTGGTCGAACTAGTGCTTTGTACAGCATATACTGATAGTTGAAAGGATGATGCCTCTTCTTTTTGCATCTCCTCCTCTGTCTGTTCAGGTTCCAGAGGTTCTTCTCCTTCTTGTCCCCCCATTTCTTCCTCTTCTTCTTCCTGGGTGACCATAGCCCTTACTTGTTGATTCATTTTGCACTCCCGTTTGTGCTTCGGATACCACTTCTCATTACATCTAAAACACCTCCCATCATTCTTGGGGACTGTGTTTTGGCCCTCAGTGACATTAGTACTCCTGTTTGGTTCTGGCTTGGAATTTTTGTAAGTATTTCCCTTGTTGTTCCATTGTGAGTTGCCTCTGAAAGTTCCCTTGAAGGCACTAGACTCTGTCCTTTTGAAATGATTCGACTGTTCCAACCTTTTTGCTACGCAATAAGCATCAATCAAAGTGGCCGAATTTTGTAGCTATGAATGACTCTGAATGTAATCCTTCAAGCCAGCTATAAAGCTTCTTATGTAATAGTCTTCTGGCAAATGTGGGTTATCCCTTCTCACCAAAGCCATTGCTCCCTCAAACATATCAATATAGGATGAAACTGTATTCTGCTGTTTCACTGCATGAAAAGCTGCTACCACATCATAAATTGATTGATGAGCAAACCTCTTTCCTATAGCTATGCAGAATTGATGCCAAGACATATGCTCCATTCTGATTCCAGAACCTGACCACCAAGTTTCAGCTTTGTCTACAAGATATAACACTACAATTTCAACTCTTTGATTCATGGGTATCTTCGATATCTTAAAATATTTGTTTGCTTTTTTATCCATGCATCCACTTTTTCTCCATCAAACTCTGGAAAGGTGAGTTTAGGACCCTTGGCAAAATTCATGTAATTGTAATTCTCCAACTGGTGGTTTCTACTACCCATATGTTCCATTCTTTCATCCCATTCCAGATTAGCATATTCATTAAAGGTAGGGGAGCTTGTCACTCTTATGGACCACTGTTGTTGCGACCCCATGTCTGCTGGAATTGGACACTGTAAAGTCCCAAATTGCAAGTTGTGGTTGTGCAGCATATTGCCTATTGGCTGAGATAGCAAGGGAGGGACTTGAGTGCTCATCAGTACCCAGTTTAAGGTGGGATTGAAATTAGCTTCTAATACTGGAAAGCCTTGAGGATTCAGAAACTCTGGGTTCAGTGTTGTGCTAGCAAAATGGGTCTGATTGGTACTAACTCCACAAACGGGTGAAACTGTACTTCCTAGGCGAACAACACTAGCAGGAGAGATGTTTGCTATTGGGGAAAAGTTGTGGTGTCCGAAATTACCTCTATAACTTGAGTGCCGATCAGAAGGATCCTCCATCTCTTGGCTACCTTGAGTCGATCGAAGTACCAAGGCATTCACTGTAGTAGTGAGCTGACTCATTTGCTTGCTATACTGTTCCATCTGTTGATTGTGCTCCACTTGATCTTTTCTCATCAGATCTACACTTCTTTTCACCTCTTCCAACTCTACCTTGGTGACATACGGTTGATGTCCCTCTTCTACCACATCATCCTTCCCATGTTTAGCCATCTCCCAGATTCGTAGATCCAATAAGGGATTTTACTAAGGAATCAAACGATGTTCCTCAACCCGATTCAGAATCTTGCTCTTCTTCCACAGTTCCCCCAAATCTACTCAAGAACAGGTCGAGCTCCGGAGTTTCACAGGGGAACAAGTTCCCAAACCCTTACTCTTACTGCTCACGGTCAGATTTGGAGCCAAGATCAGCACTCTGATACCACTTGTCGGGAACTTCAAGCCAACTGCCACTTTTCAATAAGAACAAAGAAGAAACAGGGATGAGAAATCACAAAATGGAGATGAGGGCGAGATGAAAGATAGGATGAGGCGGCTAGGGTTTTACTTCCATATATCATATCAGAATATCCTTACAAGATTCATCTTGAGATGATATAGTGCTTCACCAAAGCAACTAAGCATAAGAGTGCATTAACGAAAATGTATTACAGGTAACAATGTCTTTTGATGCATAATACCAACAAAGTGCTAAAGAATCGAAGGCTGGGACGTTGGATGGTAGTAAGCACTTTGCTGCTTCATCCTGGCCGCTCCTTCAGATCTTAACGCTCGTAAGAGAACCGACACCGATCAGCTATTGCTTCCGACTTCAACTTGAGCTCAGTTTTCAATTGAAGTTTCAGACATCAGACAGAAGCTTCAGACTTCAGACAATATACATTCTGACACAAGCGCCGCTGAGGTGGTGCTCGTCCGCGCCCCGGATCGTTGGCGCGGGCGTTGTGGCCCTCGCTGCTATTTACCTCAGCTTGGGCTTGGCTTTCTTGCGTACAGCAAAGGCCTCGACCAACCAACGAAAATTGGTTGTTGTTTGATTGTTATAAAAAAATTAGTAGTCCTTATAAAAATTTGATAACATCAATAAAATCTAATATCACACATGAACAATTTGAGGGTGAGAAAATTGATCACCAAAATATTGTTAACGTCAAAATTTGGCTTAGCAAAATATTCATTTTTATTAATATTTGGCTTTGCCTAGTATTAGCCATGTCAAAATTTTAGCTTGGCTCGTATTAACCATCAACCAAACAATCCTACAAGAAAATACTACTGCTATGTATTCTACACTGCTGTCTGCAATAGTTCCGTAAAAAAACAGAATGTATTGAATCGGCTGCGTTCTTGTTTCTCTGATGCTTCCATCGAGATGCTAAACGGGATCAAATGAGAATGCAATGAATCGATGATGAAGCTATCAAATGTAATTGGATAAAAATGTGCAGTTACAGTTCTATGCCGCTAAGCTAAACTGATTGATAAATTTCATGCACAGATATAATGGAACGGGTAACAAAAAGACATCGGAGAAAGTTCAGAACTTCAAATGTAAACAAGTGCTTTCGCCGTCTTTCTAAGAGTAGCAGCAAGAAAGCATCGCAGACTACAGTTAGTTCGTTAAAAGCTAGCATCGAGAGCTTTAAGCCGACTAATTTATTGTAACACACCAGTCGGCCAGGAGAAGCAAACAAGCTTAACTTTTGGCTACCTTCTTTCAGAGAAACCTACCATGTCAGAAGTTTTGTTCATAAGCAACCAAATGAGGTAACAAAACATGTACCACACTGTTATTATCTTAAACCCCTCTTATGTGTAATAGCATCGGATCAGATCAGAGTTGTGAGATATTGTACGAGCATGTACAATATTAAGAACGAAGTAGATGAATCTCTTAGAGAGAACCGAAATAACAGCGATGAATCAACCACGATGAGAGGGAAAGATTTAGCGAAGCAGGCCGCAATTTTCATAAGCAGAACCTCAAAAGAGTACAAGGAATTTTCGCTCTCTCACAACCCTCTCGAATCTTTTAGGACTCTCGGATCCTTACTCTATACAAGAATCTAGTGCTAAACAATAACCTAGCCTATAATCTTCTCGTGTGCCCTCTGTTTTGAACAAGTTCCTCTTGCATGGCTTGCTTTTTGCTTGCTTGGATCTCTATGGCTACATCTCATGATTTTATATAGTCCTCCTCCAAAGTGAAGTAGGAATCCTACTCTAAAGAGAAGTTTAAATCCTAATCCTTATAGGATTCATCTAGTAATTCATGCATCACACCTCTCCAAGTCCTAAAATAATATATATGTGTCACCCTATCTCAACAATCCTCATATTGACTCTTATCCGTTGAAGTCTTTGTAGACCTCCAAGAACTCGCTCTAATTTGACTTCGTCTTTTTTGTTTGTTTCTCCTTTTTTTTTTCCCTCCCACCTTTGGGAGTACCCCCACCAAGGGGCTCATACACATCACCACAATGTGTATGTCAGTGTCCGAGCTTAGCCGTCCAAAAACTCCACTTGAGAGCTCATTCTAGTTTGATTAACCACACCTCATGTTCTCATAGCTCTCCATGTCATAGGTTTGTACTGCCTTCGAGCTCCACCTACTCGTTGGTGTCACGTGGTTGGTCTCATCACGTCTTCCTTCCTCCAGTATCTCGCACCTTCGCCTCTGCGACTGCTAGAGTTTGCAACCAACCTTGCAGTTCTGCACATAACTACAAATGAGATATAAGTACCCACTGCTGACGACACTACTTCTTTCTCCTAGCCAGGATTTATACCATATCTCCCATTGGTTGCCTTTCCTTTATGTTTATCTATCAATTGATATCCTCCATTGCTCCAAGTACTTTTCATAATTATATGCCCTTTGCAAGTAACTCGTATGACTCCACATCGAAGTGATACCTCACAACCATTGAGTTCAAACAACCTCATAAATATTAGATTATTCTTTAAGCCAAGAATATACCGAACTCCCGCCAATGTGCGATGTGCTCCATCATACATCTCTAATGTAACCGTTCCCACCTCAGTAATTGCATACTCCTTGTAATCCTCCAAGCGAACAGTTCCATCCACTGGTCGTAGAGATCCTACGTCAAGCATCTCTCTTCCTGAACTTATGTGGAAGCAATAACCTGAATCTAATATTTATCCATGATAAGTATCTGATTGATTGACGACTAGTACGTCCAAATCATCCTTTCTCTACCGCTACTGACCATGCAACTCTCATATGCTGCAAACTCGGATAACCCTTTATCATATGACCTTCCACGTCATATAGATAGCATACACATTAGCCCTTGCTTTTGCCCTTCTTCCTATGACTTTTGTTGCCTACAACACCTATGGCAGCTAATGTTTGATTACCCGAAGATGAAGATTCTGGTGGCTTCTTCAAGGACTTTGCTTCTAGTAGATGTGTCATTGCCTGATTGAAGTTGAGAGTGCTTTTCCCGACGAGTATATTCATCACCAACTACTCTCATGATAGTGGTATACATGACACCAATATGACGACCCTATCGTTCTTCTCAATTTTCTTATCCACACTAGTCAGTTGTGTAGTAAACTTATTGAAGACATTGAGATGGTTAACAAATCGTGTACCTTCCTCCATGCGTAATCTGTACAGTTGCCGCTTCAGCACCCACTGGTTTATCAACGACTTTGCTTATACAATTCTTCTATGTTAGTCCGTAATTTTTTTGGCCAATTCTCCTTGATCACCGAGTACTTTACCTCATCGGAGAGACCTAGACAGATTGTACTGACAACCTTCCGCTATATCACCTTCTAGTCTTCATCGGACGTCTTTTCCGGTTTGTCCCATTCAAAAGCATCTATTAACTCTTGCTAGACAAGGACATCATTCACCACATATTGCCACACGCTGAAATTTCCTCTGTTGTTAAAATTTCTCTACTTGATTCCACATTGTCGAAATTAATATTGATTTATTGCTACCTGGCGCTTGCCAATCTTCTCGCAAATCAGATTAATCTGGCCTTGGCTCTGATACCACTTGTTGTACTTTGATACCACTCCTTATGCGCAACTGCCCCTGAATCAGATCATAGTTCGTGAGATATCGCACAAGTGTTCACGGTATCAAGAATGAAGTAGATGAATCTTATAGAGAGAACCAAAACAATGACGATGAAGCAAACCACGATGAGAGATTAATATTTGGCGAAGCCGACTGCAAATTCTTTAAGTACGACCTCAAAAGAGTACAAAGGATTGTCGCTCTCTCACAACCCTCTCGAACCTTTTAGGATCTTTAGATCTCTGCCATATACAAGAATTTAGTGCTAAAGAATAACCTAACCTCTAATCCTCTCGTGAGGCCTCTGCTTTGAATGGGTTCTTTTTATTTGGCTTGCTTCTTGTTTGCTTGGGTCTCTATAACCATACCTCATGGTTTTATGTAGTTCTCCTTTAAAGTGAAGTAGGAATCATAATCCTATTTAGATTCATTTAATAATTCGTGCAGCACACCTCTCTCAATCCTAAAGGAATAGGATGAGGCTATCTCAACTCAACGTGAGGTAACAAAACATGTACCACACCTAACTCGTTAATCTTATCTAATCCGTTCCCTGATCGCTGCATCTGCTCGCACGCGCGCCGAGCCAAGGCAGGCCGAGTTGGAGGAATATCCGACTCCAGCTACTGCGCTGTGGTGTAGCGGTTGGTGCAGCGCCGTCCCATGTGGGCGTAGTAACACACTACTCTCCACTTACGATTTCGCGGAGATAGCGTTGGCGCTGGGCTCTCCCGGGGCTTTGCCACCGCGGCGTCACATGGTACGGCTCCCCGGCTGTCTCCACCTCGTTCTGTCTGTAACCGTGTCTCTCTCTGTCAATCTATCTCGATCAGGCCCTCGCTGATTAATTAGTCAGCCTTGACAGATATGCTGGTAACATTTCCAAGTGTACGCTTACCAGCAGATGCTTCCTTCTATCATTGATGCATCACGAGCTTGGGGCAATGGAACCGGTCGTCTTTCCATGCTGTACTGTACTGATTTGCTCTGTCGCCTCTCGATTCCATACACAAGTGCTAGACTGTACTAGTTCATTTCAGCGGAGTATCCCAAATTTCCTAGTCTCAATGGTGAGTTTAGATATGGCCGTAACTGTAATACACCGGAGTGGGGCGTGTGGCCTCCACAAGCTTCGCACGGTTGAAAGGTAAGAAGAAGAATCTTAGGTAGCCTACGAGCGAGGAAAGCGAAGGAAGCAATGTGAAAACCGAAAGGTGAAAAGTAGTGAAGTGTACACTTGGCCTTTTGCACACCCTGGTGGATCTTTCTGTTGGCTTTCAGGCTTTTCTTTTAGCTTCTTCCACTCAGGATGCATGGAAGAAGTTGGAAGGGGATCGAGTGTGGAAGCTGTCTTTAATTTCATGTGGCTAGCTTCCACTTTATACCATGCGTTCTTTTGATATCTGATTTCTGCATTATAGAGAAGAAAAAAGTTGGTGAAACCTAACTGTTTGACTAGATCTGTATTTCTCTGCCGAGTAGCATGGAGACTAACATGCATGGCCTGCATTTTCATCAGGTTTGTTTTGCCATTTTACATGTGCGGTATCACCACTGCTTGTATAATCAGCAAGGTCAGCGAGAATGTCCATGAACTGAACAACATGAGAAGGTGGTATTTTATTTCCATACGTATCGAGTTGAACAGAAAAAGGAGGCGTTTTTTTATATAAAAAAATGTATTGTACCTTCCTTACGTAATCAGTGATGACCAAATGATGTGATCAATGAGTTCAACTGATCACACTAACTTCCCTAAAATTAGCAGCATGCTGAACCAACAAAATTAATTAGGCCACCTTCCCTAGCATCAAGACCAACCGTGCTGAAACTCTGGTTCAACCATGCATCACCAGTACACTAGACAATTCAGGTAAAGATTCGATCACGGCAAGTTAATACGGGGACAAAAGTTGAGGATTCAGAGCAGGAGAAACATACTATAGAAACCGAACACTGAAAACTAGTAGTCGGCAAGAGCTGAGTGCTCATGGTGACGTCAAGCCGCAATGCTCGATCCAAAGCCAATTTCTCTCTGCAACTTCATGATCGATCGCGCATGCATGATGGAGAGGACATGCATGAAAACCTTTTGGAAAATGATCAGTTGTACAATTTCAGGATCCGTAATTTGTCACCACTAATTTGGCCTAAGCATTCTCCTCTCCCCGGCGATCAAAGTGATATGACCCTGCATGCTAGTTGTTGGAGCGACAATGACGCGACTGGGGGCTGCATTTCAGGTACGCGCAGCCAATACGAGTGCGTGCATGATTAACCGCGCACATGAGCACCTTTAGCGAGCGAAAGCGGCTTAGCTTAGGCGCAGATCGATCTCGTTGCTCCATGTATATTTGGTGTTATGAGAGGGCACCATCACGGCATCACACGTGCTATATTGGAAACAAAAAGAAACAGTTGTGTGTGGAATGGAAAGGAAATTCATGCACATTATGGTAGGTGTCACATCAGAATTGGCTTTGAAAAACTCGTGCATTTGATATGACTAGTAATAGTACAGGTGGAATCCACGTCGCTCAAAAGATGATGACTAAGTAGTATTGATTCCATACATGAGTTGGAGCCTTCGTAACTCTGAAATTCATTCACAAATCTAAATTAACAGATATGCATGATCTATATTTTCTGTGCGAGAATATGCATGATTTATGTATCGATTTAATTAGGAAGAAATACCTAGGGAACTATGTATCGATTTAATTAAGAAAAATAGGTATCTAAATCTATGGATATCATGGAGATATACTCATGATATTAATGATATAATTGGCAATAGTGTTGAGAGTTTGTCGAAACACTTGAAAGCATCTGGGCTCCTAAAATTGATTTTGGTAATAGTTCAGTAAAATCGGTATGACCGTAATTGATGAGCGGTACTACCGCAGCGCGGAAGAGATACCTAGGGGAACTATGTATCGATTTAATTAAGAAGAAATAGGTATCTAAATCTATGGATATCATGGGGATATACTCATAATATTAGAATAATGATACAATTGGCAATGGTGTTGAGAGTTTGTCGAAACACTTGAAAGCATCTGGGCTCCTAAAATTGATTTTGGTAATAGTTTCGGTTGACTTCCCCGGTACTACGGTATTTAGTTATCGCATCTATTTTTAAGAGTTTCTTCTTCCCTGAAAACGGTATGATCGCATCTTTTTTAGCAGTACTACGCGATGCAGTATGACCGAAGTCTACATAGCGGTATGATCGATTTTATCCTGTTTCGCTGACTAGCAAGGCGGTGATGTCCATAGGTTAGGTCAATTTCATGGATTTCACTACATATGTGTTGCATGATGCATATTTTGACCAATGTGGGTTAAGTTGCGAAGAACTTATTCTTGAAAACGATTTATTGATCTATTGTTATGCAGGAGGCTTGGATGTCAATGACGGTCAACGGCGAGGATGATCAGGACTAGGCTTGGAGAGCTGAGGTCTTGAACGATCGAGGATGTCGGGTGAAGTCAATGGACTCAAGTATGGTGCAAAATGGACAGGGATGACCGAACGGGAAGTTCGGTGCGACAGGTTGTATCAAACGGCGTGGGGGCTGGTGCAAGCGCTATGGTGATTTCGGTGGGAGCGGATAGGAGAGACTTGCCGACATGAAGAGAGCTGTTGATCAACCTACACGTGGCGAAGTATGTGATTACTTCATGAAGATTGAACTCGGTCTTTGGAGAAGGATCGAGAAGGTGTATTTTGGTAATTTCATCAAAATACCGCCTTGATGACTTTTGGCTAAACCGCGGCGCAAGATGACGCAAGGAGAGGTGGTTTAGGTCAAATGAAGATAAAGATCATGAAGAGATGGATTCGGGAAGACTAGTTCGTCACCCGCTTTGAGAAGTGTGCATGAGTGTAGACCCGTTTGTGTGTGAGCTTAACGGGTACCCATTAGGCTATTAGGGTTTCCTCTCATAGCCTAGACTCCACTATATAAGGCGATGTCCAGATGTGGAGCTCCTAAACCCTTTCTAGAGAGAAACTCTAATTTGTGTTTTAGAGATTTTGGAATAGTGAGGCTAGGGTTTGTGAGAGTTGGATTGATTGTGTGCTCAAGTGTTGAGTTTTTGTCCTTCATGGTGGAGTCACTGTAAATCAACTTCAATCTCAAATTAATTCAAGCAAAATCATTCAAGATGAGTCTCTTCTTATTCTTGTTCTCTTTTTGGTTATTTTTAGGTTTTTGATGATCCATTGTTTTTCCTTTGGTTTCTTGCTAAGATCTTGCTTACTGTAACATGTGGGGTCCATCTAGAATCATCTTGATCATCTCTTACCCACAAGCAAGTTCTAGGATTAAAATTTGATTTTCAAGATTCTTGTACTCTCATTCCCTCATCTATGAAATTTATGGAACCTGGCTTCGATCTTCCCGATCGTCGATTAGAATAGGTTCATGACCTTTTTGACGGGCTATAGTCGAAATTTGAGGGGATTTGAATCACCAGTTCAAAAGTCGAGCCAATTTTGGTTTTGGGTTCATGCTGATTGTACTGTTTATCTGGTACTAGTGCAACTGTTCACCGGTGGTACCTACTGCCCACCCAGCACGACTGTTACTGTTACCAGTACTGTTCACCAATTTTGTATTTTGGGTTGTTGTGTTTTGTGGTTTTGGTTGGATTCAATACAAAATATCTGCTGTGTTTTTTCATTGATCTTCCTAACTTTCATAGCTAGTAGAGAGAAAATTGAATTGAATTCGATCAAGATGAAAAATAAGTAGTGTTTCTATTCATCCCCTCTAGTTGTCATTTCGGTCCATTAAAATCTTAGGCGAAGAGGACTCGGACCACCAGGGATTACTAGTTACCACTGGGATTATTACCGGTTACCACGGAAAAATCAGGTACCTATATAACTATATTCACCTCTTTCAGGACAGAAATGAGACGGTAAAAGACTCCAAAAAATTCTGGCTGAATTAATGACACGAAGATCCTTGAGGGCGTTGGAAGATTCAGGTCAGCTTCCAATTCTCACAGTACTACCGCAGAAGGTTAGCCAGGGACGCATTCTTCGAAACCGATGGATCGACCGATCTGCGGCGAGCTGCATGTGCACTTGGCATCTTTCTTTAGTCCCCATGAGCTGTTCTTGTGGTGCAATAATCATCTGGACCAGCCTTTCCCCCTCCCCGTGCATCCACAGCACCGCTGGGGCTGCCCCCACCACCGCTGGTCGCACGGCCTTTTCCCCTTTCCTCCTCGCTGAGCAGCTCACCATCGCTTCTGCTCTTCTAGAGGCACTGATTGGATACATACATACATACATACGTACGCAGTCCTTGGCTTTGTCTGTCTCTGCTGCTAGCTCGTGTATTCCTTAGCTCTACAGGACAAGCGACCTGTTGGGTTTCATCATGGTGTGCACTCACAAGCAAACGGCTTTCTGATTGGATCAGGAACAACAGGTGTGGCCCTGCGCTCGTGCTTGATTTACTACTGTGTGGGGCATGGGGCAAGTTGACCGCATATCAGAGTACTGTGCCGAGTTGAGAAGAGTTCATGTGCTATTCTTAAGAGAATTCAGAGTTTGCAATGCAGGGATACGCAGTTCTTACGCGTATTCTAGAAAAAAGAACTTTGTTTAGAACCCTAATAGTACAAATTTTATAGGAGAGTGAGGGTGGTAGCCTGCAATTCCTAAATGTACATTTGTTTGTTTGTTTTTTAAATCAAGTGGAAGGCCATTGCAAATTGCAATGCATGTGCGCCTCCCCTTGGTAAACTACCAGCTCTAACACAATACACACACAAGGTCACTGTCACTACCCACTACCACTTGGGGAGATATATATACATACATACTGGGACAGTACTCGATTGGGGATTCGATTAAAGGGCAGCAGCATCCTCTGACCTGCCAAACTGTCCCCCGCGGCTCACATTTCTTGGCCATTTCTTCCCTTCCAAGCACCACTAATCTTGTCCGAGCCCGTGTCCGAACGAAGCCATCGCGTGCCAAATCCAAGAAGGCCATAGGTGGCATAGGAGAGGAACAGGAGGAAGAAGAGATCAGTAGACTGACACGCCAATGGGGGCTTCTTCTTCTGTGCGCCTGCTGCTGCTCTGCCTGCTTGGCTTCTGCTTCGCCGTGAGCCACCAGCAGTCGGACTCGTGCAGCACGGCCGTCGCGGTCTCCCATCTCGTCCCCTTCAACTCCACGGCCTTCCACTGCACAGCCATCTGGAAGCAAGAGGACTTCGTCCTGAGGGTATGCTGCTGCGTTTGCAATCTTCTTGTTGTTTACATGTCGTGCTCATCCCTCCGGAACTCTTGGATTTTTATATGCCATTGCCAATGCATGCCTGAGGGCTAGTCTGATACTGTTGGGAAATGGAAACTTTGTGAATTGCCGTGTGATTAATCAGTCTTGCTTGGATGATAAGATTTCTGTCGCGATAATTTGGAAAGAGCAAAATTCGATAACGTCAAGTAGTTCATAGATAAGCCATCGCATTGCATCGAGGAGCAATTAACGGTGACCTAATGTGATCTGATCCAAATTACTTGTGACACCAGTTCAAGAACACCGGGCCGAGCCAATGGAGTTTCATCCTCTCGGTGCCGGACAAGGGCTCCTACGTGGCGGTCGGTTTCTCGGGCAAGGGGTTGATGGTCGGGAGCAGCGCCGTCGTCGGGTGGTCGTCGGGCGGCAAGGGCACCGTGAAGCAGTACTACCTAGGAGGCAAGAGCCCCGACGAGTGCACCCCGGACAAGGGCGGCCTCAAGCTGGTCAAGAACAAGGCCGTCGTCGTGTCGCACTCCGGCCGGCTATACCTCGCCTTCCAGCTCAGCACCGACTACCCGCAGCCGCACCTGATCTACGCCGTCGGCCCCTACGGCGACCTGCCGTCTGCCAACTCCCTCCTGCCGGTGCACCGGAGCATGGCCTCCCGCTCCTTCAACTACACCTCCGGTATTTAACCGTTTGTATATTAGAGGCTCTCTGGTTTCTTGCACGTCAGCACGGCAAAATTACACATTTTTACCAAGAGTTTGCTTATTTTGTTCAGGGTTGGCCTCTAGCGGCGGTGGTTCGAGTGACGCGGCATTTCCGCCGGAGAGGATGCACGGGCTGCTGGCGATGATGGGGTGGGGCGTGCTGATGCCGGTCGGCATGATGGCCGCGCGCTACTTCCGGCGGCTGGACCCGTACTGGTTCTACAGCCACATGGCCATCCAGGCGGCCGGCTTCGCCGTTGGCATCGCGTCGATCGTCCTTGGCTTCCGCCTCAACGAGAACGGGCTCAAGAACGTAGACGTGCACAAGGCGCTCGGCATCGCCATCTTGGCCATGGCCTCTCTTCAGGTGTGCAGTAGAAAAAAATAATCATTCTTTGAGTCAGATAAGATTAACTTAATCTCTATAACTAACATGGGGAGAAGCTGAGTAGAAATGCTGACTAATTTGCGTCCACTTTCGGTTCCTTGGCTACAATGCTACATAACATGCGCATCGTTTGGATTGGCATGTACCGTAAGGCCAAGTCTGGAACAACAACATAATTTTACAGATTAGTTGACTGAAAATTAGGTTAGGACACAGTTAAGTGTTTCACATGCCCCGTGAATCGTGCCATCAGAATAGAGGTTTCCATGTTCTTTCACAATGGACACTAGGACAACGCATATTTCAACGTCGCGTGTTCTTGAGCCGGCAGAAGACGACTTCACAGAATGTGGCTGAACTAGCTAGCTCCATGCAGCCATGCCCAATTGTTTATATGCTCCGATTGCCAAATGATTCAAGTGAAAAGTTGACAAGCACTGCAGTTGAGGTGCTCACTAACCATGGTTCCATTGCCTGATCCGCAGGTGATGGCGCTCCTCGCCCGGCCGGACAAGACGTCCAAGGTGAGGCGGTTCTGGAACTGGTACCACCACAACATCGGCCGCGCGGCGATCCTGCTGGCCATCGGCAACATCTTCCTGGGCCTGTCCATCGCGCAGGAGGTCAGCGCCTACATCGTCTCCTACGGCGTCTTCGTCGCCGTGTGGGTGATCGCCGTCGCCGCCTTTGAGATCAAGAGGTGCTACCCGGACGACGATTGATAGAGAGCCGAGGCAGCGATACATAGATAAAGAGTCGTTTCTGAGCAATTGGCCATAGGAGGAATTACTCTGGACAGACGCGTTTCACGGCCAGTGACGTGACATACTACAGCATTGTTTGATTTGTTTCTAGCTCACACTTGGTTGGACGGCGTATTTGAGAGGAGTGGGTGTTTAATTGGTCATTGATTTCTTTGGGGTATAGGATATGAAGCAGGGGCTGGACTGCTGTTTCTAGCTTAGCTGGACGCTCTGGTTCAAGTTTGTACATTGGTACACGGTGTTGTTGCTGTCGCGTGTTGTACCCTTTTGGTTGGTAGTTTCTTCACGTCCCCACCCCCGCATTGATCAATGATATTGTTTGCTGATTCCGACACATACAGCTGCGATGACACTGGCATGCCTTCACGTGTTTCTCGATCTTCTCTGTTAGGAATAGCGGTTTAATTCATCTTTAGGCCAATAAATCAATATATATACAATTATAGGTATGACATATATGCAAGTAACTCTTTATACAACGGAAAAATATATAGACAATAATATACATCTAACAAACCCCCCCCCCCCATCCTCAAACTTACGGTGGATCAACAACATGAAGTTTAGAGAGATAGAAGTTGTGCTGGACTCTGATCTGCACATTTGTGAAGAAGTCTGTCAACTGAAGTTCTGAGGGCACATACTGAAGAGCAACAATCTGGTCCTGCAACTGTGTCCGCGTGTAGAAAGCATCAACACCAATATGCTTTTTAAGCATATGCTTCACCGGATTTGTAGCAATGGTAATAGCCCACTGTACTGTCAAACAAAAGAGGAATAGGTGCTGAAACAGAAACACCAAAATTCTCAAGTAATCACCGTAGCCAAGTAACCTCTGTAGTCAACAAAGCCATAGCTCGCAACTCAGCCTCAGCACTCGAACGAGAAACTGTTGTCTGCTTCTTAGTCTTCTAAGCAATGAGAGAACCACCAAGAAAAACATAATAGGCAGAGAGACCGGCGATCAGAGTGATCACTAGCCCAGGTGACATCAGAATATGCTTAGAGCTGTAAAAAGCTGGAGCGAGGGAAAAATAGACGACGAGTGATGGTTCCACGAAGATATCGTAGAACACGAAGAAGATGACTATAGTGGAGCTAACTGGAAGCATAAACAAACTGACTCAAGATATGCACAGGGTATAAAATGTCAGGACGAGTGACACTCAGATAAACAAGACTTCCAACAAGGTGAAGATAGCGAGTAGGATCAGTAAGAGGCTCACCATCAGTAGGTCGAAGATGAACATTAAGCTCCATGGGAGTCTCAGCGGTGTGCTCATCAGTAAGAGAAGCACGATCAAGAAGATCTGGATATGCTTTTCTTGGGACAGATAGAAGCCCTCAGGTATAGAAATAACCTCAACCCCAAGAAAGTGACGAAAAGGACCCATATTAGACATGAGAAACTGCTCATTAAGATGCTCCTTGATAAAAGTGATGTACTGAGAATTATCTCCAGTAATGATCATATCATCAACATATAAAAAGAGAAGCGTCTGACCACGAGGCGAAGTGTGAATAAAAAGAAAAGAATCATGAGCACTGATAGAGAAACCAGATGCAGTGACAACATAAGAGAAACAACCAAACCAGACACGAGGAGCTTACTTGAGGTCGTAAAAAGATCAGTGAAGGCCACAAACCATACCCTAAGAAACAGAATACCCGATAGTGGCTGCATATAAACCTCCTCACGTAGCTCACCATTGAGAAAGACATCCTTGATATCAAGTTGAGAGATGGACCACGCCCGAACAGACGCCGCAGCAAGAAGAGTGTGAATGGTGGTCATGTGAGCCACATAAGCAAATGTCTCATCATAATCATGACTATGCTCTAGTTGAAAACCACGTGCTACGAGACGAGCCTTATAGTGCTCAAAAGAACCATCAGAGCAGGTCTTAACCTTATAGAGCCACTTGCACGTGATAGGAGTAACACGCACGGGAAGAGGGACAAGATCCCACGTGCTAGTACACTCAAGGGCAGCAATCTCCTCGGCCATCGCATGCTGCCACTCCTGATGAACAAAAGCATCACGATAAGAAGTTGGTTCAGCAAGAGCTTCTAAACAAAAGCACACAAGAGGCTAAATAGACTGGCAATCACGAAGAGCATATCGAGGAGGAGAGGCCAAAGAAGATGGCGCATCAGAAGAATCATCAACTCGTAAACGACGAGTGTAGTAGAAAGGATAAGAAGGAACAAGGCCAGGAGGAGCCTGTGGAGGGGGTGTCAGTGGCAAAGGAGACGGTGAAGGAGGCACCGGAGAGGCCAAAGGTTGTGATAGAGGTGTGGTGACTATGGGGGTGGTAGAAAAAGTCAAGAAAGAAAATGGCTCGACAAGTGATGCTGAAGTGGTGGAACGAGAAGGACGAGGGTAGAAAGGACGAGACTCAACTAAAGTGATGTTCCAAGAAACCCGCATCTGTCGGACTGAGTGGTCAGCTTGGTACGCTTACGAGATGAAAAAGAAGATAAGAGACGAAGATTAGAATAATCAGGAGTCATGCCATAGAGATGCTCAACTGGGATCCCATCCTGAAGAACAGAAGAATGCTGAATATTAATAAGGAAAGTGGTAGTAGAAACAGCCTCAACCCAGAAGATGACGATACTTTCATTCAGCCACACCGTTCTAGGCATGAGCTCCAGGGCAAGAAAACTGAGAGGGTGCCCTGCTCAGCAAGAAAACCACGAAGGACTCCTGACAAGTATTCCCCAGCAGAATCAGCACGAAAAATACGAATAGGAGAGTCAAACTAAGTATGGATCATGGTGGCAAAAGTCTTGTAGATCGATAGAACCTCACTACGAGATGACATAAAGTATTTTCATGTGTGTCGAGAAAAGTCATCAATAAAAATTATATAATATCGATGACCTCCTTTCGAAACGAAAGGAGCCAGACCCCATACATCAGAATGAACAAGATCAAAAGGACGTTGTGATACTGACTCACTAGAAGAATATAGGAGTTGAAGCTATTTACCAAGCTTACAACCCTGATAATTTAGAGAAACATCACCAGATACAGACCCTAAAAGACCACGATGAAGTAAAGAAGATAGACGCGACTCGTAAAGATGTCCCAAACGATGATGCCACTGAGCAAAGATGCAGTGGAGGATGCGGCAGAAGCAGAGGCGGTGGTGGTGGCGACAAGACTGGTAGGGGCAGCGGAAGGAAGATGAAGCCAATCAAGCTCCCAGAGATGTCGTGGGTCACGATGGTAAGGGCTAGTGCTAAATAGAGTCCCCGTGCGGTGATCCTGAACAGAACAAGAATTAGAATCGAGCATAACACGACAACCATGATCGGTGAGCTGACAGGCAGTTATGAGTTGTATGGTTAGTTTAGGAACATAAGAAACAACAGGACATGAAACGAGGCATTTGAAAGAGTGTCTCGTCCTGTGACAAAGAGAGAGGTACCATCTGCTGTCTGAACAGTGATAAGAGCAGCTAAAGGACCAATGGAAGTGAAACTATTGGAATCAGATGTCATATGAAAGAAAACACCTGAGTCAAGAATCCAATGTGATATACCTAAGGAAGAAGGAGTAGAAGGTGATCTCTCACTAGAAGACTGAGTAGCAGAACCAGCAGAACCAGACGGTGCAAAAGCAGCCATGCGATGCAACATTATAAGAAACTCCTAAGAATCAGAATCACCAGAGCTCCTTTGAGAGGAGGAACCGACAGTGCCCTTCGGAGGATGGCCATCACGACGTAAATCCTTCTTCTTGTAGCAGAACTGCTCCATATGGCCATTCTTATTGCAATAGGTGCCATATGGCCATTCTTATTGCAATAGGTGCCCCAAGACGGCAAACAGTGGAGTCCACAAGGGTGGCGCGCAACTAATAGCCGGACACTATCATAGATGCGATGAAGTGATGAAGTAAACATCTAGTCCCAAAGAGTCAATCTGACGCTATATCGCAGACAATTGGGCGTAGAACTCATCCACAATGGCATCTCCTCGCTGCATGATCGCTCCTAACACACAAAGAAAGGTACAAGGTAGAAGTCAATCATTCAAAGTCCTCGCGAATCGATCGTCTCCTCCAGCAACCTCTACAGTTCCTTGTGAAGATCGTGGATCGTCCTCAAGTGCAACAAAGAATCGAGCTAACACCAAGAGCGGGGCTCTCTCGAGAAGATGGCGCTAGGGTTTCGTATATCACGCGTATCGTGTGTCATCCCTAATAACCTCAAGCATCTCCTTATATAGTGCCCATGACGGATCCTATTTGAACACATTTTGTTTCAACCTGTTAAGTGTGTGACCCGTTAAGTTCATACGTAGTCAGTTGTGACTCGAAAACCTTTTTCGACCACAAGTCGTTAGCGGTTCCTAGCAGAACATAACGATTCCCGAATACACACTAATTATATCGGACGAACCTTAATGCAATATGATCTACGACTAGATCCTCGTCACTTACGACCAGGTCCTATCCCTATACGACGGGTAACTTCTTACGACCGAGCTTCGACATTACGTTCGACCAGTCTACGACCAGCTCGTATCTCCATACGACTAGTCTGTAACTGATCAAACTAAGCGACCTACTCATGCATTCTTCCTTTGCCTCACGATATCTGGTTTGAACTCCGGACCTTATGTGGTCGAACTCTTCGACCACCAGTGGTATGACCATGCACTTTCTTTATCCGACCACTTTGAGGGGCTCAGAGATATCTCTCCTATTATGTTAGGAGGGGCAAATCCCATATACTACAAGTCACATCCCTCTGCATGTTTGATAGTATACCCGAAAACTAACTTTATAACAACCCAGTTACGAGTAGCGTTTGACAACCCCTAAGAGTGTTATTACACATGTAGAGAACCATACTGATCTCAGATCTAAGGATTATACATTATCCTTGCTTGAAACCAACTAATGACATATAAAATCATAATAATCTCAATAGTGTCTCAAGGTGGGTCTATCCATCCCATATTCTCTAACATGTGTTCACATTATTGAATCCTTGGTGTTCACCGGTGACATCCGACCGAGGATACAATTTAGAACGACATCATATAAGTTAAAGAGCTTCACCAACAAGTCACAGGCCAAGGAACATCCATAAACATAGTGATACAATCAAGGGTGTAGCGCATATTGAGTCGAACAAGCATCCTCAAAAGAGCCTCCTTACGAGTACTCTTTAGCACGAGGCTTAGTAGGTTGAGTAGGGCGTGGTGGGCAAGATAACTCGCCGGTAAGAAACTCCCAAAGGCACTGACCATGCATGTGGAGATCAAGAATTCATAGATGCGATGAAGCTCTTTTTTTCTTTTTTTCTAGGGCAGATCACTTAAAATTTTGAAGCTGACTTGGCCTTAAAGAATCTAGACCTACCATTATGTGTTAATCGAGTATTTTAGTGATTAATAACAAATATAATTGTGAGACTAACACTTCTATTGCGTGGCAAACATCCTAATTGTGAGACTAACCCAATATATTTTGAGTCAATATAAAGGTGAAAAACAAAGAGGTATGTATTAATGACAAATCTAATTGTGATACTAACATTTCTATTGGTATACATTTTATTTAGTCTCAGTTGGATATAAAGGTGAAAAACAAAGAGGTATGTATTAATGACAAATCTAATTGTGAGACTAACACTTCTATTGGTATACATTTTGTTTAGTCTCATTAAAGTGGGTTATTAACATCAAATTATTTGTGAGACTAACACTTGTATTGATATAGCTATTATTTAGTCTCAAGTAGTTATAAAAGTAAGAATCAAAGAGGTATGCATTCGACATCATATTCCTATATAGTGTTGCATTCCTCAAATCCAAAATATAGGTTGAACTCTACCAAAAAGGTTAACTTGAATATGTGCATATGTTCGAAACACACATTTAAGAAATTCACTCTATATTTTGATTGATGACATAAAAAGAAAATACAAATGATAAAAGATCATTTAAGTTACAAATATAAACTTAACTAAGTAATTATGGAACTTGTGTAAATCAAGGCGTCGAAGCGGATATGATGTTATTACTTGTTGATGACATGTGCATCATAGCACTTAACCAACAAGGTGGGAAAAGATTCAAGGCAAAGGTATGACTAGCTAGGGCTCGGGATGTGTTCCTAGTCTTTTACCGGGTACGAGTGGATGGATAGGTTGCCGTGAGGGTCTTGCCTAGTAGCTTGAGTCTCATCATATACGATAGCTCAATCTCGCTTGCTCTATATGGTGGATATGTGATTGGGAAGAATGAATGGTATTATGATGAATGTGTAATCGAAAAAGTCAACTTTCGGCATCTTATTTTACTCTCTTGAGCTAGTGTGAGCCTCTCCTCTCAATTGTACATGTGTTGCACCTTGTCAGCAAGGAGAGAGGTCTCTAGTTGCATGTGTTGCATCTAGAGTTGTATTTCATATCCATTTGAGCTGTACATTCGTTGCACGTGGTGAGAGTCAAGCAAGGGGCTTGTCTTATTACTCTTGGTGTTTTTCGACACCTAAACGGCGTTGAAGGCATCGTGTTCGGTGATCTCTTCAAAGAATATTGTGAAGAGGCCCGACGTGTTGTGAAGGTTGGAGCTCACCTACCCGGAGCAGGAAAGAGCTACCACTAGTGGATTGGAGGTGTTTGGCTTAATTCGTGAAGCCGGTCCGATTGGTGTTGGGCTTACCTCAATGTGGATTAGGGGAGACCGGCAAGTCTCCAAACACCACGGTAAAACATTATTATGTCATTGTGGTTTGCTCTCTTGCGATTTACTTTGTACTATTTGCATTCCTATAATTAAATTACTTACATGTCTTTGTATGTTTGCTATCATTGTCAATAGACTACTTATACTGTTGGTGCACTTAGTAAAGACTAGTTGATTTAGGCTTTAATTGTGCAAAACCGAATTGATTTATAATTCCGCATAAAACTCGATTTTAGCCAAAAGATTTTAAAACCTCCTATTCACCCCCCCTCTAGTCGGTCTTCTCGATCTTACAAGTGGTATCAGAGCTTGATCTCTCATCTATTAGACTTAACCGTCTAGAGAGTAAAGGATGACGACTAGTGATATAGTGCACCTTGGTGAGACACCTCTATTCAATGGCACGAATTATGATATTTGGAGAATCCGCGTGTCTTGTTATTTTAAGGCCATGAGCCCTAAAATATGACAGATTACAGATGTGGGTTTTTCTCCTCCATTGGATCCTCTTGCTCCAACAAATGAGGAAGAGAAATGCTCACATCTTGACGCTCAAGCTACTAACGCTTTATTTAGTGCTTTGAGTATAGAGATGATCGATGTCGTATGCAATCTCAAGAATGTTCATGAGATGTGGACCCATCTTCAAGATCATTATGAAAGGTCCACCTCAACCAATGATGATTGCATAGAAGAATGGATGTCGAGAGAAGAATGCTCAATAGGTAAATAATGATGAGCCTACATATGATGAGTTGATGGATATGTTAGAAGTGCTTAATGAATATCTTGAAAAAGAGAAGATGAGATTCAAGGTTTTAAGGAAAGAGCATATCTCTCTTCAAAATAATTATGATATGCTAAAAGAAGAACATGAATCTCTCCTTCTCAAGGAAGTCACTAGCTCTAAGGTGGACATAGGCATTACATGTAATTTATTAGATGATATGCCATGTATAGCTCCTAGCCATTGCATTTCATCTAAGGTTAGCATATCCACCTCTTGTGATGACTTGCTAGATATGCCTTGTAGCTCTAGTGAAAATACTTCTACTTCCTCTATGCTTGTTGAGACTAATCTTGTAGAGAAAAACCAAGAGCTCAAGGACCAAGTTACCAAGTTGAGAAATGACTTGGAGAAGTGCTACAAAGGGAAGGCCACTCTTGATGACATATTGAGCAAGCAAATATGCTTGTAAGATAAGAGCGGTATTGGCTTCATCTCCAAGAAGAAGGAGATTAGCAAGACAGGGCATAATGCAAGACACACAAAGAATGTCAAGTGCTTTGATTGCCATGAAAAGGGTCACCTTGCCTCGGTGTGCCCAAACAAGATGAATCACAAGCAAATATCATCGAAGAAGAGGCAAGTCGGCAATAAGCAAGACAAGAAGACAAAGGATGGAAGAAAATATCAAACTTGCTACAATTATAGGGAAAAGGGATATTTTAGTAAGGATTGTCTCAAAGGTATCACTCCTAAGCTTCTTATCTATAATGATCATTATTTGCTTAGGAAGGCTAGAGATGGTAGGGTGATTGCTAGATGTGTTAATTCACCTAAGACTACTGCTAGGGCCATTTGGGTGTCCAAATCTATTGTGACTAACATTCATGGACCCAACCGAGTTTGGGTACCACAAAGTGTTTAAATGATAAATAGGTATTTGGAGAGGCATTGGAGATTTGGCTCACTCATAAAGAGGTGGATTCCACCATGGGCAAAATTGAAGCCAAGCTTGAGGATGATCATTTCATATCAAGAACCAATGTCATCTCGGTAACAAGTATTTACATTGAAGTATCTAGCCGTTTTACCTTATGTAGATTGCATTCCATGAAAATCTTTTTAAAAGGGTGCTCTTGCTCTTGTTCAAAAACTGCATTAATTGAAATCTTGAGCAAGATGGTAATGGCACATTAAGAGGGAGTGCTAAGTCATATTCATGTATATCACATCCCTAAGTGTGTCCAAATTGACTAAGTGCTAGTAATGTTTTTCAAAATTGAGTCTTTTAGTCAAAAGTCAAAAATTTCATAACTATTAGTAATCCTTTTAAAAAAATAGTTGCAAAATGTATACAAATGCTTTTCAAAAGTTTTTCCAAAGGTTTTTATTCAAGAAAAATCTATTTCAAGTGAAAAAGAATTTCTAGCCAAAATCCAAAATTATAGTATCTTGTTTTTGACATAAACTAGATTTTTGTGTAAAATCTATTTTAAAACGATTATGGAATCGGTCCCAAAAGGAAAATCCTAGTGTTGGCTATTGTAAACATTTTTGGTATTCAAAATATTTTCAAAAGGTCAATCTAGCAAAAGTTATTTGATTTTTAAACTCATCCAAAATCCTATTTTGACCTAAATGGTCACTTTCTAGCACTTAATTGAGTTTTGCCATTTGAACCAGTTTTATTCACTTAAATAGGTCCACATTGGTATTCATGACTCATACATACTATTGGATGCTTTAAATACATAGGACATATGGATGAAGATGGTCGAACTACTGCGTGGAATGTGGCCATTTTCCCTTGCGGTCCAGCTCGGCGTTGTACTCCTTACCTTGCGCCTTAGCCTTCACTGCAATGGCCCTCTTCCTCACCCTCTCGTCCTTGCGTCGCCTGGCATGCTCGCGCTCTTGCTCCTCGTGCAGCCTCTCCCGCCTCTTCTTCTCCTTCATCTCAGCCTGCAGCTCTTCGAGGCACCTTTCACGGCTCTCGCAGTCCTCCATGGCCCACCTCTTCCTTGTCAGCAGCATCCACATGCCGTAGGAGTGGATCTTGTCATCGATCCACTAGTTGAAGTTGCATAGGCATTGCGGAGACTATGGTGGGAAGAGAGACTTGGTTACGTCGTAATGGGAAGCAAAATAGTGGTGTGCACTGAAATACGATTTTATTACTGGCTGCCTATGGCTCGGCATGTTAAACCTGCGGTCGGGGTAGTACGCGCAGAAGTTTGGGCAGCACTAATAGCTCCGCCCAATGGTCCACTCGTCGGTTGATTTGACGCAGTTGCAAGCAGACCCTTCCGGAGGGCGTTCAGCGGGCATAGGAGGGGGCGCGGCTCGACCCAAAATCGTTGGGCGTACTGTGATGTGGCTGTTGAGGAGGTGGGTGGTGTATATAAGGCTGCTGACTAAATTCCCTATGGTGAGCAGCGGTATCTTGGGGAGCTACTCAGTCCTTCAAAATCTCATAGATGTGCTTCCATACCTTCTCCTTGCCCATGTTATATAGGTAGTGTTGTTGGTGTGGAGTTCTTGGTCGAGTAGCACTATATTTATAGCGGGAGCGGACGCAGCTGTAGCAGCTCCATTGTGATGAGGCATGGATGTGTTTTGCGTCCATGAGTCGTTCCCTTCGAGAAGGAAGCTTGCGGCAGTCAAGTGGTCTCTTCATGCTTTGTAGAGCGAGGTCACGTTCTGCTTTGTAGAGAATGGTCTCTTCGTGCTTTGCAGAGTGAGGTCGCGTCCTGCTTTGCAGAGAGTGCTCACTTCATGCTTTGAAAAGAGAAGTTGTGTCCCATTTTGTAGAGAGTGGACACGTCCTGCTTTGTAGAGAGTGCTCACTTCATGCTTTGTAGAGAGAAGTCATGCCTCGCTTTGCAATTATGATACAATTAGTTCCACACTGCGTACAACAAGTAAAGTACTAACTAAAGTTCAAGTTACAACATGCTAGAATATTGTGGATTATATTCTTTAACACTGTATTGTACCACAAGCTAGATAAGATTGTACATGAACCAACTAATTGAGGGAAATACGTGGTATACAGATCTTATAACAATGTACCATAGTCTCCGACTCATGTGCATTTTGAAGGTTGTGGCACATCGTTATATGATCTGCATGCCACGTATTTCACTCAGTTGGTTTATGTACAATCTTATATAGCATGTGGTACAATACAGTGTTAAAGAATGTCTGCAACTAGTCACCACGGTGCCATAGCCACTGCCCCTTCCATGATGTCGTAAGTCGAAGTCATCCATATCCTACGATTCCATGATGTAAGTCGGAGTCTTCCATATCCTGCGATTCCATTGAGTCCGAGGAGCCTTCCCCTTCCCCTGGTCACGGGACTCCCCACGTCGGAGTCGTAGAAGTTTCGTTGTACATAACAAAACAAGGTGGAGAAAACATTATATTATGACACTGAATGACGACCAGACGAGTTGGGTCAGTTCGGACAATCCTTCATTGAGTGCCCAGGGGCCTTGCATATGCTGCACTTGTTTGTGCGACTCATACTGGTATGTTGGCTGGCATCCATGTTGTTCCGGAAGTGCCAAGACTGTCGTCGCCCCTTCCCTGTTGTCTTCAAGGCCGTGTTTGGGCCCCATTGCACCCTGTTCGGCCAAAGATCCTTGTACTTTATTTCCAAGTTGTACGAGTGAAACTCTACACTCCATGTACCGAAAAGGTGATGCATGTCGTAGTACTCGAAGATATACGGTGTACACATCTGCCTAATTTGCGCACACACCTTGTACACATGCGAGCATGTCTTGTACAGGAGCTTCGGCTTGTTGCAGGTGCATGTCGCCACATCACCCAGGGTGCATGCCTATTTCCTTTCCCCCTGGCTTGACTATTGACGTATTTCTGTCGAAGTCTGATCTCGTATCCCCACCTCTGGTTCTGTAGACATAATGCATTGAACGTCTTCATAACCTCCTGAGTGCGAAACCACGTAAACAAGTTAGATACAAGATGCCTCATGCACCACCTGGATTGCACGTCGTTCCACTGGTGAGGGGGTGCTGTCCCATGCTGCATTGTGTTGATGGCCACCAACATCCCAGTATTGTGGGCTGTGATTAGGCATAGGTTGCGCCGGTCTCCCACGATCACCCTCTTCATGTTCGCTAGGAACCACAACCACTCTCGAATGGTAATTACTTAGTTAGAGAATATTGGAGTTCGCCTCGAGACGTTCTACATCGAGCGTCCATCGCCATCGCCTGAAGATCACCGAGTCACTGCCAACCTTGTCGAGCCTGACACCCGAAATAGTTTCTTCGTGTTCCCCACTTCTGCTGTGAATTCCTCCAAAATCCATTCATGTCATCTTGTGTTCCGCCTCCCGATCTACAATTTCAATCTCCTAATTTCGTGTTTCTTCCACCATGTGCAGAAATCTCTCCTATCTTCTCCTTCTTCAGCCGCCGCCCTTTGTTGGTCGTTTCCCAGCCCTTCAGTGATCCCCTCCACTCATGGACCCCACCTTCACCTTCCCCATATCATGTTCTATCTGGTGCTTCCTCCATTGGTTAATTATTAGGACTTAACTATGAATATTCTTTATTTCAATGGTCCCATATGTCATACACTCAGCTATTTTCCAATAGTCCCGAAATAAAATATTCATGGACCCCACGTGTCGCTTTCTCTCTTTTCTTTTTCAAAGATTTTTCTTTCTCGATCAAACTTCCGATTGATTTAATTTTCTTCTTGAATGTTGTTTGTTTTGCGCTTTCTGCTTTCTTTATCATTAGACGTTGAAGTCCCAAAATCGTCCGAAGAAGCTGAAGGTTAAGGAAGTAGAAGATTGAAGATAAAATAAGAATATCATTGCTATAGCAAGGTAAGTTGTACCTTTGACCATGTTGAACCCAATTTTCAAAAATTACCTTGATTCAAATGATTGCATTTTACTTTAAGTATTTATTTAAATATTTTGGGATTAGTTATACACCCATTTGATTATATCCACCTTGCCAATTGTATTACCATGATCTTTTGTCACCCTAACTTGGTTAATTATTACTTGGTATTATCATAGCACCAAAGTGGATTGGTTAGATACGAATAGTTTGCTTAACCATGCAACGAAACATAGATATCATTTAAGTTGCAAATATGGGTGTAAAACGGCCTAACCTAACCAACAAGGTAAGCTATGGAACGTGAGTGTTGATATTGATTACTGAATGGTAATTACTTAGTTAGAGAATATTGGCGATCTCGATAGTTTATGTGCATCATTGTGAGCCACAACAGACAACCACATGTCCAGTATGGGAGATGTATTTCAGCCTGTGTGGCGATTCATATTTATGAGCGATTCACCATCTTCAAGTCCAACGATGTGTGACGGGATAACCACCTATGTGGGGGGTTGGTGCTGGCAATAAGCACAACTGGAGTGTCAATTATTGAGATAAAGTCTATTATTCATATTCAACTGCAATTGTTGCTTTTATGCAAAAGAACCATAGATGTCATATCCTTTAGAACAAGCCATCATCTATAATTGCATTATGTGATGCAATTTGCAGGGTACTCTATGGACTCATTCTTGCTATAAACAATATTGTTCAATTGAGAAGGCTACAACAGTCCATCGTCGATCAACAAGGTCTACTTCAAGGATTGTGGAGAACTACATCACACTACCCCAGTCGATTACTTGTGGGCATATGAATAGGCTTCACTGAAGTTATTTCGTTACCTTCCACTGAGCTTATTTGTGTTACTCACCTTCTGAGGCATTAATTGTAAGCTTTGACCTTAAGGTCGTTACTCTGGTAATTATTGGTATTTGTCTATTTCTTAGTTATCTTTGTATATGGAATGATAATTCATTGATGTTGCCACTGTGTGCACTAGTGCGATCCTGGACTAGTGTAGTATACACATAGGGTTCAGATTTGCATATTTGGGTCCTGACAGGTCACATATCCAAAGAAAGGGTTTTGAGGTTAGTTAAAAGTGATATCTTACCTCAATTGGATTTCGTTGACTGGAATGTATGTGTGGATTTCATTAGGGGCAAGCAAACCTCACACGTATGAAAGAAACCATCTACAAGGAGTAGTGAGCTATTATAGTTGATACTTGATACACATTGATATTTGTGGTCCATTTGATGTTCCTTCCTGGGATGGCAAAAAATATTTTGTCATCTTTATTGATGACCTATCACGTTATTGTTATCTATACTTGCTGCATGAAAAATCCTAAGCCACAAGCATCCTAGAGGTGTTCGTCAATGAGGTGGAAAGGCAACTAGATAGAAAAGTAAAGGTGATGAGGTTTGATAGAGGTGGTGAGTATTTTGGAAGGTTTGATGAAAGTGGACAATGTCCAGGTCCATTTGCAAAGTCTCTTGAAAGTCGGGGCATTTGTGCACATTATACAATGCTCGGAACACCTCAACAAAATGGGGGGTGGCTGAAAGGTGAATCGTACTCTCATGGAAATGGTTAGGAGTATGTTAAGTTATAGCAATGAGCCCTTATCCTTATGGATGCGTGCATTAAGGACTGTTGTGTACTTGTTGAATAGGGTTCCTAGCAAGTCAGTTCCTAAGTCTCCTTATGAAATGTGGATGGGAATGAAACTTAGCTTAAGGCACCTACATGTTTGGGGTTGCCTGGCAGAAGTATGAGTATACAATCCACATGAAAAGAAGCTCGATGCAAGGACCATTAGTGGTTACTTCATCGAATATCCTGAAAAGTCAAAAAAGTATAGATTTTACCGTCCTAACCATAGTACAAGAATTGTTGAGTCTAGAAATGCTTGGTTCATCGAGAATGGTGAGATATGTGGGAGTAGCAATCCACGAAATGTGGATATCAAAGATATTCAGTTAAACTCTGCTCCTAGCATTGTTGTATCACAACCACACAACACTGTAGAAGACACAATTGTTGAACCAGCTACTAATGTACAAATGACAACAGAAAAGGAAATGTCAGATGAAAAGATAGTGTGAAGGTCTGTACAGAAGAGAAGACCAGCTATTTCATATGATTATATGGTTTATGCCAAAGCTCAATGATACCATTACAGCGTATGGTTTTGTAGAGAATGTTGTTGATCGGTGTATCTACATGAAGGTCAGTGGGAGTAAGTATATTATTTTGGTCCTGTATGTTGACGATATTCTACTTGCTACTAATGATAAATCCTTTTTGCATGATGTAAAGAAATTTCTCTCCAATAATTTTGAAATGAAAGACATGGTTGAAGCATCCTATGTGATTGGAATAGGAATATTCCATGATAGAAAACAAGGATTGTTAGGATTGTCTCAGAAAGGTTACATTAACAAAATATTAGAGAGATTTAGAATGAAAAATTGCTTCGCAGGAATTGTCCCAATTCAGAAAGAGGACAAGTTTAGTGAAATGCAATGTCCAAAGAATGATTTGAAGTGGAAAGAGATTGAATCTATTCCATATGCATCAGTTGTTGGGAGCCTAATGTATGCTTCGACATGCACTCGACCAGATATCAGCTTTGCCGTTGGAATGCTTGGTCGATATCAGAGTAATCCTAGAATGGATCATTGGAAAGCTGCAAAGAAGGTTCTTCAGTATTTGCAAGGCACCAAGGACCACATGCTCACATACAAGAGATCAAGCCATTTGCAAGGCACCAAGGACCACATGCTCACATACAAGAGATCAAGCCATCTGGAGGTGATAGGCTACTCAGATTCAGATTATGCCGGATGCGTAGACTCAAGAAAATCTACATTCGGCTATATGCTCCTATTGGTTGGAGAAGCAGTTTCATGGAAGAGTGGAAAGCAGTTTGTCATTGCTACTTTCACGATGGAGGCTGAATTTGTGGCGTGCTTTGAGGACACTGTTCAATCAATGTGGCTGCGGAATTTTGTGTCCGGTCTTCATTTTGTTGACAATATTGAGAGGTCATTAAAGTTTATTGTGACAATGCAACTACAATCTTCTTCTCTAAAAATAATAGGTTTCAAAGGGAGCAAAACATATGGATTTGAAGTACTTGTCAGTCAAAGAGGAAGTTCAAAAGCAAAATGCATCAATTGAGCATATTGGTACAGATCTGATGATAGCGGATCCGCTAACTAATGGATTGCCGCCCAAAACTTTCAGTGGCCATGTCGAGAGAATGAGCATAATAGTGAAAACCTTATTAGCATAATGTATATACACTTGAATATCTTGCTTGTACTGTTTGAAACATATGAATTCAATGAAAGTTTTGTTTTGGTTGTTATCTGCATTATGGCATATATGGTTATAGTTGTGGTGAGATAACAATATTTGTTTTCCTATTAAAGTTGGTTTGGGTTGGGTCGATTGTGATACATGGAAGGAATCTAGTCGCTAAATGACTTGTCACCGCCATGAATCTGTCATCTCAATTCAACTCGGTGTTGACTTGATAAATTCAATATATGGTGTGCACCTAAAAGTTTATTATTGAATTTTCATGTTATTACATGGGTCAAGTGGGAGATTGTTAAATTACTTAACAAAAAATGGCCCATATAAATTACATAAATTGTTCTTATACTAAATGGTCTAAGTGTGATGATTGTTAGACTATCTCTCCTCTCTCTTCAATTTGTAAAAGATATCATTGTGTACTAGTAACGGTGATTAAGTCTTATGAGTTGCGTGATGTAATCACATTGAAATAAGGCATTAGGCTAACGATGCACTTAGCTAAATTTAAGTCTGCCATCTGCATGACATGTGAATGGATATTTAGGAATGCTAGTGCAAGCAGTGAAACCGTTTCATATGCATGTAATGAAATTGGCGCTTGGTGTTTCATTGTCCAAGAGTATATATACGCTGATGCTATTCAGTTCAGTGTCAAGACAACCAGAGAACATAGTACACACACATGAAAGAATCAATGTTTCCTAATCATCAAGGGAACTATTCTAGTAGAAGGAAGATAGGTGATAAAATACGATATGCAAGGAGCTAGCATGTCTCAAGATGGTTTTGTGCATTGTTGCACATATAAAGGCTGCAATTTGGTTGAATAAAATTATGCTAAATGATCACGTAGCTTCCGCATTTTGGCTAACAACTTGTGCCTGTGCGGGCGTCTGCGGCCCCGGTACGAGCTCTCGGACAGGAGGGGTGGTGAGCGCGGCCACCTGACGGCGCGCACGTCCCGAACCAGCCGCTCGTTAGCCGGCACTCCCGAACCCCCGCCGTCGCGCCCAATGGACTAGACGGCGCAGCCGCGCGGACTGCCTGTGCCTGAGTTCAGGCAGCCGGAGACCATTTGTTTTACCTGGAACATGCGCCAGCTACCCCTTTTCCCCATAGAAATACACCAGCTACTTTGTGTTGCCGTCGGAAAATTGCCGGATCGACAACACCGCGTCCTATGGAGGGTGCAACGATCAAACACACGGTGTACCAAGGCGCGCAAGCTGATTTGACTGAAATCGGCGAAGAGATACGAACCAACGAAGGACGCCGATAGCAAGCTGATGAAGAGATGCAAATCGAAGTTGAACAACACGGCGATGAGAGGCATATTGATCAACGTCGAATTACAGAGACCTCATACCTTCTCCATTCGAACTCAGAATCGGACAAACAACTTGTCACTGTGATCGGTTTGCTGAGATTTTCGATATGGTGGCATACAACATCAATTCGCCTGCCAATCATCCCCGTTTGCTATTGGCCTTGTCTCGGGATCCTACCTGACACCCTAAAAATTGCCAAATTTGGGTGGCAACACTTTAGCTCGTCAATCGGTCAATGTTAACTGTTGTAAGACAACTGTCACTCTGCTCTTGCACCAACTCAAGAATGGTTTGACACAAATGGTTAATTCCAGATGAAACATTCGGCCTGCTAAATTGCTCAGATTGGTTCAACAGTACTAAAACTTACAACTGAATGGGACCTACATTCTACAGGCTGCAGACATCTAAGTGCTTAGATAGTCTGAAATTTGCCAATATACTGTGCGCTACGCATGGCTCGGTCACTCAGGTAACACAATATTATTACTGACAACTGACATGTACCTATGCCAAATCTCACGGTTCGCTCCTGAGAGGGTGGCTATCAGAGGCGCCTGCATTTTGCGCATGGGATGCCGTGGCAATTCCTTTCATCTTCAGGTCGCCCGGCAATGGCAATGCCTCCTGCAGCAGCTGCTGCTGCTGGACCGAGCTAAGATGTTGCTGCTGCAAATGCATTTGCTGTTGCTGGTGCTGGGAGCGGATCTGGAGCTGCTGCAGCTGCTGAGCAGCCAGAAGAGATTGTATATGGCTGCATTGGTAACTTTGTGAACTGACTCCGTGCGAGGACAGACCAAAGTTTCCCATCTTTCCACTGTTGGCATTAACCTGTCCTGTTGCAATCTTCAGCTGCTGAATCTCATCTCTTAGTCTGTCGTTCAGTGCTACAAGAAAACAAGGAACAGTTACAATCCTAAAGAGAATAGGGGGGAAAAATCCTCTCAGATAAGTTTTTGTGGTACTTCCAAAACATAGGTACTATAAACTATCTGAATTATAGGTAAAATGATATCCTAAGTCTTAGTTTACATTGAATTACAGCTCACATTCTACAAAGAATGTTTATCTTGTTTTATGTTTCCCCTTTTGTAACATAGCCAAAAGGCTAACATAACCCTGTCAAAATGGGTAGGAAGAGAATAATAATAGCCCTTGAATCTCTAGATGATGAAAAAGTAAAGTTCAGGAGAAAATCCAAAAGAATACCATACTAGAATTTTTCAGTGTACGCAAGTGAATAAGTGGAAATGTAGAATTTGGAATAGCATCAAGTAATTTGCAGTTATAGAAGCACAAAAGGTTAAATGAGTGTGGCATGAAGGCATCACTTCTTTCCAAGATATCAGTTTATTAACTTCGAATTTCTCATGCAAAGAGAACTTGAACAAAACCTTACCATCCTGCAGCCTGACCTGTTGCTCCATTGTTTGCACCCGCAGCTTCAAATCACTATTTTCACTTGTTAAACCAGTGGTATCTCTCTGTATCATACAGATAATCAAGGATGGACTCATGGAAAACCAAAGAGCGAGTTCTTTGAAAAAGTACAAAATTTGCAATATATTAACAGTATCTATCTGTAGGACACATAGTTTAAAATCTTCATTTACAACTGGTAATAATATATTAAATGTCAACAACTTGTGGAATACCTGATGACCGCTCAAACAAACAGAAAACAAAGTACGAATCATCAATATTTCCACAACAAGCTGTACTATTTGTGTTGCATGTACACTGCATTAAGGAAGAGCATAGACAAATTATCCTAGATTGGCTAGAAACAATACATTGATAGGCTACCCGTAGAGGGTCGTAACATTTTATTTTTATACCACTTAAACAAACATATTATACTTCTTTATCACTTTTAGTGTACTTAAATACCAATTATAAGATACTTCAATGCGACTTGATTGAAAAAACAATCATTGAAGCACTTTATTTTTTCTATATAACCTTTTTCATATATAATATAAAAAAGTATATACACAAATTTTACTATAAAAAATGGACTTTGATGAAATTTTTCATGAAACTCACCTTAGGGTATCATATATATAAATGATCTTGCATGCTAGAGTTCTGCTAGATGAATGGTGATGATAGATGGGACTAGAGTTCTCTCTCATGCCAAAACCCCATCCTATATAGGACACCTGTTTCGTACTCCTAGAAGTACAAATTTCCACTTTCAATATACCACTTAAACGAATATATTATATTTTTTTATCACTTTCAGTATACTTAAATACAAATTATAAGATACTCCAATGCAACTTGATAGAAAAAATTTAATTGGAGCTCTTTATTTTTGCTATATACCCTTTTCATATATAAAAGAAGTATATGCATAGATTTTGCTATAAAAATTGGACTTTAATGAAATTTTTCATAGAACTCACCTCGGGGTATCTTATAATCATTATTAGAGTATGCTCAAATAGATAAAGAGGTATCATCATACGGTTTAAGTGGTATATGAGAAGTGAGAGTACGTACTTCCAGGAGTACTATATCATTTTCATATATATATATATATAGAAAAACACAGTAGGGGCCTCCCCTGCTGTCATTCGTTAAATAAAAATAAAAAATAAAAACAAGATGTACAATGTCCAACACCTTCACTAGTTATACATCCAAACATATATTGACATGTAAAATGATCTACAGATTTAATAACCCTATGCAGACAGAAAAGGTAGTCTAACAGAGAAAATTGGCAAAACATTCAACAACTGAACAAGTAAATAGTGACAACACTTGGAAAATTAAATGCTAAAAAAACATGAAAGCATAGGCATGCATTGAACTACCTAAACATTTACAGATTGTGTTGCAGCCAAACCAACCTCCAAACCCAGGTGTAAACCATCTAACTTATATCGATGTGCAAGAACTTGAGATAAGGTAAAGTAAAAAAAAAAAAGAACCTGTAACATGGACAACTGAGCTGATAGTGTAGTTCCTTCTGTTTGGAGAGTCTGTACTTTTGTCTCAAGCTCTGCAATGTAGCGCATCTTTCTTTCTTTTGATCTAGCAGCTGACTGGCGGTTTGCCAAGATCCTAAAACAGTTAAGAGAAATTAATGTAAGTACCATCACATAAGTGCAACAAAATAATTGGAGTCAAATCAAATTACACAACAAAGGCACATCTGGGTTGCTGTGACAAACAATCACACTGATGACACTGAAAAAATATTCTCATAATATGAAGGGACATGCATATAGTGCAAAATTTGTACTAA
The DNA here is from genome assembly GCA_036346255.1 of Ampelocalamus luodianensis. Classification (NCBI taxonomy): domain Eukaryota; kingdom Viridiplantae; phylum Streptophyta; class Magnoliopsida; order Poales; family Poaceae; genus Ampelocalamus; species Ampelocalamus luodianensis. Next base: position 48,247,830 of record CM070623.1, read on the forward strand.
ATTACTGCTGGTGAAAAAGACTAAAATACTAAATTACAGTGATAAAGCTGTCTGCTCTCCTGTAGCCTCCCTCCAAGAAAGGGAATGCAGACAATTCAAATATAAAATTTCTACTGACAATGACATCACATATTCGCATGCAAAGATATTCTCTAATTCACTAGTGAACCAACTACAAGGGCTAGTTCGTTCTTACTGACGGAAAATGAAGTGTTCACTCACATTACCGTCAACCTATGTTAACGTGCATATCACACCCTAGAGGTAAGATTAAGAACAAAAAGGACCAGTAGATCTTTCATGTTAGCTTCGTTACATTTTAAGTACTACCCTTTACTGAACCTATTCAGAACCAAATTGTGTTTCACCAGTGATATAGACAGTCTTCAGTACCATATTCTGTTTGATCAATACGACCAAAAAAGGAGCAGTAAGGTCTCATTTCAACATATGATTCCTCTCCGCTAAAAAAAAATGATTGCAGATTCCAGAACTTTCTTCCCTTTCATACACTTATTCCTGTGACTCCTTTCAAGGAGGCTGCTTTCCTTAAAATTAGTAACACGCTCGTCGGTTAATCAGTCCCTGTCAAACGCCGCAACCAATATCCTATTCCCCAATTCTTACCAACCGAAAATACTACAAAGGTGACAACACACGAACCGAAGTCTCGACCAAAGAGTTGGTTCACTTCTCCTGCTCTTAGGCTACTCGTCTCTCACCTCTTGGCGCGCTTGGGGTCAACAAGCGCGAGCTCCGCGAGCTTGGCGTCGGAGATGGCCTTCCTGGCGTCTGCGGCGGCCTTCCCCGCCACCCCAGCGACGGCGGACGCCAGGTACGTGGAGCCGTCCATCGATATGCTGTGCTGGTGCCGCGGCCGCGCGGGTGGCAGGGGCGGCGGCGGCAGCGAGGGGTGCGGCGCGGGCTCCGGCGGCTCGGCGAGCTTGCCGCCGGCGTTGAGGAACATCTCGAACATCCGGCTGCCGCCGCCCCCCTCCTCGTCATCCTCGTACTCGTCCTCGTCGTCGTCGTCGCCCCCGACCTCCCCGACGACGCCGAGGTCGGCGTCGAAGGCGAGGTCGTCGGGGAGGGCGCCCCCGAGGAGGATTTCCGACTGCGCGCGGCGATGCCTCGCCGCGCGCCGCGGCGGGGAGTCCGGCATCGCGGCGACGTCGCGCGACGCCGCGGCGGAGGTGGAGGCGGCCGGGTCCATGGGGGCCGGGAGATCTGGGCGCGGGGAGGGGAATGCGGGCGCCTTGGGGGGTGGGGCGGCCGCGGCTAGCGGCGGAGGGGGCAGGGAGACATGGGGAGCAGACGGGAGGGGTGGGGAGGGGAGGGTGGTCTAGGAGGAGGAAGACACCCTCTCGTTGAGCTTTGACCGGGGCATTGACTCCGCGTCCGCGGAGAAAAGAAAAGGAAAAGGAGGCGAGGTGGGGCATGAGTGGCCGCTGCTTTTGTTGGGCCTCTGATCTGGCCGAGATGCGCGGTGAGTAGAGACCACCTGCGCCGGGCACCCCTGGTGGGCTTCTTGGAGACCTCCGAAGGTTCTGGACTCTAGGTTTAGGTGCTTCACAGACATTACGCTTACGCTTACGCTTCAGTTTAAGGCCCCCGTTTGGAACGCCATAAATATTAGGTAATGCTACAGTGCATACGTCCGACGCAACGAACGCCACAGCAACATTTTACTTCGCTTTATACTCCATCTTTTTCCACGCTGCACCCGAGCTCCTAGCCACTCATTCAATCATTCTTATCTCTTCACTTCACTTAGCCTAGCATCCCCATCCCCCCCATCCTCATCCCCACTCGGCCTCCATCCTCTTCTATCGGCCACTCCCAAGCTCCGCCTCACAGAGCTCCCCTCGCGGCGTTGCTCCCCTGTCTCTCTACCTCGCGACGACGGCGACCCCGCTCCCCTCGCCACCCCGAACTTCGTCTCGACCACTCTGAGCTCGCCTCACGAGCTCCCATCTCTCCATCTCGCGGTGCCGGCGACCCCACTCCCCTCAGGCCACTCCCGTGGCCCCGTCCCTCCACCTCGCGGCGTTGGCAACCATGGCCTCCTCGGCCATCCCCGAGCTCGAGCTCCACCTCACGGCGCCGATGAGCCCCTCGCGACCCCGTCGTTGAGGGTGACGCCGATGGAGTTTGCAGGTGTTACACATGCCCTAAAAAATGTTGCATGTTGCAATTATATTTTTTTTTGTTGCATCAGATGATTTGAGATGTTGCAACCGATGTCATGAGATGTTGCAATAACATATGATTGAGAATGAGATATTTTTTGCAGAAATTTTTTAAATGTCACAAGATGTTGCATAAATGAAATCAAAATATTTCATTAAGTTAACCTCATAAATTTGTTGCATGTGCCATAAAAAATATTGCATGTTGCAGTTATAGGATTTTTTTATTGCAACCGATGTCATGAGATGTTGCAACTGATGTTATGAGATGTTGCGGTTACCAGGATAGCGTATGGCGCTAGCGCTCGGACCGTACGTCCGAACGCTAGTCGCACCCATAAATATTTTTTTATTCCTACAAAAATTAAATTAGAGTGATTTTTTAGTAGTACTCTGTGTTGTGTTCCAAACAGGCCCTAGAAAGCTACTAGAAACTTTAAGCTCTTTTAAACACGGTGTAGAAATTCTTTTTTCCCTAGGAAGGTCTTATCCTTCTGTATTAACAGCTCGTTTCTCTAAGACGTGGAAGCCAAACTCCACCGGAAACATGGTCGAGATTAAAGTGGGCGGAAAATTTTAGGATCCCATGAGGACAGGCTACGTGAAAAACTTTATAGGGATCAATCTGACATAAAGGTATTGTTCACAGCCGTACGATTTCGATCAATGATAATTAAAAATTCATTCCACAATTTTTTGAACCAAAAAATTCTTCGGTGTAAACAAAAAGGGAAAGAGGGACTCGAGCTGATTAGCTCGCTCCTATTCTTAAGCATATAGAAGTGAGAGCTGTAGCCTACGGTGAACCAAGAGGGTACATTTTACACTGAGGACTTTCTAAAAAGCCCAAATTCCCAACCCTGTAAATGGTCAGAATTTTAGTTTAAAATCCCGATCCATTCACGGGATGAACCGAAAATTTAGGCTTTTCAAATAAGCCCTAAGGATCAATGCAGGATTTGTCCTTGTTTTCATATTTTCTGAACAAAGTAGTAACTGATCAAAGAAAATGTCTAAAATTACTTTGCGAGACGCAATATGGTCTTTTAAACACTCGGATAGTATTTCATTTCTCCCGTGTACAACATCGACCATGCACATTTCATCTCGCTATAGCGTGGCAAATTTAGGCACCGGATGAAAATATCCAACATTAGGCGTACCCAAATTAGGCTTCAACCAAACAGTCCCTTACTTCGTACTGCAATGTACACACGATTACTGATTTAACAGAAAACTGCAACGAACAATTCAGCTAAGGCTACTCCCTTTCCATCATATTAGGCTAAACAGCTATAGATTACAAACATGCCAGAGTTGGAGGCTGATACTGCTGCAGAAGCAACCCTTGGTGGTTTGGTACATTTTCCAACCGACTGACTTGAGAACAGTTGGAAGATCAACATCTAGATGGAAAATGTAAAAAGGAAAAGATAAGAGGAAGGAGCTACAAAATGAACGAACAGGGACCAAGCCTGGCATTTTTATTTTAGCTGTCTATCTAAAGGGCTCTTGAGACTACAGAGGATATGTTCATTCTATATCACTACTGCATAGGTACAGTTGGCCTGGGGAGTATAGAATTGACCAGCTCCTCGTTTATCTTCACAGGTAGTGGTGGCATCTGCCTCATGATCTCTGGAGCATCGTTTATCCTGCAAGTATGTTGCATGAGAATCATAATCTTATAAAACTGTTAAAAAATTTGACTCAAAGAACTTTACACAAATAAAATATAGATTAGATAGGGAAAAAAATTGCATCTTCATGGGTGCAAGCATTTGGTTATTTTTTAGGCTGAAGAGCAGACGAGCTCCAAGAATGGATCAGATTAACGAGACAGATTTTTGTGTTTTTGAAATTCTGGTAGAATCTTGGAAGGGTGTATACACTTCTCATAATACCATGACCTTATAGATTTAAGTTTCCTGTAACAACAGTAGAAACAATGACTAGCAGATGAATCTACATAAGACATCCATCTCCTGTGTACGACCAAACTACAGATTGTCAGCTCAGGAAAATGAATAGAAGAGAATTTTTTGCTGTTCAATAGACTCCCCGGCACTGAAAAGAAATGTCCTGACAAACTCTAATAGCCACATATGATGCAATGCCCAAGGCAAAAGAAATGACAGACTCTACATACAACATTTTCCTTTTCCTTGTATGCGCTGAAACAAGTTACTCAGTGACTACTAATTAAAAGATCTAAACAAGGATACTAAATTAGCAAGTAATAAGAAAAGGCTTGAATGAATGACATGAATTCATCATTTCAAAAATTTCCAAATTCAACAAAACAAGGGGTTCAAAAACATACTCTTTCAAGACCCTGAGTATGTTATCTCGAGTTTGGCACAGCAGAGAGATGTTATCCTGTATCTGCAGAAGAAAGAATTGAGCACAAATAAATAATACTCCCTCCGGTTCACAAAAACAAGTCATTTTGGACATCAACACGGTCTCCAAAATACAAATTTGACCACTAATTATTATTGTAATATATTTGTAAAACCGAATAAAATTATAATACTATGAAAGTACTTTTTTTCAAGACGAATCTACACATATGATTTTCATATATGTAATCTAAATATTTAAAACTATATCGATAATCAAAGTTTACAAAGTTTGACTGCACGCATTTTAAAATGACTTGTTTTGGTGAACTGGAGGGAGTACTAGTATACATGCTAGATGTAACAACAGAAAATCAAAGGGAAATTACAGGGTTTCGAACCAGAAAGAGAATATTCATTTGCATAAACCACCAAAAAACCATCTTGAAATAAAAGAATACCTGCATGGTGCTAAGGTTTGTTGAAATTTGACTCAAAACCTGGGCATTACTTTCAAGGAGTTCTCCTGTTGGACCTCCAATTGCTGCAGAAAGACAATAAAAATGAAGAACTCAGCAACTTGGTATCTAAGCCATCAATGCCAATAGTCACGGTATTAGAAATCTCAAGAAGAATTGCTCTTCAAAATAAAAACTCTTCTAAATAAAAATGCATAGAACAGAAAAACAGCTCGAAAAAATATTTCAAGCAATAAGAGTCTACATATATCTGTAGAATCCCAAAATATTGTTGGACTTAGCATTTGTCATGGAGCAAGGCTGTAGCAGGGGCACGAACAGTAACAGGGGTACTGTAGCAACGTGTGAACAGTGCCACATTGTTGTATCGTCGCATGACCCGTGCCCTGTCGGTGTTGTGCCATCGTTATTTTCCATACAAGCTGATTGGTTTCCTATGATAAAGAATAGTTGGTTAGGTAAGTTATTTTGAGATTCCTTATCTATCAAGTTATTGTTAGAGATGTGATCTTATCTATTAGAGAGGTTATTTTTAATAGTTAGAAAGATTAGACTGGATTGCTAGGTTTATTTATGGATTATTTCTTAGACATCAAGTCAGGTTGTCCCTATAAAAAAGATAGCATGTATCCATTATCAATCAAGCAAGGAATAAACAAAGTTCTTAGTCTCTCACCTTCCTCTTCAACTAAGCCTCAGAGCCTTGGCGGTGGCATGACCAACCGTTCAAGGGCGAGTGCCCTACCATCGATCCTCGGACCCGTACCCCAACAGTTACCACAACATCTATTATCAACGCCACCCACCATGGCTTCCGGTGCCGAACTATCTCCCTTTGCCATGTTGAAGGCTGGCTATAAAAATATGATGGCCTCAATTGACAACATGATGGTCATCCTCCAAAAAACATGAACATTGATAGTCAAATTGAAGGAGTAGGAGGAGGCGTCGCGTGTCATTGCAATGGTGGCGCTACCATCACCTTCCTCAACGGCGCCACCCCAGTGGGCATTGCTGCCCTTGGTTGCACCCCCGGTGCGGCGCCGCTGGAGGAAGGATGCCGCTGTCCAGCGGCGATTTTTTCCACAGGACCGACCGATGTTGTGTCATAGGCAAAGCAGAGCGCAGCAACTGAGGGGCCAACGTCGCCATCGCGTCCTTCCCGCCACCGTCACGCTCCAGGGCAGTAAAGGCGTAACTGTTGCCCCATGTTAGTTGCCCATGCCGCCGATGTCTTCCTCAACGCCACAACATGCTAAGGCGTTTATTCCTTAGGCGTCATACGTCGGAGTATCACTGATCTGCTCTCAAGTAAATTGACGCCGGTACCGAATACTCTTATCAACATAGGGCCACCAAAGACTTCAACTGTGGCCACCATCGTAGCTCGAGGACGAGCTGCCTCGCCACAAGGGGTGTAATGTTATGGAGCAAGGCATTGAAGTAGGCGCATGAATAGCACCATGGTAATGTTGCGATGTGTGAACAGTACCACATACTGTATTGGCGCATGAACAGTGCCCCATCGGTGCTATGCCGCCGTTATTTTCCATGCACGCTGATCAGTTTCCTAGGATAAAGAAAGGTAGGTAGGTAGGTTATTTTAGGATTCCTTATCTATCAAAGTCATTGTTGGGAATATGATCTTATCTATTAGGAAGGTTATTTTTAATAGTTGGAAAGATTAGATTGTATTGCTAAATTTCCTTATAGATTATTTCTTAGGCGTCAAGTTGAGTTGTCCCTATAAAAGGGATAGCATGTATTCATTATCAATCAAGCAAGGAATAAACAAAGTTCTTAGTCTCTCACCTTCCTCTTCAACTAAGCATCCGAGCCTTGACGGTGGCATGGCCAACCGTTCAAGGACGAGTGCTCTACCCTCGGTCCTCAGACCCGTACCCCAACAGTTACCACAACGGCATTTGCAAATGCAAATAGATGCCATGCGGTGCATTTGTGAGAATCCTGGACCAGACTATTCTCCTAACACCCACTATCAGGGAGGGGACAAGCATGGCATAAACATCTTGGTGGAATTGAGCCTGGAATCGCCATTCCAGTATTTCACCGAATAATTCCGATCTAGGGCATCCAAACAAACCATAGAAGAAGAATTTTGAGAACAACACAGCACAGCACACCAAACAATCCCCACCGAAATGTGAAGAATCAAAATTTGTGTTCTTTGAATGAATGGATCCGTATCCAATATAGGAGACACTTATGTGACCAAGATTCCAATAACTGATGTCCGGTGATGATTGAGACATCTGCAAAAGCCAACATCTGCTGCGGAATGTTGGCTACCAAAGGGAACTGCATATGCCAATACACAACTTCCGTCTGCAGTTCAAACATTTGCCCAGAACCAGCTGGCTCCACATGATTGGTCAACCAGGATGTTGACAACTGAATCAAGTGGTGTCAATGGTATAGCACAACCAATTTAGGTGTATCATAATGATTTTTTGGATTTAAGCGCACTACAGTGATGGATGTGATTATTATCAATGATATGAAAACATTTACCGCAAATGAGCAGGATATCACTTTACATTTCATGCAACGCATACAGTCCTACATTGCAGCAAAAAAAAGGACCAAACTAAAGAGTTCAACAAAACATATAGAACCAACTGAGAAATGATTCAATGAACATCAATATGACATACCTTTGGATGAAATTTCGTCATCATCAATGGGAAGAGCTGGAAGTGGGTATGGAGGAACATTAGGCCTTCCAGCTACATGAACAGGTGGTTTCGATGAAGAATCTGAAACCTTCTCCTGCAGCAATGATTGGCTGTCAGCATAAAGCTTATCAAAATGACGTGCATTAGCTACACACACACACATACAACGGAACAGAAAGATATATGTTACAAAGAACAAACATTTTGTTTTGATGAGTTATCACCCCTAAAAGAAGTCAAAACCATTATTTGTATGATTTCAAATAAATATAATCATAAGAAACCAATTTTTTTTAAATGGACTTCATGTTATTTGATACCAGCTGTAGAAAATAAAACATAGCAGAGCAAGGTGCCAAGTGCAGAAACGTGAATTCTCCAAAAAAAAAAACTGCAGAACTATTAAAAATACCATGAGCAGGGATTGCTATGAGATACTAAATTCTTTCACATATACAAATTAACATCCCACATTTCTCAGATTATGTGGTTCAAAATCAATAAAGCAAGGGCCAGGTTGCATTTACTAAATTAAACTAGTCACTTAAAAAATGATGTATCTTGCACATTTTTCATCTCCAAGCTTTAATTCATGGCCTAAAAACGTCTGTCGCAAACAATGTTCTATATTCCAAACTGAAACCAACACTATGAGTTTCATTCACGACCAGAGAGATGTCCTGCCTCCTACTCTGTACAGCTGTCAACGGAATGTAACATACTTTCGTTTATAATATGGATGGTTTAACAGAACCAGATTGACTTGACATATGCATTTATAATACTGGATTGTTGATTATCTAACAAATACTAGTAGATCTAATATGCTTGAGTTTTGAAAGAGATGGTCCTGACTTCTTCCTTGGGGAAACTATCACTATGATACGTTAGCCAATTTGGAGGAACCATTCAATGACTTATCAGACTATGTGCAACCAGATGTTTGGTATTTGTGAACTTATTGCAATTTACAGTATAATTTTCCAGCCTGCATTATAATAGTCATGAAAATGGAACCATGAAAGGAAAATATTTGGAGAAACCTTTTTGTCCTTGCTTTTCTTCATAGAGCTGTGGTCCTCTTTCTTTCTTTTACCACTCTCCTTTTTCTGCAGGTCCAACGCATAATCTCAAATCATTGCTGAAACCCAGTAAAGAGACCAGGTGCCATGATACTAGGAATGCAGAAGATGCATACTAAGTTTATATTGCTCACATTCATCCATCTGCACCGCAAGGCCACGTCTCGAACTGTTTTATCTGGCAAATTCATGGCTATTTTTGCATAACGAATGACGAGTGCATCAGATGCATACCTGAGAGCAAATACCAAGGAAGACCAATGGAACCGTAAGGTGCAGAAATAAAGGCCCACGCGGTTAACAGATCCCTGGTGCCCCTCATAACGTTGTCAAAACATTGTTACTTGCAAGCCAAAAATGTAATCTTGATTCTACTGTCATTTTGATGGCAACAAGGCATCTCCATGCCTTGCGAATAGGAGCTGTACTACACTATCCAACTACCGAGCATTCGCCTAATAGACAGTGACAGAATAAAGCAAGTCTAAACGGACAGGGAATAAAGGGTGAAAGGAAAAAAAATATTCTCAGAACATTATCCACTTGTACAAATACCACTAACATTGCAAGAAGAAGCATTCGTGTGTGAAACTGAGAGGAAAGAAGTTTGCTTAATATGAACCTCAAAAGAGGCCGTGAAACCTTATAATCTACGCCTATACGGTAACAATCTTACTTAATTACTCAAAATCATCGACCAATTCTAAAGTCAGAAGTCAGAACCCAAGCCCTACACCTAATCCGAACTGCCGAACTCCCAAGCCGGCGTAACCCAGCAAACCGGTGACTCACTTGACGAGCCGCTCGTCGAGGGTGGTCTGCTCCTCCGGCGACCACTCCCGCGCAAGGCCAGGGTCGTGCCGGAGCGCCGCCGCGGTGCCGCCGGGGCTAGGGTTTGCTCCCCCTCCTCCTCCTCCGCCGCCGCCGCCAGCGGAGGAGTGGGACCCGTTCTGCGCGGCGGCGCTCGCCGGCGGCGGGTGGCCGTTGGCGCCCATGCCTCCCAATTGGCGCGAATATTTTTTGCTCTCTTCGAGGAGCTGCCGCTTGCTGCTGGCGAAGCCCCTCTTCTTCCCGCTACGAGTGGATGGGAGGAATAAAGAAATGGGTTTTCTTTTTCGTTTTTCGGGATCTTTTTGATCGATTTGGGGATTTTGTTGCAATTGTCCGCACAGGTACGAGGCGGGTTTCCCTTACCCTTTTGGGGATTTTTAGTTGCTCCGAGTTGTGGGCCTGTGGCTATGAAAGTAAGAGATTCGTGAGAGGAGGATGCCGCATCGTCTAAAATTATCATCTAGATTAGTTTTGCTGTGGGTTATGCTGATGCAAATGTGAGGGAAGAAGGGCCACGCCCTAGCCTCGTGTATTCATCAGAATATATGTAGTACAGGGATCCTTGCAATGCAAGTAGGACAAACAATCGTATAGGAAACAAACTCTACAACTACCATATCTATACATGGTATATACGGATGTATCACCGACGGGAGTATCCATGAAGAGTTGGACATTATCTCTCTAACATCCCCCTCGCAGTTGATGCGTCAGCGGACTGAACACAGAGACTGGAACGAAACTCGGAGAACGACGTTGATGGCAGGCCTTTAGTCATGATATGAATAAACTGCTGACTTGTAGGAACGTGAAGAACACATACTTGACCAAGAGCAACCTTCTCACGAACGAAGTGAATGTCGATCTCTACATGCTTTATGCGCTTGTGTTGTACAGGATTCACAGACATGTAAACGACAAAAACATTGTCAAAAAAAAAACAACCACCGCGGTGGAGATGGGACGATGAAGCTCCTGTAAAAGTTGCTGAAGCTAGTAAGACTCAGCAACAGCTCGATACTCGGCCTCAACACTAAAGCGAGAAACGGTTGCTTGACGTTTGGATGACCAAGACACCAAGTTGTCACCATAGAATATGTAGTAATCGGAAGTAGAGCATCATGAGTATGGGCAACCGGCCCAGTCGGCGTCAGAGTAAGCCGTGAGCAAAGCGGCCGAGGTGGCGTGAAGCTATAAATCGAACTCTAAAGAACCCTAGATATAGCGAAGGATACGCTTAATCAAGTTGAGATGCAGCTTCCATGGATCGTGCATGTAAAAGCAAACTTGCTGGACGACATAACAGATATCTGGACGAGCAAGTGTTGAGTACTGAAGTGCACCCACAAGGCTCCGGTAGTGAGTAGGGTCAGAAACCGGAGAACCATTAGTCGCCGAGAGTTTGGAGTGTGTATAGATAGGAGGGACACACAGATGGCAGGAGGTCATGCCAGCATGCTCGAGAAGCTCAAGGGTGTACCACCACTGGGATAAGAAGAGTCCATGGGCATTCTTGGAGACATAGATGTCAAGAAAATAATGTAAAGGATCAAGATTAGTCATAGAAAAACTTACGATGAAGGGACTGAGTGATCCGATGAAGAAGGTCAGTAGAAGAGGTGGTGAGGATGATGTCATCAACAAATAGAAGTATGTAGACGACATCACTACCATGGCGAAGAATAAAAAGAGAGGCGTCGGAGGCCGAAGCAGCAAAACCGACGATACGGAGATATGTTGCAAAACACTGATACCAAGCCGATGAGCTTGCTTAAGACCATAGAGGGATTTTTGAAGATGACAGACATGGTTAGGGTGAGAAGAATTAACAAAGCCCAAGGGCTACTGACAAAAGACTATCTCATCAAGATTGCTATGACGAAAGGCATTTTTGACGTCAAGTTGCTGAATAGTCCAAGAGTGAGATGTGGCTATGTTGAGGACGACACGAATAGTGGTTGGTTTGATGACCGGGCTAAAAGTCTCATCAAAATCAATGCGAGGCAGCTGGGAGTAACCGCGAACAACCCAACGTGCCTTGTGGTGAGCTAGGCGGGTGTCGGAATGGAATTTGTGGCAGAAAATCTATTTGCCTAAAACGATGTTAGCCCGGGGAGGAGGGACGATTGTCCATGTATCGTTTTGCATGAAAGCAGTGTACTCATCACACATGGACTAAAGCCAGCTAGGGTCCAACAAAGATGCACGGTAAGATGTGGGAATTGGAGAAATAGTAGTATGAGACACATGGAGATTGAGTCTATCAGGAGGCTTGATTGGAATACCAAGCTTCAATCGGGTGGCCATCAGATGGGTACTGGAAGGAGCAACAGCAGGTACGACAAGAAGCTCCAAAGCTATGACTGGTGGTGGAGAAGGTGCGGTAGGGTGCAGCACTGCCGAGAGAGCTGTGGTAAGAAAAGAGTTTGCTGTGACAGGAAGAATAGCAACCGCGGCAAGAGAAAGATTTGCCGCAGCAGGAAAATTAGCGACAACCAGAGGAATAACTGCCGCAATAGGATAAAAGGGCTGTCGTGGTAGGAGGAATTGTGATCGCGGCAGGAATCGGAGCTGTGATTGTGGCAAGAGTGTGAGCTACAGTAGGATCAAGAAGAAAGTCTAAAGACGAATCATCATGCAGTTGACTGGATGAAGGGGAACTAAAAGGGAAGGTAGTTTCATCAAAGACAACATGTCTTGAGATAATAATATGAAGAGAGGCAAGATTGAGACATAGGTAACCTTTGTGGGAGCTAGGGTAACCTAGAAAAACACAAGCGAAAGAGCATGGAGCAAGTTTATGTGGTGCGGCAGCGAAAAGATTAGGGTAACAAAGACAACCAAAAACCCTAAGGTGAAAGTAGTCAGGAGGAGAGCAAAAAAGACTCTCAAAAGGTGTGGTAAAATTGAGAGGCTGACATGGTCCGCGGTTGAGAAGATATGTGACGGTGGAAAGAGCTTCGGGCCAATAGGATGGGGGCATGTGAGCCTGGAGTAGGAGGGACCGAATGACATCATTCATGGTGCAGATCATTCGTTCAACCTTGACATTTTGTGGAGATGTGTAGGGATAGAAAAACCGAATGTGAACACCATGAGAGGAAAAGAAAATGTGAAGAGAAGTGTTGTCAAATTCTCAACCACTATCAGCTTGGATAGTCCTAGAGAGAAAGCTAAAATTGAGTTTGAACATAGTGATAAAAGGAGGAGAGGATGGAGAAAACCTCAGACTTATAATGGAGAGGGAATGTCCAGAGGTAGTGAGAAAAATCATCAAGAATGACAAGGTAGTATGGGTAGCTGGAGACTAGGCAATGGAATCAAACTCCAATCAGACATTAATAATGATGGGAACACAGGCACTCACATAGATAGATGACAACACAATACTATATTTATTAGGAAAATTACAGACTAAAATACGATTTCAAACAAATTAAATGACTTAGTGCAGCCACATGCTAATATCATTGTTGGCCTCAGATAATGTTTTGCTCTATTGAACTAAGAATTGTAAAAGCAATATCATACAAACCATTTATCTGGTATTGCTCGGCTCGCCATTCGTCATATAACATTGATTAAGGAGATGAATCCGAGCAACAACAATGAAGACTATAAGGTGCAAAACAACAATATTTTTTATTGTCATCAATAGCCATATCAAAATTGGATAAGCTGTCAGCCAACACTTGCATTTTGATCATACTAATGCCTTTATAGATGAGGCCAAATCTTGCTACATGCAAATAGAGATGACAAATATAGTTCAAGGTACATAGATGCTGCATCACATACAACCAAATATAGATTTCTTTGATCACAACACGAGATCTACTAACTTGAATATCCTGGTTTACACCCCCCAAAAAAGATGCCTCCTACTGCAAGCATCATGCCTCCTCTGTAATCTTAAGCCTTTGTCTCATGAGACGAGGGAAAATAGGTCACAAACAAATCTTGCTACACTAGCATATCACTGAATTAAAAAAACATGCGTGCACACACACACACACACACACACACAGAGAAGGTAGAGGAGGTGCTTCAGATGGAGTTGACGGTGTCGACTAAGGAGGCGATGAGCAGGCGCGGTAGCTGGGGAGAGGGCTTGGCATGGTGGAGGGCAGCGGAGAGCTAGGGATTTTAGAGAGTGTGGTGGATGGGGATGAGTTTAGGGAGGAGTGAGAGTGTGAGAGAGGGGAAGGATTTGGGGATTTTGGGGAGTGCAGTGGTCAGGGCAGGAACAGAAGCAATGGGAGAGGGATTTGAGGAGGAGGTGGGAGGTGGGGGTAGGGGAGGAAATGGACAGAGGTGGCAGCGGTAGAGGCCTATGGGGAGGGGGAGGCCAGGAGGCAGCGACAGCGATTTGGGGTGGAGGTGGCAGTGGTAGATGGAGGAGATGGGGAGGGGGAGGGGGAGGCCGAGAGGTGGTGGCGGCGATTTGGGGGTGGACGCGGTAGTGGTGGATGGAGGAGATGGGCAAGGGGAGGCAGCGGCAATGATTTGGTGGTGGAGGCGGCAGCGATGGATGGAGGAGATAGGGAAGGAGGGAGGCCGGAGGCAGTGGCGTGATTTGGGGGTGGAGGCGGTAGTGGTGGATGGAGGAAATGTGGGGATTTCCGAAAGGAGTGTGTGACATAAGAGATTTGGGTTTTTTGGGGGTAGGGATTTCCTGTTAGGTAGGTATACACGTTAGAAAAATATTAGCACAAGCCAATGTTCGGCGCGGTGGCCAATTTTTTCATAAAGAAGTGCAGGTGAGGCGAAATTATTTTCCTGTCGGTTGCTACCCACGAGGAAAAACTACTTTTCCCTGACGGTTATCTATTGCTCGCACGGAAATTTGGTTTCGCTCACGGTATTTCCATAGTCGACAAGAATGTCCATTTTTTCCTGGTGGAATTAGTAAACCTATCAAGAAAATATAAATTTCCTTACGGTGAGTGCGGGCCTATTAGGAAAATGCATGGCTATCACAAAACATATGGATTCTGGTAGTGTTGTTCCTCGAAGTCGGAACCTAATGTAAATGATAAACAAATCATCCAGGCTCGACAAGGAGCGAGCTGGAAACAAAATTAAATAAACAAATTCGGAAAGAATTGAAAAGAAAGGTGGTGTGGATGATTGGAATTTATTGGGTGCTTGATTTGGTTAAACAGAGTTGAAAATGAGATTCATGGACTCGAAACGGTCGAAATGGATATAAATATGTCTAAATGGGTTTGGATGAACAATATCAGGTTTGATGAACAGTAACATGATGAAACTATTCACAATGTGTCAGATTGTGTGAACAATAATGGGTTTTAGGTTGTGGCTAATGGGTTGAATAGTAATGGACTTCTTAGGTGGGCTTTGAATAGTAATGGGCTACACAGTATAGCACAGTACTGGGCTCGACCCAATACTCAGCCAGACCTAAAGGCCAACTAGGCCAAGCTTTTGGCCCAATGTGAAGCGGCTTGAGCTGCGCGGCTCAAGAGCTAAGAGCCTATTCCCAAGCACCCGAGCTAAGGGCGATGGCACCAGCGAGGACCATGGCGGTTCTAGCGGCGAACGGTGGCACCGAGTGATGCGGCTGGCTTCCCCGCAACTTCCGCAACCCATTTTTGGGCTTTACACAGGCCGAGGTGGCTCGGAGGTGAGTCAACGGCGGTGGTGGCGTACAGCCGAAGCAGGGGAGTTTGGCTGAGGCACCCCGGCTATGCTCCAGCCAAATTGGCTGGGGCTTGAGCATAAGTGGGCAGAGGGGAACTCAGGGGCGGCGGCAGTGGGGCTTGGGATGCACCGAGACAACTTGGCAACGGTGACCGAGGGCGGTGGCTCAGCAGGGAAGAAGGTTGCGACAATTTGAGGAATTGGCCAGGGTTGGGGAAGAAGGAGAGGTCCAATGGGGTGGAGTGGGTGCTGATGAGGGAATTGGCGCAGTATAGGACGACTTTTATAGCCCGCGAAGGCAGTGGCAACAGTGCGTGGGGCGACAACATGGGCGACAGGGCGAGCTCGGCTCTGCATAGGGGCTAGCTGCCGGCGGGGTGGCATGGCGGGAGAGGGCGCATCTCACTAGCGCGAGCTGGTGAGGGTGGCAGAGGCGATTGCGGTGCATCGAGCACCTGGCATGGGCGGCGCTGGGCATGGTGCGGGCGAAGGCGCGAGGCCGAGCGACGCTGGCGAGGCTGTTAAATGGCGTGGAAGAGATGGCCGACGAGGTGGCGTGGGAGGTGGAGGTTCTTGGCGTGGGCTTGGCGCGATACGGGGCAATGCGAGGACGAAGAGCGATGTGGCATGGCGACTGGTAGTGCGATGCAGGACGAGAAGAACAAGGCGGAGGTGGAATTTCAAACAGGCGCTTTTGGTTGAGAAAACGAAAAGACAAAAGGAAAGCGAAAATGGCTAGGAACTTTTCGAAATTGGCGAAAACTCAAATTCAAACCAAAAACTCCACAAACTTCAAAACTTTTGATTTTTTGGGTTATTTCACATAGTCCACATACTGTGTAATCAGGTGTGAGGTTGACGATGATATCACGTTAGTCTCTCTCAACTAGACGTGATACGAGGACAAAATGTGGACCAATTGCTCATCGAAAAGCCCGGTTGCATCTAGGGCTCTAGGCTACACTACTATTCCCAACATTTAATCCGCCACAATGATGCATGATTTGCATTAGGACATCGTGTAAGTTACAAATTAATTCCTCACTATTTTTGACGCTTTTGCCAAACAAAAGAATTGTGACTAAAAAATAAACTTCCACGTTCACTCCCACCGCAGACAGCCACGAGATTGAAAAGCAAATGTGAAGTTCATTTCAAAAAAAAAGAAAAACAAATGTGAAACACGAAGTCATTGATTTATTGGACCGTAGGATCGAGCTCATTTTTGTTTTCACTACGCAGTTTATCACTGTCATTGTCATGGGCACAATGCTTCCTCACACGACCACCTTCTTTTCTTTAAGAAAGAAAGAGCTAGTCAAAATTATCTGCCGCCACTAAAACTCCACAAAGAAAAAGGAGGGAAAAGTGGCACTCCGTTTTGGTGATACGACGTAAACAGTACTATTGTGCCAGCACATCTCCCCGATCGTGCGTTGCTAATTGCCAGCACACTAACGAGATGTGATGTGACGCCGCGACGGCTACTTTCCTCCGCCCGCGCGGCGTGACCGTGCACCCCAACCTTCTGGAGCTAAGCCGACGCGCGGAGGCAAGGAGGATCTACGCGTTGCCCGACAGAATCTAGTCTTTTTGTCCAACGCGCGCGAGCATCTCGTTGCCCCCTGACGCGACGGGAGACCTGTGCGTTCCACCTTTTGCGGTCAGCCAACCCTACCAAGTAGCCAACCAGACAATCAAGTGCGAAGCCCAGGCGACTGTCAGCAAGGGAAAATTATGGTTTGGGCGATATCGATGCGCGACAGCGAGAGCGTGTCGATGTGAAATGCATCGTGCATCAACGCCAAATGACTTACAACCATGTGTATATTTTGGTTTTCTTGAAGTATAGGGAAATAGTCACCAGTAGTAATTTGCTTGAGCAGCCTGAGAATATTCTTTGGGTCAGAGAGCCTTAAACATACTAGGTTGGCTACTAAACTTTTTTCTTGGAAAGGTTAAGCGTGCCACAGTCGGGAAAATATGAATGAAAATTTGAGGTTACATAATGTGAGCGTAATTTTCATCACAAATGTGTGACGCAACAAGAAGTTTGTTTCATACCCCATTCTCATTTCCCACATTTTAGAGATGCACTGGCTAAATGTTTGTGCTTTGCAACGGACTAAAAAATAAAATCATATTAAATGTTCTAAAAACCACTTAAACAGACTAAAATCATCATTGCTTTCAGGTTGTGAAACCGTCCCTACTATCAATTTATAGTCATTTGTCGAGCTAGCCACTTGATGGCACTGCTAGCATATGTTCTTCGAAGGCAACTAGTAGTAGTCAGCGGCATAGGATGTAGGTTGCGTGGAAGAGGAGAGGGCAATAGTGTTAGCCAACTGCCAAGTGTGGAGGATGATAACGAGGAGGGGTGATTACTCAGACACAGACACGGGGTGTCGGGATCTTACTTAGATTGGGGTGTCTGATATAGAAAACTTGGCAACATATGATTCGAGGATTGGTGTAATAAATATTTTTATCAATAAAAAAATATCTAAAAAATCTCAAATAACACATGACATCCCATGCAAAACACCATACTATTGTATATTATCAGTTAGTACCATGCACAAAATTCCCATTGCATCCAGCTATCCACCACTATTTCTACACTCAAAAGAGAAAGAAAAAAAAAACAAAAATGCTGCTCATAGACAGACCTCAGAAATCTTCTCACTATTGGGCTCATGAAAATTCTAAAATTTCTTCAATTTTTCTCATTTCTCCTTTTTTTTTCATTTTTTTCTCCCCCTTTCTTTCTTCTTCTTCTTTCTTCTTCCTCTTTCTTTCTTTCCCTCTCCCCCTTTCCTTTTTCTTCTTCTCCCTTATCTTTCTTTTGCCACCTGACTCCTTCCTCTCTCTCTCTCTCCTGCATGTAGCCATCCCTGTCGCCTCTCTACCCTTATGACTGGCGCCACCCTTCACTGACAGACAAGCCCACCGCTGGCGCCGCCACCGCCGCCTACTCTCTCTCTTCTACTCCCTCCCTCTCTCTTGTGCCCTCCCCCCTCCCCCTCTCTCTATATATATGGGCCCAAGCGTCGCGACCACCTAACGCCACGTCCCACATGCGCCGTTGTCACCTAGCTTTGTCAGTAGACCGACATCTCCCTCGGCCAGATTTGCACTGTTGAGGTTGTTGTCGGCAGATCTGGGCCTTGTCCACACCGCCGGCTAGATCTGGGCCTCCTCCATGGCATCGGCAAGATCCAGGCTTCTTGCTCGCTACCGATGTGCATGTTGTCGCTACCGTCAGCTTCCACCTCAGTCTGCATCGTCTTCGCCGGAGGTGGCCAGATCTGGGCCTCGTCCTCTCCTTCATGACCAAATGGATATAAGTCAAAGAGGAGAAAGAGGAGGCGAAGGCGAGAACCTCGTAATGGAGGTGTCATGGTGTGGAAGCCACGATGTTGAGGGGTAGGGATGCCACGATGAGGATGTAGGGACGGCAGCGGCGCCGTTGTGGCTGGGTAAAGGTGAGCCAACGTCGAGGTGATGACAAAGCGGGGGAACAAGCTAAAGATGTTCTTGTTTTTTTCGCGTGGACGAAAGGATGGTGGTCCCACCTGTTGGTACTCAACAGCGAGGAGGTGGACTAGTGGGAGGCAAATTCACCACCACCACCAACTCGAATATTTATGGTATAAAGTTATACATAAGATGTTTGGTTTGAAGGTCTGGATAGTGAATGGACCATCCGAACTGAACTCACTTGTTTTGTTTGAAGAATATAATGTGTTTGTTCATTACCACCTCATCCATCGTAAGTATAAGCATAGTACAAAACGAGAGATTATGTCATCCTATCAAATTTATGGAGTGATGTCATGATGGACCAATTCGTCCAAGGATAGAGTGATCCCTGAAACCAAACACCCAATAGGGTAGGGCAAGATTCTCATGTTACACGACTCTCGGGTTCTTAAATGAAAAGTACTATATGACTTTCTATCTGAATTTTTTCTCCTATGCACTAAGATCATTCTTATGTTGGTTAAAACAACGAACAACAGATACGTCTGTACTCTGTACCATTAAGTACTTTCTTGGAGATTGGGTGCTCTATTTCTTTGAGAAAAAAAGTCGAGTGGCACACCATTGATTTTGGAAGTATTGAGCGTTTGAAAGTGATTTGTAGGCTAACTGCATGACTAGAGTCGCTTGAAGAGAAATATAATATCCCATTGTTAAATGCTAAACCCTTTATAAAATACCCAATGGCAAGAGGAGAGAGGATGGGGTCATGGGAATTTTATACCGAGACTTCGTGTTTAGTCAAACTTTGCATTTGGTAGTGCTCTGCACACAGTTCTAATCCCTAAAGGAAAGAAGAACGAGATAAATATAACGAGCATGATCAATGCACAACAAATTATGCCATACTTAGAATGTGGGAAAAAATCCATTTGTATAGAAATTAAGCTATTTCAACCCTGCAAAACTTTTACATATCAAATGAGGTTAACACAAGATTCCCATACGGCTGGTCAACTATCAAGTTTACTGCAACTGTGATATGTAGAGTTTGTTCCGTCTTGCCTTCTCTTTCCATTTCCCGAAGAGAGCAACTAGGCCATGCTATATAGCATCCAGCCCTCCATCACAATACGAACTCCTTGGATCAAATGCTCTTTGCCTACCCTCTCTCTCACTTTTAGTTAAGTTTCACTAGGTTACCATCACTATGTTACAAGCATATTAGGAACCAGTTTCATGCAAATTCACAGCAAGTTTTCAATTATTTTAAAATACTGAACTTTTAAGTTTCAACAAGTTAATTTCAAACACTGAAACTTAAAGTTTCAAGATCTGACTTTGAAACCTGAGAGTTTCAACGTGTTACAAATATGGAATTTGAAGTTTCAACAAGTTTCAAACTTAAAACTTGAAGTTTCGCTGAGTTTCAAATCTGAAACTTCAAAATTTCGACAAGTTTCAAAACATGAAACTTGAAATTTCAATGAATTTCAAAACTCAAACTGCTCAAATAAAGTCCCACCATTTAAGACAAAGTTTCAATAAATTTTGACAAAAACAACCAACAAATCGAACAAATTTCAAACCTCTCTCTCCATTCTCTCTCTCCCCATCTCTCTTCACTAGCGCTCGTTGGCTCTTCACCGGCTCCATCTCGACGGCTCATCTTCGACTCCTACCGACACCACCGCCACCATGAAGCCGACTTAATACTTTTTCTACTAGCAACAATAAGCCCTGACCATCGGCAGGCGGGCGCTGGCAGCGACGAGACAGCGCACGCCTAAAGTGACGTCGAGGCGTATTCAAAGAATACGTCTTGGCTAAAGTGCAAACCTAAAACACTCACGCCTGAAATCGCTTCCCATCGGAGAAAGCGTATAACCGTAACTACACAAACCTAGCGACAACATGGACCCACATGGCGTTGACTCGAAGGAACAAATAACGGGCTGGATTAAAGGATTTCTAAATGCGATTACAGAGAGGGCCTACAAATCGGTGACTCAAAGAAGACATGATTAGAGTTAAACTAATCTTCACGGCGGTTCCGCCGTGAGCAACGGCGCGCATGGCGCGGCGCGCGGTGATCTAGCAAACCGATGAGTTTCAAGACGAGTGAGTGGTACCTTCGGTTCGCAAGGACCTCGCGAACTTCGATGCGGTGGCGAGTCACGGAATGCCGGCGGCGGCGGCGTCAAGCGCGAATCGAGGCGGAGAAGAAGATGCGGTGCTCGCGGAGAAGGCGCTACGGGCCGAAGACTCGAGAGAGGGTGCGCCACAGCTCGCCTTGATCCCGGGAACAATAAGCACAAGATGATGGCGGCGAAGGAGAGTCCGAGACGGCCGGAATCACCACGCGGCGAAACACGAGCTCGGAGAAAAATCGGTCGCCACGGCTTCCACGATGCACCAAAGACGTAAACGAACCCACCGTGAGCATCGGTGGAGCATTGCGATCAAGTGGAACCAAGCGAGGCTTGAGACTCACGAAACGCTAGCAAGCTCGCGGGCGAGATCGCGGAGGCGAGGGCAGCGATACCGCCTCGTGATCCATTGGACGCCAGGACCGGAATAGGCAAAATGGAGGCGCGAGGCGAGGAACACGATCGTGCGATGCGCGCTCAAGGCGCGGCTCGGAACGGCGCTACGCTCGAGTTCTTCTCGGCCAGAGGAAAATTTGGGCGGAGAAGGTGAAGAGCGAAGAAGCGATGGCCGAATGAGTGCGGTGAGGTTATGAAGCTCTGGCGATGCTCCACGAGACGAACACGAGGGCAAATAGGTGTGCGGAGGTGCGTGGCAAGCATGCGCGCCGCAGCGCGAACTCGGTGAGGTGCGAGAAGACGAGTGGACTGGCGGTGAGGTCCACACGCCCGGACGCGACGGCGGTGCGAAACGGAGGTTTGGCTCGCTCGTAACGCACCGCCGCCGTTGGATCGAAATGGGCGGTGAGATTGATGTATGCATTCGGACAGAGTCGGTTGCCGCGCGCGCCGACGTGGATCGTTCGATTTGCATCGGACGGTCACGATCAATTGGACTCGCGCGTGCGAGATAGTTGACGGCCAAGAGTCAAGTGGCGTGGTGGACTCGAGAGCTGAGTTGGGTTGGGCGAGGAGATAACGATTTTAGATTTTGATTTAAAAGAGGGGAAGGTTTGGGAATTTTAGAGGTAGACCCAGAGCTACAAAAATTCTGAAATTTTTATGGTAGCTACTAGAGACAGAGGACAACCTTGCATAATTTTTCCAGAACTTTTTATGCACTGCATTGTTCTAGAGAAAATTCACAAGCTGCTGTACAAGGAGTTTGACCAGATTTCAAACAGAGTTGACTTGGCCATTTGAAATAGCAAACAAAATCTAAAAATTGTGAAATAATTCAGGGAGGTAGATAGGATGATCAAGATGATAGGAAAAATAATTGCAGAGGATGATCACAAGTTTGAAAGCTAAGAATTTGCTGACAACAATTTCCATTCACAAGAATTTAATTCTAGAAAATGGAAATTGCTAGGGAAAAATGTAGAAACTTTCAAATGATTTGAAGAGACAACAAAAGTTTTTATTTCTCCTCAAAATTTTTACATTTGAAATACAAACCCTAAGTTAGGGCTGTTACAAATCTCCCCCCCTTACAGGAATCTCGACCCGAGATTCGATCATCGGGAGAAGAAGGGCGGGTGTCTGCTCGGAGGCGATCCTCCCGCTCCCAAGTGGCTTCATCCGGAGTGGTTCGACATCGAACTTTAAGGAACTTGATCACCCTTCCTTGTTCGCGTTGACTTCTTCGAGGATACGAACGGGCGCTCACGATAAGACGATCTTCTGCACATCAATATTTTCCAGGCGTTTCTCAACCGGAACACGGAGGCACTTCTTCAATTGTGACACATGGAAAACATCATGCACCCCCTCAAGTGTAGCCGGCAATTCTAACTTGTAAGCAACGGCTCCCACTCTATCGATGATGCGGTAGGTCCGCATACCGAGAGCCAATTTGCCCTTGACACCAAAGCAGCGATGACCTTTGGTGAGACTTTGAGATACACAAAGTCATTGGTGCTGAAACTCACTCACGCGCGACGTCCGCATAGCTCTTCTCGCTCGGGTGAAGCTCTGGCGCAGTGCTCACGAATCAAGCGCACTTGACTTTCCGCCTCATTGATGGAATCCGGGCCAAGCGCCGCCTTTCACCGTTTTCGACCGGTTCACAAGTTTCAAAACATGAAACTTGAAATTTCAATGAATTTCAAAACTCGAAACTCTAAGTTTTCAGAAGTTTCAAACCTCAAACTTAAAATTTCAATGAGTTTCAAATCCTGAAACCTCAAGTTTTATGAAGTTTCAAAGATGTTTCAGCATATTTCATGCGGTTTCAACAAATTTCAAAGAAGTTTCAAACCGTTCAAATAAAGTCCCACCATTTAAGACAAAGTTTCAATAAATTTTGACAAAAACAACCAACAAATCGGAACAAATTTCAAACCTCTCTCTCTCCATTCTCTCTCTCTCTCCCATCTCTCTCTTCACTAGCGTTCGTTGGCTCTTCACCGGCTCCATCTCGACGGCTCATCTTCGACTCCGGCCTGACACCACTGCCACCATGAAGCCGACCGCCGTCACCCGAGCTTGAGCTCCATGCCGCACTGCATTTTGGATTTGGATCTTTTTCGTATTTCAAAATAGTGAAAATTTTCATTTTCATTTTTTGAATTTCATAGGAATATAAATCCATGTCCCATTGATATATAATTTTGAACTTGTTATTCTCCAGTCACATGCTGCAAAATTCAGAACAAATTGGAACCATTAACTAGAATTCTCTCTCTCTCTCTCTTTTTTTTTGAATTACAGTAGTGAATGACTCTTAAATCGATTCCCCCTCCTCCTTTTAACAACATAATAACTGTAGCCGTATTAGGAGAAAAACTCCGATACATTTCTAGGGGGGTCCTTCTATTATACTATCTTGAATCTACATAGAATAGATTAGTATATTGAAATAGTAGTCTAATTCAATTTCTTTTTTCACTACATCCACTTAATTTCAATCAATTCAAAATAAAACATTTAAAATAATTCTTCACGTTCTACTTCCAAGACTTCTGAAGGGAGGTGGAATCGCAGACCAGCAATTGTGGCGAGGTAGATGACCGGATCTGCCACTCCCCGATCGCGCCACTACGTGATCTCGCCGAAGCCGGCGATCAATAGCCTCGCAGCCGCCGAATCTGGCCTCCTTCGGCCTGCAACCGCCGGCGGCATAACTAGCCAAGTCGTGCGGGATCTCGTCGGCTCGGATTGCTCGGCCTCCTTCGATCGCCTTGGCCGTCGGTCGGGCGCCGCACCCGGGATGGGGAGACTCAGGGTTGGGTCATTGTTGCTACCGTCCACGAGGTCGGGGAGATACGAGCATCACTTTCTGCCGCGCTTGCACATCCCTCTTGCCTATGTGAGAGAGAGGAGAGGTGGGGACGGGAGAGAGAGACATGAAGGTGGGATGTGGGGTAGGGACCGTTGGATCTATCCGATCGAACGGCAGGGGTATAGCCTTTGGTATTTTTTTTTTCTCTTTTCCAAAACGGACAAGGAAAAAACCAAGGCCAGAAAAAAAAATCTGATTAATTAAGAGGCGGCCGAGAGCTTAAGCAAAACGCTCCGAACACCAGGAAGAATCCGCTGCGCGGTGTAGAATAAAACGCGCACAGGCGTTGGGAATTTCCAAGTCCCGGAATCTCCCCTCTCCCCTTGTGGGTCTCCCAGTCGCCTTTGATTCCTCCCACCGCTTCCTCAGATCTGCGCCACCGCACGGCCTCCCCGTGATCCTTATCCCCGGACGGATTACCCCGTCCCCGTCCTCCCCTCGCCCCGAATCGAGCCGAGGCCAGCTCCCCCTCCTCAGTTTCTTCCGTTCAAAGGCTGGGCGTTCAGGGCCAAGAAATGGTTTTGGAGCTGGAGCTGGAAGGATTTCGTGTCGTCTGGTGATTGGGCGGAACCGGGAGGTGGTTGGTTCTGCGCCGTTCTTGCCGGCTGGGAATAGGTTCTGTGCTAAAGACTGGGTTTTGTTTGATTAGGTGTGGATTTGGTGAAGATGATTGAGGCGGCGATTGCTTTTGGGGACTGCGAGGTGGGTGATGGTGGTGTGAAATTTGCCTTCTTTTGATTGCCTCGGTGCTTAATTTGAGATCGTAGAGCGAATTTGGGTGAAAAGGACGGAGTTTTTGGGATCAGGGAGTCGTCTCTAGCGAAGAATCCTGCTTGGTTGTAGCTTCTTCGCCATTGGTACCGAGCTTCCCTTTCGTGTGGTCTTTCCTGCGTCGAAGGACGACTTCGGCTGGGAAATTTGCTGCTTTTGCGGCTTCTTTAACCTGTTACCTTTGCCCAAGTCTGGATGCCTATTGACCTTTTGGGTTCCGTTGGTGATTGGTGAACTGGTGATCTACGACTCTTGGTGTGTAGGCGGTAGTCCGCCTAGTCGCTCTATCAACAGTGCAATTCCTCGGAAGAAAAGCGGCTCCTGTGCAGATATTGCCTAGTATTAAATTAGTCCTTGTGTTGTACTATAAAGATTCTGCTTTGACAGAACACAATGCTCCCCTTTATTCTTGTTCAGAGCAGAACACAGTGCCCCAAATCCATACTGGCATTGTAGAAGTGGATAAGTATCTTGAACTACACGAGTGGAGCAAAGCCATGGATGTGCCTGCACCGTCCAACCGTGTTGGCTGCAATAGCAACATCGGCAGCCCGGTGGGGCCTTCGGATGATCCGTATGGCGCCGCAGCCATGATGAACTTTGATGGATACTCGGAGCTCTGGAGCCCTTCAGTGGCCGATCAGCTGTTCTCATTGCTGAATGATTCGGCTGCACACCAGATGTTTGCCATGTGGTCATCCTTGGGATCGTCACCACGTGCTTCTGGTATGAGTGAAGATATGCCGCTCGACACCTATTCTGGTGGACCTGGGGAGGCGGTGGCAACGCCTCCTCAAAAGATTGATGGTCTGGTATCGTCAGTGAATCCAACTGAAACGGAGAGAGTGGTCAAGAGTTCAGGTGAGCTTGGTTCGGATAATGATCCCCAGCAAGGCAGTAGCATGGTTCCAAGGTCTGTCGTGAGCAACTTACTTGCTGACAGGATGCTCACGGCTCTGTCCTTGTTCAGGGAGTCATTGGGCGGCGGTGTTCTTGCCCAAGTCTGGATGCCTATTGAGCAGGAGGGTCATGTCGTTCTGAGTACATGTGAGCAGCCTTTTCTACTCGACCAGGTTCTTGCTGGGTACCGAGAAGTATCCAGGCATTTTGTGTTTTCAGCGAAGGAGGAGCCTGGCCTACACCCAGGGCTTCCAGGGAGGGTCTTCATCTCTGGGGTGCCAGAATGGACCTCAAGTGTGCTCTACTACAGCAAGCCGGAGTACTTGAGGATGGAATATGCTCTTCGTCACGGCATATGTGGATCACTTGCGATGCCGATTTATGACCCCAGCAAGGGCTCTTGCTGTGCGGTGCTTGAGCTTGTCACAAAAAAGGAGAAGCCTGATTTTGATGCAGAAATGGACAGTGTTTTCCATGCCTTGCAGGCAAGTTCTAACTTGCTTATGTTGAACTAGGGGAGTTTCACTTGCATTACTTCAATGCGTAGAAGTGAGTTTGGAGTTCCCATGAAGGAGCATTAGTGCTAATGCTATCGCATATTTACTTCCTGCTGTAATTTCTACTATCTTATACATTGTATTCATTAGTGCCTTCTATTAATATCATGGTAAAGTACATGAACTGAGATGTAGATGCAAGTCCTCTCATTCATTGGTGCCATTTATGGGTGCCATGAATAAAACTGTACACTAGAATTTAGATGCAAGTATTCCAATGATCCATAGTTTGCCTAGCTGACACTTCTTTAAGCAGACATGTCCAAGATGTAGTTCTGATCTGAAGCAGCATATTACATAGCATCAAATTCCTTTGAAATAATTCCGCCCATTGCCCAAATGTTTCGTTTTCTATTGATATAGCTAACTATAAAGGTGCATAGTTTTCCACTGCTGTTGTTTCAGTTTCATGTACAACGTTTATTCTAGGTATCATTCGTTTTCTTCATTTGCTAATATTTCTGCTGATCTTGTCAACAAAAATAAGCATATACTTCCTGGAATTTTTTAATGCAGTATTAATTCACTGAGGTGAGAATAATACCGTGAAGTTGTGAATTATATTTTGTCATTGTCAATGGATAATTGGGGGTATCATTTTCTTTTACAATCTGTCATTTAATTTAGCAGTTACATTTTATACTTATCCCATTACTCTTCTGTAGGCCGTGAACTTGAAGACAACAAAAGATTGCAGCAATCAGAAGGTGCCATTCTTCACTTCTAACGTAGTCTATGCAATATTTCTGTTGCGCATCATGGGAACTGAATGCAAGTTCTCATTTTAATATTGTTTTTACCAATTGATGTTTAATTTATATGGTGTCTCTTCATTTGCAGTTTTATACAGAAAATCAGAAATCCGCCTTCACTGAGATTTTGGATGTTCTAAGAGCTATTTGCCATGCACACATGCTTCCTTTGGCCCTTACATGGGTTCCTACATCAAATGGTATTGATGGCGCTTATGTTGTTAAACAGGATAGTGGCATTGATTCACAATCAGGAAAAGCGATACTCCACATCCATGAATCAGCTTGTTATGTTAATGATGCAAAGATGCAAAGCTTTCTTCATGCATGTGCTGAACGTCATCTTGAGAAAGGGCAGGGCACTGTGGGCCGAGCACTCAAATCCAATCTGCCATTCTTCTCGCCTAATATAAGAGAGTACAGTATTGAGGACTACCCACTTGCACACCATGCTCGTAAGTTTGGTCTGTATGCTGCTGTAGCCATCCGCCTAAGGAGCACATACACTGGCAATGATGACTACATACTGGAATTCTTTCTCCCAGTCAACTGCAGAGGCAGTGGAGAACAACAGATGTTATTGAATAACCTCTCCAATACAATGCAAAGAATATGCAAAAGTTTGCGAACAATTTCTGAAGCAGAGGTTGATAAAGTTGATGTTTGTACTGCAGTAGTGTATAAGACCAGTGAAAGTTGCTTACCAACTGGCCACTCTGAAAGTTCTTCACATTGTGATCAGCCAATAACAGAAGCGGCATTCCAAGATCAATCTTTGGTCGATAAGCAAGGAGATGAACTTGAGCAGGTGCTCTAATATTATAACTTTTACTTAAGTGTGGCATTCTGTGCAACCATCTTGGTCCTGATTTATGAATAAGCATTATTAGCATGACTTGAGCTGAAACTCTTTTCTGAACCTTCAGGTCGAATATCTAAACCCCATAAATATGACATGCATATATATATACGGTAGGATCATTTCCTGTTGTTTTTCCTAGAAAACGACTTGAACTGAACTTTTTTTAAAAAAGGTTTTCGTTGAAATCCTTAGTTTCTTAGACATTTAGAATATTTGTGTTAGAAGTGGTGGTCATTACTTAAAATTTACTTACATTTTGTAGTTTTATCTCTTGTCTATTGAATATTGCCATAATACTAATGTCAGATTGGATTTATTAGAGGAAAAAGATCCCAACAGTGGTAGACTGGTAACCACTCCTATTTTTAACATGCCAGTAGCACGATCCACCATATCTTGTAAAGGGGCATTAGCATGGTTGGTTAGTACTCAGCTTTGTTGTGCGGTTAAGTTGTATTGGAAGTTTGGAACAGGTTAAATATTTAAATCTGCAGAACCCAGACTACTCAACATTGATGCATACATTTAATTTTGAATTGTTAAGAGAACCTCGGTTCTTTATATCCTCTTGATGGACAACCTTCTTCTGCACTGCAGGTACAGTCTAGTTCAATGCGACTTCTAGAGAAAAAGTGCAGTACTGCTGAGAAGAATATTAGTTTGGATGTTCTTCGTAAATACTTCTCTGGGAGCCTAAAGGATGCTGCAAAGAGCCTTGGTGGTGAGCCTCTAGTGTGTCGCTTTGTGAAATGAATTTTAAATTCAATCTTTACTGTGCTGTGATATCTAGGTTATGTAAATAGGATATAATGAAATGGATGACTTCTGTTAACACTTTCCTGTTAATACTGTTGCAGTTTGTCCAACAACTTTGAAAAGGATATGTCGGCAACATGGAATTTCGCGATGGCCATCTCGCAAGATAAACAAGGTCAACCGTTCATTAAAGAAGATCCAAACTGTCATTAACTCAGTTCATGGTGTGGACCGATCCTTGCAGTATGATCCTGCTACTGGATCTCTTGTTCCAGCAGTCTCTGTACCAGAGAAGATGCTACTCCCTTCTGGCGATGCTTTGCCTACTCCGTCCGTTGGAAAAACTGTGGACGAAAAATCTGGTCCAAAATCTGAGCAAGGGTATTCTTCGCATGATGGATGGCCAAGAGAAAGTTGCCAATTGCACCTCTCTGATGTGCAAAAAAGGGAAGGTGATCAATTTCACATACAGACAAGTAACTATAGTGGCAGTGGTAATCACGCTTCTTATGGTGCGAATGTCACACAGCATTCTAATTATGAAGGCACACAAGGACCATTATATCCCATTGGCGCTGTTAGTGCTTTGCATCTTAAAGAAACAGGCTGCATCAATCCTTCTGTCTCTGTCCGCCCAAGTGCCGAGAGCACCGGAGACCAAATAGTGGGAAGGAACTCACCATCTGTACAACAAGCAGATATTGATATGGTTGACGATCATGAAGCCAAGGAGCACACTCGTCTTTCTACCTCTGGTATGACAGACTCTTCTAGCGGCAGCGCATCAAGCCACCCTACTTTCAAGCAGAACCCAGGACATGCTCTTAAAAACAAAAGCAGCCCTGCACTCACGGTTAAGGCTACCTACAATGGAGACACCGCGCGGTTCAAGTTCTTGCCATCGATGGGCTGGTATCACCTACTGGAAGAAGTAGCAAAGAGGTTCAAGCTGTCAACTGGAACGTTCCAGCTCAAATACAAGGATGATGAGGACGAGTGGGTGATCTTGGCAAACGATTCCGATCTTCAGGAGTGCGTCGATGTCCTGGACTCGATAGGTTCGCGCAACGTGAAGCTCCAGGTACGGGACCTCCCTTGCCTCAGCAGCAGCTCGGGCAGCAGCAGCTCATGACAGGGTGAGAAGTCTAGGTCTCTTATTACCCTCAACTGTATCATATTGGAGTAGGTCTAGTCTTTGTTGTTGTTAGTGTCTTTGTTGTTGTTAGTGATATGTCCTAGAGGCAATCACAGAGATGATTGTATCACTTTTATGTTTATAAACTTTTGAATAATATGTTATTTTGTTCTTTGAATGAAATATCATTTATATTGATTGCTAAGTATGTGATTTGTGCATGAAACTCTCTATTTATGTTTATGATGTCATTTTAGACATCCCTAATCTTACATCGTTATGTAGGGCACTTATGATTTATGGATCAACATATGTATTAATTGATGATCATAGATCGTGGATATAAGATATCAAAACAATAATTTGGACATATGTTGAAGAATATAGTGTTGGATTAACTCGCCTTAAGACTCAACAATAATTGTTATATTCTTAAGTGTCATCAATTGGTCTTATACATAGTGTATGTGGGATTTTTAGACCTGAGATCGTCATGGTTTTCTACATGTGTAATAGTTTACTTAAAGGTTGCTAAAAGCTACTCCATAAATAGGTAGTTAAAAAGGTAGCTTTCAAATTTACTATAAAATATGTGAATGAATTTCAGTGATTAAGATGAAATTTAACCCTCCTTTTTAATGGAAGAGATATCTCTGGCCTCTTCGATGTAGTTGGATTAAGTAAGTGCATGATCATGCTGAATATGGTTGGAGAGTCAACTACAACTAAGTAATCTACTACAAGATCAAATAAAGGATCGAGCTATCATAGGATGGCACGTATCTTGTATTGAGTTTGATCTAGTATCATAAGGCAAAGGGAGCATCACATGAGCTTTATAAATGTTCGTTCGATGCAATCTTTATGTGTATTCGGGAGTTGTTATGTCCTGCTAGGAACCGTTACCGACTTGTGGATCGGAAATTACTTTTCGAGTCACAGTCAATTACGCATGAACCTACAGTGTCACACATTTAATGGACTGAAACAAAATAGTTCGGATTGGATTCGTTAGAGGCTTAAATCGGATTATAATCCGTACATGGTTAAGATTACTAATGTGCTTTTAACGTAGGG
Organism: Ampelocalamus luodianensis; assembly: GCA_036346255.1. Taxonomy (NCBI): domain Eukaryota; kingdom Viridiplantae; phylum Streptophyta; class Magnoliopsida; order Poales; family Poaceae; genus Ampelocalamus; species Ampelocalamus luodianensis. The sequence continues at coordinate 48,278,839 of CM070623.1, forward strand.
ATTTGTTAGGGGCTTTTTATAAGGAGAGGTGTGGAGGCTTTTGGGATGAGGTTGCACTACCCACCAAAATCCTAGCCACCTCCTCCTCGAAGGCCCTGCTGTGCACGTTGGTGCTAACAGTAGCACACCAACGTACGACGTTCCACCTCTAGACGTGTAGATACCGCAGAGACACTGTTGCTTTGGTCGAGGACGATCTGCGATGTACGTAAGAAACGCGAGAGGCTGCTAGAGGAGACGATCGGTGGCCAAGAATGTTGGACGATCGACTACTTTCGCTATATTGACGTGTGCGACGTTGAACTGGGCTGCTTCAACTCTTCTTCTGCTGCGTATTTAGTGGTAACGATCTATGATCTCTTATTCGTATGGCTTTCTAATTTATACGATAGAAAATTTTATTGCAGGCTAATGTAGCCTACTCGTATCCCAACCGTTGTAGCAACATGGTGTGTATTCTGTATGCGTGTAGCCTGTAACGTACCAATGGGAAAGTCATGAACCGGAAGTACAGTGATGGTCGCGCAGATCTCGTGCCTGCGCGTCGAAACTATGTCATGGCGATCTTGAGAAGGCAATGATCTGTTGTCATGTGTAGAGGTCATGGCAATGATCTGTTGTCATGATGGTCTACAGTGCCTGTGTATCAAAGTCCTAGCTCTCTGTTATGCATGCTGAAGGAAACCAATGTTTCTGAACTTCCTGTGTCCCAGCTTCCAAACTGTTTCTTTCATCTCCCTTTGGAATCTTTCTATGCTGCGAGTGGTTCCTATGCTGGTATCCCTGTATACCTACAGAACTATGTGGATATGAGGCGTTTTGGAGTCAATTCTGGGCAATCTTTTCTGCGCGCACCCAAATCTCACAAAAGTGACGGCCTGATAGCATGTCGCTTGGCTTTAACTGGCCGAGATGTGTCTCTCTCTCAAGGAAAATATTACCGGTAAGAAATTTTTATCAGAGGGCAGTGATAACACCGGTTTTCATCGGTTAATGAAAATTTTGGCGAAATTTTGGAAGAAAATTTTGAAATTTTCAGATGTAAAGACAAAATTTATCTAAATTTGAATTTGAATTTGATAAAAAATAAATAAATCCAAAAAAAATTATTCGGTATAAAATTTTACCTGACCCACCGATAACACCGGTAACCGAATTTTTACTAGTTTCCCTGCATACGCAGCAGCACCTGGTGGTGCTGTGGAGCAACTATAACTCTTGGGTTTTGCTGGGAAAGCCACCGTTTGTACTTGACTGATTTTAAAGTCCAACTGAGAGGAACAGTTAAGCCTTGACGTCTGGGACTCTGGGTAGAGCTCGACGTCAAGTAGTACTGTCAACGATGCAACTTGCACGTCTCCGCGGTTCAAATCGGTTGCGTTGTCAATTCGCGTGAAAGGTGTGTGTAAGGCGAATTAGGCGATTCAGCCGCGGTGGAGGAAAAAAACGTTCCGAGAGCAGGAAATTTCTGTGTAGTTTTGGTAACTATTGCACGATATTCGAAGAGTTCAAAAACCACTGTACCATGGCTGGAGAGGTTAAGCTCCCCATGAGTCTACGCAGTTAGAAGCATGCTACTTTTATGTGACCCGTTTAGAAGAAGAAAAATAATCCAGCTCTACCCTTGCCTTCGAGGGTTATTATCTCAGAGTGTGTATATATATATATATATATATATATATATATATATATATATATATATATATATATATATATATATATAAGCCTTTTCCCACTCTCTGAGTAGTTCTTACTATTTTTGTATCTCACATATCTCACAACGTAAGGAGTATCTTGCTTGTGACCAGAGTATATATGTGTAGTATCACAGTATATAAGACCATATAGGTTGTATTTACACCTTTTTCAGAGGTGGTATGTATAATTTTTTAGACATACTCATTTTTATATACGAATATGAAGGTATTTACAAAATATGTTAAAAACTATAGATTCTCTTACAAATTTTTCGTGTAATTCACATTGGAGTATCTTATAATTAGTATATGAGTATACCCAAAGTGATAATGGAGTATTATGTCAAGTTCTTTTAGGTGGTATTTCAGAGGTAGGAGTAACTACTCCCGGGAGTAGAAAGTATTTTTTCTATATATATATATATATATATTCACCACTTTATAGAGTCAGAGCACATACTCGGACATACAGGATAGGAGGGGAGACACATCATCATTAGGTGGGCGTTTGAACACGACACTTATTAGTGATCACATAAATAAATCAATAACCAACCCCACCACCTTTGATCTAGTGGTTAAGATATTGTTTGTCAAAAAATGAAGAACACAGGTTCAAATCCGGCAAGGTGGACAAGGATATTCTATTTTAGTCCATCTCTCCGAGTTGAACAACACGGAGCAGGAGTGTGAGACAAGTAAAGTTTTCATTAAAAAAGTTACATGTCAAGATAAATTTTACGGTATATTCTACCGGTAGTATATGGTGATAGTATAAATTTAATTTAATTATTGATTTGTTAAGGGTGTAATAAATTTTCTTTGTATTTATAATTTTTCGTGGAGGTATTATGAATTTTTCAACTAAGATTGAAAATATCACTCTTGTTCCATGTAATCCCCACATTGACAATTACAATTCTACCCCCTTGAAATCATACTACTCATACTACCAGAGTATAACAAAATCCTAATTGATCTGAACTATTGAATAAAAAAAGATGGTCTATATTAAATTTAATACACCGTAAAAGAGCTCCATGTCAAACACCTAGGTAGTGAGTAGTGACCCTCTCATAAACAGAGATATAAAATCCTATAAAATAGATACCCCAAACAAACATGTCATAGTGTGTTACTGCAACAGAAAAGATTTCATCAGTTTAGGGGTCAAACCATCTATGCTAGCAGGTTGGGGTGATTCTATAAAGGAAGAGTACCTTCGAACAGAGATCAATGAGAATAATGATTACTACCTTAAGATGGAAGCGGAGCGCAAAAGCGCGTGGGAATGTTCTATAATGAATCATTGTGGAGAGGTAATTCGTAAATTAGAGAGGGAAGGTACCAATATAAAAGAAAAGTCACAATTTATGATGGCGATTTTGTTGTACCTCCTAAGCAACGTAAAGCAAAGGAGACGACAGGAGTACGGAATATACGGACGAAGAACTCAAACTGTCAAACATGTCGAGAATGCAAAGGAATATCTTAAATCCAGATTAAAGTTACAGGAGGATATCGATATCATAAACCAACTTGGTCCGTATATATAGGAATGTATAATAGTATATGTGATAGGCATGCTATGTAATAATCCACGGAATGAGAAGGATCATAAGATTCGTCTTGCTACAATGATAGACAAACTGGATAATACAGTTACAAGTCATGTCGAAATTCAGATGATGCGTAATGAACGAACAATTCAGGAGTCAGAAAACACTTTTGATTCTCTAGATGGATATAAATATTCATATAAAAGAACCAAATTACGTTTATTAGGTCTGCATATAATATTGCTATGGAACATGATGCGATAGACACTCTTTGAGCCTGAAATGGAATCTCAAGAAACTGAGAGAAAGAAATCTTCTTCAAAGAAGAAGGCTTCTTCATCAGAAAACCATGAGAATGATTCTTCTTCTAAGAGAAAGAATAAAGAAGAAGCTAATACAATGTATAAAATAGGAGTAGTCCTATTTGAATTCCTTTTAGGGCCCTGTTTGGTATGGCTCCAACTCATAGCTTCATAGTTGGAGTGGGAGGAGCTGTGCCAAACGGGGTTGCTCCATAAATTTTTTGGAGTTGGAGCAACTGGGAGCAGAGCAGCCCATAGTGTAATTTTTTGGAGTGGGTAGAACCTTGCTCCAAGTAGGAAGCTGCGGACCAACAAATCGAACTACCCGTAGAAGTTGAGAAAAATTACCCGCAATATGCCACTGAAATACCCTTCCACTTTCCCACCCGGCACCCCACCCCTCGCACCCCCGGCCCTTCACAGCCCCATCGCAACCCACAGAGGCGGAAGGGGCGCCAAGCGAGGCTCCCAAGTCCCGGTGGCGACTCTTCCTCCCAGTGTTCGCGGTGCCGAGGCCGCAGAGGCGGTGGTGGCTCCCAAGTCCCGGCGGTGACTCTTCCTCCACTCTCCTTGCATCTTTCCTCTCTCCCTGCCTGTCCATAGTCCCATGTAAATCGTTGTCGTAGTCGGCCGTGCTCTCTCTCTCTCTGCGATCGGATCGCGGCGGCGTGTTTTCTGATCGATCCGTGTGTGGCGCGTAGATCTATTTGTGTCGCTTGTCATTCCGTCCGGTTCTTTCCCGGATTCGCTAGATCTCCGTTGCTTGTTTCTTGTTACCCCCAGTGGGCGCAAGAAGGGTTTCATTGGCGTTGGTTCTTTCTTGGTGTCTGGTCGGAGATCTCTGAGACGATGGGGTTTTGTTCAGTTCTGCTCGTTCGGGTAAATCTTGTGGTTCTGTAATTGTTGCGCGCCCAGTGGTTTTGCATGTGGGATTCTTGGTTGGTTTGTGGTTCATGTGAGCCAAATTCACGGCGCCGATGTGGATAATTTGTGGTTATAGGAGTCAAATCTTGTTCCAGCTGTTGATCTCGCTGTGTTATGGTTTGCGTTCTAAGTTGTTGTTGACTCATATCCCCTTTGTTAGTTGAGCGCTTGTTTGAAGTAATTTTCAGAAGAGTTAAAGCTAGTAGTGGTGAACAAGTTCTCCATATGGGTCTATTGTGCTTGTTTCATGTTTTAGAATTTCATTCATTGGACAGAACAAGAAGCTGATCTGTTTATTTTCGTCGGGTGCAGAAAGATGGCTGGCAGTTTCAGAGTGCTGCATCTGGTCAGACCTTTTCTGGCTTTCTTGCCAGAAGTTCAGAGTGCTGACAGGAAAATCCCCTTCAGAGAGTGATCTACACAGTTATCTCCTCTTTATCTTCTTGGTATGCACTTGACCACCGGAGCTGATCCTTTCTACTGGATGCGTGTCATTCTTGCATCTAACCGTGGAACTGTCATGGAGCTGGGTATTACTCCAATCGTGACATCTTGGATGGTCATGCAACTTTTAGTGGGATCAAAGATCCATGAAACAACTAGTTTAAAATACAAGGCCTGTTTTTAACATCCTCGATTCAAAACATGTATGTTTACATGTGCTGGTGGGTGATGGCACTGCATTCCATGTTCTTCATATTGGTCCAATGGTATTTGTTTACTGTTCTCTTGTTGCATGACGATAATGTACTATGCATTCCATGTTCTGAATTCTGTATAAATTGGCATACAGGAGGCCACAAAGGAAAGCTTACGTCATGAAGAAGGAAGAACAGATGATGCCCAAACTTACTGCAGAGCTGTGGACGAGTAGTTGAACACATGCAATTCTGTTCAAATTATTGTTGTAACCTCAATAATCGAATAGTGATGTATATAGAACTGATGTGTAATGATCTTCGTGAATGTAATAATGGCAATAAATTTTGTTCTATCATTGTGGCTTCATTCGATACTTTTTGTGTTAATCACCGAAATACCACATAAACAGTAAAAATCTGATAAAAATATAAGTCACAACACCAAGGTTACTCGTCTTTTACATAGATAATTCTCATTCATGGAGTAGGAGTTAACTTTTAACCAAACACCTTCTCAAACTACTCCAACTTCTTATAAAGTAGATCCAAAAGTGAAGGTTGGAGTTGGAGTTGCTAAAACTTGATAAGGGTCGCTGAAGCTGCAAATCCCCGTAAAGAACTTGAGCTGCGGACCGTATGACATTCGCCGAGATAGACGGGGTATACAGATGAGCCGAGTTGGGCCCGCGGGCGGCCCGTGTCACAGTCGAGATGAGGCCCGAGTACAAAAGCCCAATAATGCGTCAACACCGAGTACGGTAGCTTCATGGCAGGCATCACTGCATCACTGATTAGGCCGGCACTTTGCACTACACGCCCGATCGCGAGCCGCACACGCACACCGCGTGTACGGCGTCGCCGCTGCACTGCAGGCAGCATGGCAATTACGCTAGAGAGGCGGCGAACTCGATTGGTTGGACCTACGACGATGGGTTCGGTGTCTCTTTCCCCCCGCCCCACTCCATGCATGGACCAGCAGCAAGGATTGAGGAGGCCCATGTCCATGAACCGGCCGGCCAAAGCATTTCCCTCCCTTGAACGCCGAGGTTGGCAAGTCTTTTGACCAGATGCCTTTGCCAAAGTGCTATTTTCTCTCACTGAACAATCTCAGATTCTGCATGGCATTGAAAGAGCAGATCAGGAGGGGGCTGGGCCATTGCCACTGGGGACCTGACGATGCTCTCCCTGTTTCTTGGGCATGCAGGTGAAGGACTTCGTACGAACGGTTACGCTAGAGCCTTGAAAGGAACTTGTGGCATTGCAAGGTGTCTGCACAAAAGAAGGGAAATGTTGTAGATCCAGGTAAACAATAATCCGTCTGCACTCATGTTATGCATCTGTCCATGGACGCTGAGGATGAAACGTGACGTATTTCTTGAGGTGTTTCTCCGTGGACAAGAAGATCCCAGGGAAACCATCACATCTTAAGATTCTTAACCATAGTTAGTGCATCGCATTTATACACATCAGGCCAAAACTAACGAGCTTTCAATTGCAGAGCTGTCTGTGGCCTGCAGAGAATATTGCCGATCGATCGAGCTCAGCAGTGATCCATCGAGGGTCAGGAATTCAGCATCCGTTCCACGATGTGCCATCTGCTTTTGCGACATGCAATGCTTAGAGTTTAGCTAGTGTGAGTGAGTGAGTGAATGAGTGACACGATGAAAGGTCTATAAAGCTAAAGCGCAACTGTATGATGATCTTCTTTAGCGGCCTAAGGCATATCAAGGTCTAGGCGAACATGGCCCCTTTCCTTTGCCTTTCCCACAGCCTTTTCGCCCCCGTTCTACACCTCCGATCCAAAGTGGTTATCATCATGGCTCCCTCCCTCCATTGGAGCTTAAGCTTGTGCGTACGCGTTCAGGGACTGAGCGAGAAAATTTTTACTCAGTGAGTCATACGGTGAGAACTAAACATCGAGAGATGTCACATATAAATATCTTTTTACGTAAGCAAACTAAATGGGGGACCACGATTTTCACTAGTCCCGTGCCTCCGTCCCCCTTGCGTTGCAATTGCTTTTCCACATACATCTATTTATTTTTATTAATTTGAAGCATCTCACCAAACACAGTACCCACGGGATCGCACACTGAACATTTTTAAGATCAGCGTACACGACGCGCACATACGTGTGACATGTGTTGTTCCAACCCTTTTCTTTTAGAATACCTCAGAAGGCTGGCACGAACAAATATATAGTCCTGATGATGATTCTTGACTAAATCAACATTTTTCGGTTAACGTCAAAATCTCTATGAAAGTAGACCCACATGTTAAGGGATCACTTTATAATGGTTATATACATACGATCACGATTAAAAAGAAACCTAATCTCTTTTATTACGGCCAAACTGATCGTAAACTAGATTGAGTCATGGGACCAAGGTTGTTAGAATCGCAATCCTGAATTAGATCGGAGGTAGTAGGATCGCGAATCGTAGGACCAAATGTAGAATCCAAGATCTTATCTTATTCTAACAAATAAACATTTTTTTAAAAAAATTCATCATGTATTTTAACACTTCTACATTTTTAAAATTATATTTTAAAACTTTTGTTTACCAAAATGTAGTGCAAAGGAAGGATCATTTGTTATTTGTGCAAATTATAATGGACATGAAGAAATAAAAAGTAAAAATTTACAATGAAAGGGACACATGCAAACAATTATTTATAATAAATTTCTAGAATTGGTATAATCGAGTAGTATCGTATGAAAATTTCGATCACAATCCTACATTTTTTTTGTTAGAATCCTAATAATGTTTAGATTCTACCAAATTAAGATTCCACCATATGATCGGATCGGTCCAGTCAATCTGAGTGTAGAAATGTATGATCGTATGACTATAATTGAGATTCTGACAACCTTGTATGAGGCGATCAATCATGGACACTATATGACCAGTCATATAGTTTGGGTCACTCCCGCCCAGGAAAACTGATCGGAGGACGTAACAGTTCCCCCACGTGACTAACGTGATGGCAATTATTGGCGTATCTGGCAATTTACGACAGTTAGCTAAGAAACGTAGCAATTCAAGACTCAACGAAGGCACGCGTGTGAAGACTCATTGCGCTTTTAGCGGCATTAACTGCCACATATTAGATAAATATAAATAAGGTAGCACATGTACCTTATAACACAATCTTGTTCTCATCACATTCTTGTAAAAAAAAACTCACTGTGTCCGCGACAATAAATGTCTCGATCGTGTTCTCATATTTTATTTCCCTGTAAGCTTGATAAGTGGCCCTGGTCTCGGTCATCGACAAGCGCCATTTAGTATTACACTATTGCAAAAGAAAAATAAATAATCGTGGATGGTAGTTATCATCTTTATTAGCTTTTGTGAATTAGACGAGCGAAATAGTTGGACATGTCTCGGAGACATGACCTGAACTCCAAAATCTTAAAACTAATACTGAATTGGTCGGTCGGTTAGTCCAAACTCCAAAGATTGATTAGTTCTCTGCATTATGAGCCGTGTATCATATACATGTACGTACTCCACGATCGGAACAGAGGACTCCTTTTCTATTCCCTCCCTGTTCCCCTCTTGCCACCAACTAAGGCCACGCCGTTCTTCTCGAATCACCAACTTAGTTACAGCTTAGGCACTAGACTCTTAAACTCTAAACCCATCACACTTTTGCTAATCATCTTTTCCACACTTCAAAGTTGGTTGATCAAAGGAAAAAAAAAAGGCTTAATGGTGTTCCATCCCCCCAACCATTTCAAGCAGTACATAAGAACATGCGAGACCATTAAAATGGCTTAACAAACCCCTCTTAATTTCGGTACCAACATAGTAAAGTAACCATAGTAGGCAGAGAGGAGATCTCTGCAGATACAGGCTACAATGAAGGCATCAACACTGCAGCCAGTGGTACTACGTACAACGTACGTACCTGATCGATTTGGCCGACACGGGAGATTATAATAGGGCTTGCGTTGCGATCGAGTCTTAACTGCCTCCATATGTGTAGCCTGGTAGCCAGCCATGTACTTTAGTGCCCGTTTGGTGGTTTATATCATCTAGTCCATGCAAAAGCGTCGCGTTGCTTTCGCCCATTGGGATTTAAAATCTAGCTCCATTGCTTGGGAGGAATCATGGCTAAAGAAAAAGCATGCATGTGCATGCTAACATGCATCAAAGAAAATAAGCTAGCAAAAGCTAATGAGCAAGCTTGCAAAAAGCTAAGGCTGCATGCATATTTTTCTTTTCTTTGAGATATAGTGCTGGAATTCCGCAGTTTAGCCTCTCCTTAAATCATGGATGTAGGATAATATAGCATATACCCTTGTAAATACTATACTAAGGCCACATAAGAAAACTGAATCTTGAAGCAGATGTATTTTGCAAGAGTAGTTCTGTATGTGTAAATAACCCCCTGCATTGCGATGATCAGTAACTGCATTTTCTTTTTCTCACCTTAGGAGTACTCGAGTTTTCAATCCCTCCGATTTGCTTTGAGATTCGTGCCTCCAATGATGTCTACAGCGACCACGGCGAAACTCCGACGACAAACTACAACGAGTTAGGTTTAGGTTCACTGGGGTTGCGGTTGGTTTCACCGGATCCCCGGGTATAGAGGAAGGTCGGGGGAGGCGGCAAACTGGCGGTGGTGGCGGGGCGGCGAGGCGATGGTGGCGTCACAAGTTGGAGGAGGGAGGTGGGCGGTGGACAATGGAGATTAGCAAGGCGACAAGACGAGAGCAGTTAGGAGGCGATGGCGGATCTGGTAATGGTAGCCGCTGGAGACAAGCAAGAAGGGCGGCTCGGGGGATCTCACTGGAGTAGAGGAAGAATGGGGGAGGTGGCGGCGGGCAAGGCCGACGCCAAAGACGGTGACAACGTGGTGGGAGGTGGCACGCGAGGTAGGGTTGGGAGTGGGGGTCAGGGGATGCGTGTGGCGTGGTGAGGGAACGACGGAGATGACACCGGTGAGGCGGCGGGGGAGCGGCGAGTAGGGCGGCGGCGGCAGGGTAGGGTTTGGGGGTTGAGGGGTGGGGAGAGGGGAGAGGAGAGATTTATATAATTGAGGGGATGGATAAGATCCATTGAATATATATCTAAGGTACAAAATTTCATTACTTTTAAACAAAATAGCACTCAAATTTTGCCTAGACACCCCCTTTCAGAATTGTGTTTTTGAACTGCACGTACACTTTTCATCAGTGTCGAGTACTCATGTTATACCATCAAATATCGTGTGCTCTTTGCCCCCATGGTATATGCTCCGCAGTATGCAGTACCTTGTGATACTCCATTTCATATTCCACAGTCAAGTTTTGGAAGGGTCCCCGAAAAGGCTTCCTTGTTGGGTCATGCACGCAGCCTTATTCCCTCCACAGAACTTTGACATGCCCCTGCAGCCAAAAGCGACATGACCAAACTGCCCTCCCTCCTGACCCCCTTAACTAACTGACTCCCCAGTACATACCTCCACGCCATGGTGATGGAATGGAAGCTCTCGGGCCTCTCACTTCCCAGTAGGAATGTAACTACTTGATGTGATCTCTCTCTCTCTCTCTCTCCCTTCATCTTCTCTCGCGCGCGCGCCAGCACAGATGTTTCTCCACTCCCTCTTGATGCAAAACATGGCCAAGAACCCACAGCAAACAAGGTACATGTACATGCATGCACGCATGCTTCGATCGATCCCGTGAGCTAGCTCACCGTTGGTGTGCGTGTGGGAGAGAGAATTGACGAGCGCGTGTCGACTGACGTGATGCCGTGCTCTGTGTCGGTGCGTGTGCAGATCAAAAGATGGCGGCGCGGCGAGAACGAGAGGCCTGTCCAAGAAGTCCCCGTGGTACCAGCGCGCGGTGGAGTTGCTCCTCCTCATCTGGAAGCAGCCGGCGGCCACACCGACGAAGGCCGCGGCGGCGGCGGGGGTGTCGGCCGGCAACAAGGCTGCGTCGGGGCCGGGGAAGCTGCGCAAGTCGTCGTCGCTGAACGTGGCGGCGTCGTTCACGCGCGTCTGCCTCTGCGCGCCCATTTCCTCCTACAACGAGCAGGCGCTCTACTTCCAAGCCGACGTAGCGCCGCGCCGGAGCTACAGCTACCCGCGCGCGTCGTCGGCGTCGGCGTCCGGGTGCGGCAACCCGCTGGTGGCCCCGCCGCCGGCCGCCGAGCAGAGGGTCGGGAGGGCCCCGGGCCCCCCGGGGGAGAGCGTCAGGCGGCCGGTGTTCCGGGGCAAGTCGCTGACGGATGACATCCTGATGCGGCGGTTCGTGGTGGACGAGGAGGCCACGCGGCGGCGCAACGAGATGGAGGTGATCCGGCGGCGGCACGCGGCGGCCGCCAAGCGCCGGCGCCTGGGCCCCAGCCCGCTCCGCCGGATGGCGCTGGCGGAGTCGGAGTCGGAAGCCGAGGCGGAAGCAACAGTAAACGGAACGGTCAAAACCGTAGTAGTGTAGTGTAACCGTGAAGTTTCCTCTGTTTGCTTTCGTTCACTGCCTCTGTTTTTCCCCCCTTGTGTTGTTGTTGTCACGCAAGAAGAAGAAATTTGGAGCAACGCGAGTTTTACCTAGACGTGTGCTGATCCTGGCGACGTCAAACGCGCCGGCGACCGCGACTTCCTCTGCTTCGTTCGCTGCGTTTTCCTCTGTTGTCTTGTGCCGTTTCGGTGATTCGGTTCTGCTTCTGCCAATCCGCGTCGCCGAAGGAGGGAAGGAACGAAAGGTGGCGAAACCGACGGGGGTTTGGTGCCGTTTCGCTGTGCGCCAAGGGCAAAATGCCGTGGGGTGGCGGGCGGGGGAACGGAGTCAATGAGCGGGCAACCGACGCAACGGCTAGCGCGCGGACCCCGCGCGGCGCGGGACCAGCGCTCCGACGGACGGCTCCGCTTGTCGGCGAGAGAGAAACGGAGCCTTGGCGGGGGCATTCATTGTTGGCTCGGTTCAATCGTGGTAAATGCGCGATCGGTGGTACGAACCGATATCGATATGAACCCCGCCTGCCGTTGGGTGCTGCAGCAGTGTGCAGGTGCTACTTGTAGATGCAGCCCAGCTAAGAGCATATATAATAGTCTATATCATTTGTTACTAAAGAATGAACATATCAGCATTTAGTTGATAGAGAGAAGAGTTGATAAGGAGAGAATGTGGGTTTGTTACTAGATAAAGAAACAAGCAAGTTGTTGATATCAAAACACAAAAGCAACAAAATACTCTGTTGAAGACCTGCTTGTACCTAAAAACCCGTTTTGTGGGTTTCACTTTGTATCAATTAAAATCTTAGATACAAACTCATGAAACAATCCTTTGAAAAACGTGTTTTCTTTTTATTAAATTAAGTACTCTCTCCTCCTAGTAAAGTTAAGAAACAAACCATCTACTCTCTCCTCTTGGTAAAGAAACAAATCATTGTAGACGCAAATCATTGTAGATGCTCCAAGGAACAACGTTCGAAATCAAACAGTGCCGGTGGTAAGTCGCGTCGCGCTTGTGCCTGGCGAGATTTTGCACGGGGCAGAAACGAACGAACGAACGGGTTGCCGCTGAGTCCTCAGTTCTAGCTACCGCAGGATCGTCGCGTGAGTTCATTGCGGCGCCATACCGTGGTGGTACTAGGAAGGAAGTAGGAACGGCATTCCGTATGGGCAACTGCTCACACGCTAATCGGGGTACCATCTCGTCGATACACGTCTCAAGTCTCAGCCCATGCAGCGCACACGCCAAGGAAAGACCATTTCGAGATGTAACCGGTCACAGTTGGGTACGATTTACGAAGAATGGCTTTGAGGTGCTAACTAGGACGAATTTAACATGACAGTGCTATGCAATAGCTAGAAGCGTTCGGCCGTCTCTATCAGTACATCATCATACTGTCGGGGTCACGAACCCATATACAACACACAAGATGGCTAGAACATTAACGTAAGAACGGCCCTGCGGAAAAGCAAGAACTACTTGGAGATAACATAACATAGGCAGATAGCAATAGCATAATCCTCCTCCCTAATCTTGAAAGGTTTGGGGTACCAGTAGGCGTGCATGATTGATGTTCCCCTTCTTTTGGGCTCGAAAAGCAAAAGAAGCTTAGTAGTAGTAGTAGACTGTAGCGGCCGACCCTGCACAGGCACGGGCCCACAGGCTTTGGCGTCCAGCCTGACCTATCTCACCTCGAGTGGGCCCTCCCGGTGTGTGCTTTTTGGGATTAGTAGTTGTACTAGATTTTTAAGCGTGAGCCCTCCTAATTAAACTGGGCCGTGGGCTTGTTTCGAGCCTGTAATTGGGCTCCCTGCGCCGCGCCCGCTGCTGGACAAGTCTCGTTTGGCATTTTCGGCCACGGGCTAACAGGCTAACAGCTAAAATAATATGGGTGATTAATGCCTTAAAAAGGTATTATTGTTTTTTCTAAAATTTTCTGTGAGAAGTGCCTGTTAGACTCAGTTATCTCAAGCAAGCATTTTGTGAGTTGTGAAGCTATCTCAAACTAACCTTACCTTGTTCAAGTATTGGCTTTCAACGAGTCTTCAAAAAAAAGTATTGGCTTTCAAGCAAAATTGTAGCAGTATCACTTCCACCTGTGTTGCTTTTACTACTTGATGGATGATGGGTAAGTGGGAATAATGACACACCTGGTCGGGCCTAGACCTGACCCAAACTCCACAAATGGGCCTATAATAGATGTCAAAGAAAAAACTAAGTTGTGTCTGGATCTGCATGGGATTTGGATTAGACTTGAGCTCATGTAACACCCCTGAATACGTACAGTGGGAGAAGAACAAACTCGTGAATGGTGGGAAAGTATTTGCAGAGTAAACTGAAACAACGGATTCTTGCTGAGACAGGAGCCAGAGATGAGATGACTGGAACAACGGATGCTCGTTTATCTAGAGCATCTTGGCAGATACACCTGACTTCTTTTCGTGAGCACTAGCGACGATAGCTAAACTGAACCAAAATATTTGCTCCATCACGTACGTTACATATAGCATCATATATAAATATATATCTCTCTCACGCACGGTCAGAGCTTGGAGTAGAGCTGCGGCGTGCACCACTTGAAGAACGTCCCCGTGGGGAGCTCGTCGGGGGGGAGGAGCGCGAGCCGCGCGCCGACCTCGGCCGCCTCCTCGGCCGTGCGCTTGCCCCATCCCCGGGTCATGTCGGTCCGCGTGAACCCGGGGCAGAAGCAGTTGACGCTGACGCGCTCGCCGCCGGCCTGCAGCCGCCGCGCCAGGACCCGCGAGTAGGCGTTCAGGGCCAGCTTGGACACCGAGTAGTCCGTCCACACGTTGGGCCACCCGTGCTCCCGCCACGTTCCGTTCTTCACCTGCCCCAGGAACCGCGACACCATGCCCTCGATCTCCGACGCGGTCAGCCTCTCCTCGTCCTGGAGCAGGTTCTTCACCGACGGGTTGCTCACCTTCTGCAAACAAGATCGATCAAAACGAAAAATTATTAACGCAGAATAGTTAAACTCACTTCTTGTTGACATTTGGCATATGCTAGTACAATAATGTGCGCAGCTCCACTTTCTTGTATCCTTAATTTTAGTGAGGAAATGAGTGCAGATAGAGAAACTTCTATGCCAAAATTCTCTTTTTATGGTAGGAGAGATCCCGGGCGGTGGGCGCACTAGCTCCTGTCTTTGCAAAATTAGTCGCCGTGTAAACATGTTGTAAAGTTTCCGCCGTTCTTTAGATGTTTAATAATGACCTTGCACTAGAGTCGCTGAGTGCTGACGCGCCCTATTGTAACTAACTTTCGGCTCTATAAACTAGGTATCAAGCACATATATAAGAGATTCCTCATTCTCTTCATTTCTAAATGTGTCCCCCCCATCACTTTCAGATCTCTTATCACAAACCATTTTCATAGATCAGCCTAATATTTTCCTTGTGACCTCTTATCACACAACTTAATTAACTATACTAACTGAAACTATTTTTGCTCTTCATCCATGCATGCATAGATGTTTATCTTCAGAATTCTGGAGAATACCAAGTGCTCATGTGATTACAATTAATTAGGCAGAACAATAGAGGGTGCTCCATTTTGATTATTTTTCTTGTGTAAGAAATATAGCTAGTGCATAATGGACAGGATTCTAGAACTTGCGTAAAGGTCATGGAATTCGTAACATCTATTACTCTCTAGTGTTCAATATGTAGTTGGAGTTCCTTTCAATGGAAAAACTAAAGCAAATTTAGAGTCTTGTGGCAAAGAACAGGTTGCGTCTTCTACCTTTTGCTCTGTCAACGATAAGGAAAGAAAAGACTTCGAAATTTCCAATGGCTTTGGACATATATGCATTCTAGGAAGCACTGACAATGCATTAGGCAGCGTACTGCTGATGTGGTACGCTTTAAGATAGACTCCAAATTATCCTTATCTCTAACTAGCCTCGTGCATTCACACTTCATAGTCCGCAATTTTTAACTAGTCAAGCTACTTGCACTTAGTCAAAACTGAGCGTGCACTTGATTTGATTTGATCCAACAATAGCAAGAGGTGATCAAAACCGTAGTCAAAATAGACCGTGCACATGTTAATTTACAAGTTCAAATTAACTTTCAACGTATATATGCTTATATCTATCAAAGGTTTTAGTTAGTGAGAACTACAACGTATGAGAATATTTCTCAGTCCCACGACCAGATTGTGGATATTACGGGGATATTTATTCTATTCTTAGTGTGCTGAACAATTGATAATAGCGTCGAGATATTTGGCAAAACCATCGTTTTCGGGATAGTTCAGACTGTTGCCAGACCTTAGGAGGTCAGAGTCAGACTAGCCTTTGTCGGCGGTCTGACCGTACATGAGTGGCGGTCTGACTGGCCGGGGGCGCGTTGATCAGACCGGCTAAATGGTGGCGATCTGACCGACCAAAAGTCCAAAATGTGGAGCAAATATTCAGATATAATTACAGAAGGAAATTATCATAATTAAAGCATATTTCTGCAGTATATAAATGACAAAAACAACATGTAAACACGTAATCTTTTTATGTCACTTAAACAAGATAATATACTCAAAAGATATGACTTGGAAACAAATAAAATCAGCATAATGCTAATATTTAAATGTTTGTTTATTTGATCTCAGATGTCGTGCTGCTCAAGATGAAATCTTGGCCTCCTCGCCATTTTTGCCAATATTCTTCGCTAATTAGATATGACACAAAATAAATCAGACTTTGAGCTAAAATGAATGCCTTATTGTTATGTCAAGAATTGAATTATCTCATAATTAACTATCAGCACTTAACACTTTAGTCCAACAGAGAAAGCAGTAAAAAAGTGAAATCACAAGACAACCTTTACTGCTTTCGGCTAACAAAGGAACAAGAGTATCACAGTGCACAAAAATAATCAGGTTCAGTAGGCACAAGAGCAACAGAACTACTGACAGAACAAAGCCGAAATATTAGAGATGAATCAACAACAGTATGCAAACAACTAGCTCAAGTCCGATTTATAATTGATGTTGTCAATCCAATTTCACATATGACAGTAATCTTTATCGAGCATTAATCCGAACCCACAACATTACTAAGCAATATCTTCCAGTGCTAGATACAATCAAATCAACACAATTTGAAACTTCTTGTGGCACAACATATATGCAAAGTAATATGAAAAATGGAAAACAACAATACTCACGATGCGGATGACACTCAAAGCCACCGAGTAGAAAAACCGAGCAAGCACGCCGAAGGCACTGACTCAGAAAACCAATCATCCCACTGAGCCATGAATATCATACGAGGTTGACAGAGATACAATGCCCACTTCACAAACCGAGACTCACCAGTGTGCAAAGGCGAGGTATAGAGAATACCGCATAAGACCCAATCGAGGATGCGCAGGCCGAATGCACCCACGAAACACCAACCATCAAAACCAAAAGCCCTTCTTCCACACAAGATCAAGTCAAAGCCGGCAGAATCCCACCTTTAATCGGCGCAAGATCAAACCCTCACCGCACCTCAACAAAGAAGAGGGAGCAAGAACCGAGATGTGCAAAATAGGGGAAGGATTCGGTCCTCACTGCTGACAGCACCGGGCTCAGCCACGGAGGCGCGGCGGCTCCAAAGCCTCAAGAACCGAAACCAAATCGGGGGAGAAGAACTAAAAGAGGGGGAGAGAGCTCACTATTTTCAGGGGTGAAGAAAGAGGAGAGGAGGATTCGCCTTAAGAAGGAGGAGAGGAGCAGCGTGGTCACCTTAAGAAGGAGGAGAGGAGCAGCGCAGTTGCAGCCAACGGCGGGCGCCCAAAGCGCACCGGCCGCCCGCACCTCCAGCGCCGCCACGCTCGTGAGAGAGCCACCTAGGCCACACGCATAAGGATAGGTAGGGTTGGAGACTGAGTCTCTAGCCTTACCTCTTCCTCTTCTCTCACCGACAGGTGGCCCTCTCTTCCTTTTCTTTTTCCATTTCTTCTTTTCTCAAATGAGAAATTACCAAATGGCCCTTAGTTATACAACAGAAATCTCAAGGGATTTGGATCACCGGATTGAAAGTTATGTGATCTTCACGGGCTGTTGTTCTTGCAGTTGATGGTTAGACAGCCAGTCCGAACGGTTGATCTGACTGGTGCGGTCAGACCGGCTAGCCATGCGGTCAGTCCGGCTAGGTCATGGTTAGACGGGCCATAGGTCTTTGACCTCGGGGGTTTTGTCGGGTTCAACGCAAGACTTCTGATGTGCTTGTGTTTCTGATCTTCATAGCTATTGAGATGAAGAAGAAGCTGAATACGAGTAGTGCTCCTATTCACCCATCGGTGTTCCGGTCCAACAGTTTTAGTTAGTGAGAACGACAGTGTATGAGAATATTTCTCAGGCCCACTATCATCAATTAATTCAATGAATTTTCTCCTGTCTTGCTGATCTGAAATATTACGAATCACATGAGCACTTACGTTAAGAAGGCCAAGCTGTGAGCTGATGTTTAGGATCCGGCTGGTGGCCGGCGATCGCCGGAAAAGTGGCAGGAGTGCTTCGGTCAGCATCTTGGCCCCGTAGAAGTTCGTCCTTAGGACCGTCTCGGCGTGCTCCACCGAGTTGGTGTCGATTTCATTGAACGACACAGCAGCATTGTTCACCTACACAAACATGCAAGCATGAGGAAACTGAATTTCAGCATCACAGAAAAGCCAGTTCATCTTAGAACCGAGTACGTGGAGCTGTTGAAGAGGCTTCACCTAGCAGCCTGCACTTCCTTTCCTTGCAACCTTTAATGTTAGAGCTAAGAATGGAAACGGCACTAATGACTACTGACTAAGTATATGTGGTGCGCTATAGCTTTCACCCCATGGTCTCAGGTCTCAACTATACTTTCCAAAAGCTCTTGATATCAGCTGATGACTTGATGGCATAGATGGGCCAACAAACAGATGGGGATCCATCAGATCAAACCATGAAAAAACCTGAAAAGTCCTATCTGAACTCGAGTGGACTATGTTATCATTGATTATTCAGGTATGGACCACCATTTGGGTTATACAGTTTTACTAGACAACAGCACACCTAGCTTGACCATGGACCAGTCGGCCTGTTAATGACAACAGGTGAACTGCTCAACAGTATCCTTGGTTCGCACCGCACAACAACGCATACGTTTGCTGCAGCTAAGGTCAAGACTGGGTAGATTTTTGTTCAGTAACTTAGTGTGTTATACTAAAAAAACATATAAATTAATTGCAAATAAGGTTTGAACAGTTCCAAAGTAGAGATGTCTGAATATCTGATTATGCAAACGTAGACAAAACTGACTAACTGATAGAATGATTTGACTAGAGAACAATCTGTTAAAATTAAGAACAAAATCCGGTAAAAACAATGGTAGAGGATGCACATCATTATCACCTAGTCAATTAGTGTTGCAACTAGAGCAAATGGAAAGCATGTAACCTGAATAGTAGTAAGGTGAGGGGACAGATATCAAATTGTGACTGGTACATCGTTTCTTGTATGATCTCTTAATCGCTTTCTATAAAAGCCGGATTTCCCTTTTATATATTAATTGTGACTGGAACGCAAGCAAAAAACTAAAACCAAGAGGCCCGCACTGTACCGACCTAGAGAGAGCAGGAAAAGCATCAATCTCCTCACCACGAACGAAACAAACCTTGGACCAGTTGCCGGCCGTCGCTGTCCGGCGGCACAAAAGGCGCGGGGTCGTCGGTCGTCACAGCACGGTCCGGACGCCGATCCGAGCGGGGGGGAGGAAGGTCGGGAAGGAAGGTCGTCAGGCGCGATAATTACTTGGCCAATCAACGCCTGCCTGCGCCTGTAGCTTTGCCTTTTCCCCGACGCGACATGACATTTTTATTCCGTTGGTCGCTGGCTAGCCGGGGGCCGTGGCGCGCCTGGTTGCAGCAGAGAGAAAAGAGAGCAATAATGCGGTGTGAAATGAAACCGATCCTAATCCGGTGCGAAGCGAGGCGCACATGCTACTCCTATCCTACGCTACGGATCGCGATACCGCGATACGTATCGATGCGAGCGGTGTGGGATGGGTGGATATCCATGTCTGATCTTCTATAGTAAAAGGCGGAATAAATTAGTGGTAAAATAACAGATTAGACTTCGGAAAGATACCGATATCTCGGGGGAGGAGAAGAGGATGGGTAATTAACCGAGCTGCTCACTCACCAGGATGTCGAGACCGCCGACGGCGTCGCGGAGCCAGGCGGCGAAGCCCGCGACGGAGGAAGCGTCGGCGACGTCGAGGCGGCGGAAGACGACGGGGAGCCCCCGCTCACGGAGCGGCGCGGCGGCAGCCTCCCCTCGCGCGTCGTCCCGCGCGGTGAGCACCACGGTGAGGCCGTGCTCTGCGAGCCGCGCGGCCAGCGAGTGTCCGATGCCCCGGTTCGCGCCGGTCACCACGGCCACCGTCTCCCTCGACCACCACACCCTGCACGATGCACACGACCCACGGAAAACGGGACGAACCCCATCATCAGCCGTCAGCGCCGGCCGCGATCCACAGAACCAAGAACGCGCGCAGGGAGAGAGAGAGAGAGAGAATCGCCGCGAGTGATTACCGCGTGGGAGACAACTCCTTGGAGCCCGAGTAGTCCATTGGATGGACGGCGCGGGCGCGGGCGAGGGGTCGATTGCTCGGGCGGGTTGAGAAGGAGAGGTGATAGGGGCGGGTGTTCCAGCCGCGGGTGCGCGGGACGAAGTGGGGACTGGCCGAGCAAGCTAAGCTAGGGAGTGACATATTTATACGCGCGCTGCGCTGGCTGCCTGCCTGCCGCCGCTTCAAGTCAAACGGACGGGCCGTATGCTCCCGGGAAGCTGTAGAGTGTAGAGCGGCATGGGCGGAAGAGACTAGTCAATAGCCGCCTTTGCGTTGCTTTGCTCTGCAAGATTTGCTTCTGCTCGTTGCTGCATGCGCGTTCACCGGATCCGGTTCTGCTTTATCTCGTCGAGCAGGCATGCGCACACCGGCACACGGTTATTCAGCTCTGCAATTACGTGTCAGCTAATCGGCTCTTCCTGCCGCGGGCCTGCCTGCCATGCGTTGCAAACAAACTGTTGGTGCAGAAAAGGACGGAATTCATTCGGGGAGCGCGGCAAGCTCACATGCTCATGGGTGCTGTGAGTTTTACATGTTACCCCGACAAAATCTGGACACCCGTTCCGTCTTAACCCGCGTATCAACGAAACTCATCGGTGCCGTGTCTTTTTTATTTTGGGATTATTGATGATTTGTTATTAAGCTGATGTGTAATTGATAATTTGCTACTACATATCTTACTAACATATGAGTCCAGGAGCCACATGCTTTTAGTTTTTACAGAGAAGTGCATGGCTTTTTTAAAAAAAAAATGAAACGGTAGGAAAGGTCGTGACAGAAATATATTAAATTAAAAGGTGAATATGTACAAGATGGGAAAGGGAAGAAATATACAACCCTTGAAGGGTTCTTAAAAGACTCTAGCCAATTAAGGAGTTATGTTTTATAGGGTTCCTTCACTCTAAACATATGTAATGTGACTTCTCTACAAAGCTGCATCTTCCAGCTAGTGAAAGTAGGATGAATATTTTCAAAAATTAGTCCATTGCGCTGCTCCCAAATAATGCAATGAGAGCATGTACAATGGGCTTATGTCAGCCGTCTATAACATTTGCCATAGGATTTTCTTGGCGTGGATGAAAGAGAACGAAGAGAGAGAATATTGCATGTCTATAATCCTGCAAATGATGTAGCACCAAAACCAAGAAAATCAATAAAGATTGTGTGTTATCAGTAATCCTATAGCAGTGTATTATCACAACCCATTGTATGAAATGTCTTTAGTGTTGTCTATAGGTGACATGGATAGTTCTATAGGCAGTGTCTCTATACCATTGTACATGCCACGATGAAAATGTCCATAAGGCCGTCTCAATGGTGGGTTTCACTTCGATTACCAAGATCACACGTCGACTTGCAGACTAGGAATGATAAATGAAACTGTATCTCTCGGTGGGAGTTTCATTTCACTGTTTCAAGTCAAGTCTGGTTAATATGTGCATGAAGTTGTGATCCTATGTACTAAAACTATGTAGTCATTCGTAAATATATCTTAAACTAAATATAATCATAACTACAATATATCTTATGCAAATAAAATAATCATATAAAATAAAATATATTAATTAATTCCACGTTCATGAGTGCATACGCATATATCAAAACGACCACATATAATTCAAACGGATTACACGGAGACCGCGTCGAGAGGAAGAAGGCCCGCGTCACGGGGATCCGCGAGGGCATGAGATTGAAACTCCATGCGGGTTTCAGGGTTTCATTGCAAGATGAAACCCTCTTCTCTCTCTCCTCATGAATACTTTGCCAACTAAGCAAATTTGCTGATGTGGCGTATCATTAAATGAGAATAAAATCCCTTTGAAACCCCCACTGAGACTGGCCTAAAGAATGGATATTGAAAAGTAGGTATGGTATTCCGAACCCAGAGAAGGAACATCTGTTGAACTTTCCCAATTTATATTGAGATAACGTCAGCGGATCGTGTTAAATGAGCAGTCAAACACAACCGTGATTACCTTGAATAGTGATATGCCTCCTTTTCAGCATATTTTTAGTGTTAAGACGATCTGAAATTAGCAGCCAAGCAAAAACCTTTTGTTTCATGGTACATTTACTTCCCCAAATCCAAACGTAGGAATGCGGCTGTTGAAGATGCTGGAAGTATGGATTGTAATATTTCTGAGAAGAATATTTTCCATTGCCCCAAACGTAAGTCCAAACATCATTGTCCTCCATAGAAAGATTCAGTTGCACCATCAAAAGTTGCAATTGATTATATTCTTGATACGCTTGTACTGTCAATGGAATATTGTAGAGTTCAGATATCTCATTAGCATCTTTATCTTTGGCAAAAGAAAACAGTCTTGGAAGCCTTTGGAACATCAGATTGTTACTCTTAAGTATCCTGCCAAAAGTGAGCAGTAGTCCCAAAAACTATGGAGCAGTTGGAAATTGCTCTGAACTTATCATGCATTCGAAGCACATCTTTCCACCAAAAGGATCATTCTTCTTTTGAAGCTTGAGGTGATTTGTGCCGGTAATAAGTGGACAAAATAAGATGAATCCAGGGAACTTCATGCTTATTGAAAAAAATTATGCAAATGCTTCATTCTAAAATTTCAGATTTATTACTCCCAAGCTTTCTTTATGTTTAGGCTTACAAACCTTATCCCAAGCTACTAAGGATTACCTTTTGGAATTCATATCAGATCCTTTCCACAAACAATGCCTCCTAGCTCTGTCAATATTATGTACAAAAGTGGTTAGGAGTTCGAGAACACACATGTAATACGTGGGCAGCAAGGAAAGCACAACATTCACCATGAGAACAGTATGATTCAGTTAGGATTTGGAAATTAGGGTCTTTGTCCGACTCGGTTAGTTGCGCTGGTCTTAGATTTTGGTAGCGTGATTTTGGGAGGTTCACTATAAATACCACTGTGACCCCTATGTATCCCAGAGACCAGTTTTTGCATAAGATTGAAATATAGTTATTGCTTGTTCTTTCAAACCAGAGTTCATGCGAGGACTTTGAGAGAGAATTGGGCGATCCATTGATTCATCATGCACTTCAAGGTCAAGTTGTCGTTCCATTGGGAATTAGGGGCTTGACGATCGACGCTTGTGGTCTCGCGACGATCAATTATCCGGTGTGTTTTGGGCGATATCAAAAGAGTTGAGGTTTGTGCATTGGTGCGAGTGTTCAGCTAACGACATCGACTATTTCACATTATCTATCTATAGTTCTCACTGAGAAGATTGGGCAACCCCCATATCATGGTTCCTAGGGGGGGACCTAAATAAGTGAAAGGTAAGGTTCCAATTTGACAACCAAAAGATTGGGCAATCCCCATATCATGGTTCCTAGGGGGAGACCTAAATAAGTGAAAGGTAAGGTTCCAATTTGACAACCAAAAACACCAGTAAGGTTGGTCATGCACTTCTTTGAAACATTGAATGGAATCATGCAAGATTTCATGTAATTTATCCGGAGGCCAGTTGATCGAGTTGTTGTGAATCGGCTTGCATGAATAGGAGGGTATCATCAACATATTGAATAATGGGAAAATCAATGTGATCCTCTTTTGGAATTGGTAACTTAAGCAAATTCCTTTAACGAGCTTCATTAACAATGGTCTGTAACAGGTCGACGGCTATAACAAATAAGAGCGATGATAATTAAGTGGTAACTTTACTAGCTATAGGTTGTACTTAAGCGCATTGCTAGTCTTGCTTAAGTACCAGGGCATTAATTGCATTAATCATCATCTTTTAAACATGAAATTTATTTTGGACAGTCATTAGGGATAAAAAAACTTGAATATTTGAGATAATTTAATTTATGCTTCTCAAAACTCTAATAACTTGTTGTTACCACATCTGGGTGGACGGTATGATGGTTGGTGCAGATGTAGCATGAGAAATGGTCGTATATGGTATGCACCGCCCAGATGAGTTTAAGAACTTAATCATGTGATGACCTCCTAATGTAAAACAGTGCAACCATAAGTCTATAATGGTGTCGACCTGGCTAAATAATTTGTATCCACCAGTGCAAGTTGCACCATTGGAGTGACCCACGAGTCGTGTCACTGGTGTAAGTCATCGTGGATACGGGTCGTGTCGCTAGTATAAGCCGCCATGTGGTGCAAAAGGGGGTCCAGGTATGGTAGACGTAACCACCCATAAATGAAACCTTAGTGGGTGTAACTTACACTGGGGATGCATTGTAAAGGCTTTATGATGATCATCTTGATTCACGTGTCTAAGGAAATGTGTAGAACACAACAAGTTGATTGTCTCTTGTGGGTAAAGTGTATAGTCTCTGCAGAGTATAAACTGTTCGAACAGCCGTGTCCACGGTCAAGGGCGGGCATGGAAACTTACTCGAGTTAGTTTCTATTTTAAAAACCTTTGTGGGTGAGATGAAAACTCGTCAGGCGGATGTAACCTTGATTTTAGATTTTTCTTGGGTGGATGTGACCCAGTGTTGTTAATTGGGTGGACAAAACCCCAGTAATCAAAATTAAGCATATGGTGGATGGAACCATGTAACAGGTGGATAGAACATGCACCGTTATAAATATTGCACAACTTCTCTCTTTAATAAAATATGATTTGGCTAAAATGCTAAGTCCTAGGAATTTCTATTAATGGCAATTAAAAATATTGCTTTAGCAAATAAAAGAACCTGAGCCATCTTTGTTAAACCCTGCATGGACAATTATTGTATTCTGTGTGTTGGCGCACGGAGCATTGCTGCTTGTGCTCACTCTCGCTCTCACCCAATCCCTCAGAAGCCATGCACCAAGGACACTACGTCTATTTCGAGGATCCATATGTTGATGGCAATGAAGACGATGGAGGTTAATTTAGTCTCTAGTAGTCCATCAGAAGGAATATAAACAAACTTATCAAAGCGCTTAGGTGCAAATTTTTAATATAACACCTATCAAAATGAACACGTTTGGTTTCTTGCAAACAAATGACTGAATAAGAACTTTCCTCATTTTTTTCTCTCAAGGCATTCCATTTGTCAACTGAATTAATACCCCTGACATTCCGACACAGAATGTTCCAACTCTTATGTTGCCCAACCATAATCCATAATACTTCCAATTGAATAAAAAATTGCGATGTCAAATGAAACTGAAAAACCACACAAAATCTCGTTTTTTCCTGTACGTCCGAGTCAAAACTCAGAACAGAAGCAGCCAAGCAGGGACGGAGACAAGGGTGCTAGGCGTAACCCTTCCCCTCCTCATGCTTCATGCAATACCTTATGCACACATGAATATACTAGATAAAAATAGCAACAAAGTTCTATTTGGCCACCCTTCAATACAAAAATGTTACTAATTGGTCACCTTGTTATATTTTTCTGACCCTGTCCCTGTAGCCAAGAAAGTCTTGGGGGCGTGTACGTGCTGTAAAGAACCAGTGAGTTTCAAATCCACCATGTGATTCTCGTTTCGTGCCTTGTAAGTCGTAGCCGTTCTTGACCGACCGAGCCGAGATGGAAACTGGCAGAGAGGGAGATCGGTTAGTCTCGTTTTCTTAGAAAATGAAAAAAGCTAGCACCGTGTTGTCATCTGCCTAGTCTATCGCAATAGCTTGATACTATATATCTTGTTACTAGAGGAGAGATGGTTAGATAAGATTTTAAATACATCTACTCCAATAGCTTGATACTATAGCTTGTTACTAAAGATTTTATTTAGACGAGAGAGAATGACTAGTTTGTAGAGAGATGACCCTACTAATTTCTTGGTTTCCTAAAAAGGCTTGATACTTGCATGAGTATCAGATTTCTTTTCTATCTTCCCTCTCTCTTCCAC
Organism: Ampelocalamus luodianensis; assembly: GCA_036346255.1. Taxonomy (NCBI): domain Eukaryota; kingdom Viridiplantae; phylum Streptophyta; class Magnoliopsida; order Poales; family Poaceae; genus Ampelocalamus; species Ampelocalamus luodianensis. The sequence continues at coordinate 48,304,810 of CM070623.1, forward strand.
CTCACCGAAAAACTAACATGACATGGACTAAATATTAAACAAATTTATTTGTTGGGAGTGCCCAAATATTCCTCCTCTTGATCTTGTACACTTAAATTGACCACAACTATGTAAGAATCCGAAGATGGTCGATTGTGATGGGTCTTAGACCGTCCAATCAAGCAATCAATGGTCTAGATGGAGCAATAGATTATGAATTGGAGTAGTTGGACGACTTATAATCTATTATATTATTAAAGTGATAGAAAAAGGAGACACCGCGTTCGCTCTCAAATACTAGAAATTCTCATGTTAATCAGTGGAAAAAGAGAAACATCTACACCGTTGATTATGATGGGTCCACATTATAACGATATAGATTAAATGAAAGAGTCAATGTCAAGTACAATATAGAAATAAGAGTCCATCTCAAGTACAATCCAAAAAGAACTGAAATTTGAAATAAAAAATAAAATTAACAATTTAATTTTGATATGAATTCCTAAGTAAAATCACTAGATAAATATAATTCAGAATATTTTTTAAAAAAATAGTAATTAGATTAGTATACGAATTCCAACAAAAAATAACTGGAATTCAGAATAAAAAAATAAAATAAAATTAGCAAATTAATTTCGATATGAATTCCAAAGTAAAATCATCAATAATTGTAATTATATACATATATGGCAATTGGATTAGTATACGAATTCTAACAAAAAATAATTAAAAAATATGGATAAAAATAAAATAAAATTTGTAATTTGATTTTCATATGAATTACAAAGTAAAATAATTAAATAAATAAAATTTGGAAAAAAAGCATCATCAATTTGATTTCCATATGAATTCCTAAGTAAAATGCTAAATAAATCTAACTCAGAATAGAAATTAAACAAAAAATAAAAATTGGATTAGTATACAAATTTTAACAAAAAAAATAAAATGAATTTAGAATAAAAATAAAATAAAATTAGCATTTTGATTTCGATACAGATTCCAAAGCAAAATCTATAAATAATTGTACTTCGGCATAAAAATTAACAATTGGATTAGTTTATGAATTCTAATAAAAAATAATTGAAATTAGGGATAACAAATAAAAGAAAATTTGCAATTTGATTTCCATACGAGTTCCAAAGTAAAATCTCTTAATAATTAAAATTTTGAATAAATTAAATATAAGTTATAATGAAGATATCGTGAATGGTGTCGGAGGAGACCGTGAAAGAGTGCAATGGCATCGATCTGTCCTACAAGAAGACATTGATTCATAAGAAAGCGAATAGTCGAGGCAGCGGCGACGAAGATGAGAACAATTCTATGCTGCTCACCTTAGCTATTCGATAAGGAAAATATCGTGCTGCTAGCTGGAGTCGTTGAAGAGAAAGATCAGAGTCAAAGGAGCTAAGTGATATGACCACGAATGGTGAACATCATCGTTATTGAAGAAGTCAATAGCCAAAGAAACTCGATAATAGGGAAGACATAGCAGAGAGGAGATGAAGCTTTGTATTAAAGATGAGCTATCGACGATATGTGATCATCGGGTAGCTAGGAGTATGCCATCGTTGATGAGTGACATAGCGTCACCGGCGATGGCGAGAAGATTCTCACTATCGTTAGACAACAACTAAGGCGGGCATACCGACATTAGTGAAGATGGGAGGTTCTCGCAGTTAGTGAGGAAGCCACATCGTTGAGTTGGACAACGTCGAAGAAGAAGAGCGACCGACACAGGAGAAGAAGACATCGAACATGTATAACATCGTGTATGTGTATATACATACATGCATCCTACGAATAGAAGTATGGGTGTGCTGAAACAAAAGAGCAAAAAGCTCGAAGTAGAGATAACACAATGGTAAGGAATAGGCTTGGAGCCACTAGAGAGAGCGCGACAGGTATCCCAGCAGGGATCTATGATATTTGCACGTATATACGTGTATATGTTACAATGGTCACCATTAAGCGATAATTGGAGAGAAGTAGAAGATAACTATGTTGTAGAGTATTGTATTGGAAGGGGTAGCGGCTGTGAGATATCGATAAAAAATTGGGCTTGCTCTTGGAGGTTGAAGTAGAAAATTTATGGCGGGGGAAGAGATAGAAAACACACGGTTCGGTTGGACAATGGACGTAAGGGAAGATAAGTTCAAGGTAGGTCACCCATGGAGCATCAGTGTATACGTGGCCAAGATACTCTAATACTATGTATATTAATAAAATAATTTTGTTGCACACACAATCAATGCATTGCTTGATATTTACCAGAGGTACATGTGCATACAAATATTTTGAAAAAGAGTTAAAGGCATGTAGCTACATGATGCATACATAATGAAGAGTTGTTAACTTAATATACTTATGATTTTCTTCTATTAAAGCTCATACTTCAATTACGTTACTCAAGTTGCAATTTCCTTCAAGCTTCTATTGTCATTTTCTAATGTTTATGATATCTTAAAAATCTAAATAACTACAAGATACGTAAATATATTCTAAAGCATCTAAGTTATATCACTTGTCACTATAAACTTTAAAACAAATCTAGTCGCAAAATGCGTGGGCCACCCTGCTAGTTAGTTAACAAAATGGGCGCAACTAGCGCTCGGACGTGCGATAGGAATGTTTCCATCGTACGCTCGACTCCTCCCGCGCAACATGTTCAACACACACATGCAACAAAAAATTTCAACATATGCAACAAAGGTACGTGAATCTCTAAAAATAGAGAGGGGATCCATATTCTTGACAAAATAACTTAAAATAATTAAAGATCTCGTAAGCATACATACATATATATGAAAAATTACCAATGAAGTTTGGAAAAACATTAATTGATGATGCTATAACCTCTGCAACGTTTTGAAAACACATATGCAACATTTTGAGAGCACACATGCAACAAATTATTAGAACCCCCGCAACAAAATTTAGGTATCAGATGTCTCAAGATGCCCAACATTTGAGACTAACTTATGAAACATTTTGATTTCATTTGTGCAACAACCAACAAATAATTGCAACATTCAAAAAAATTCTGAAAAACTCAATTTTAATAATTTGTTACTGTAACACTAAAAAATGCAGTCCCTCAACATCTCAAATCACCTGTTGCAATAAGAAAACCCTATAAGAACAACAAACAACCAACTCACCGGCCTTACCCTCAACAACGGCACCGACGCGCTCGACCTTAATCTCCGGACAGCACAGCAACCGCGACAGAGGAGGTGGCTAGGCGAGGCCCGAACGTAGGGAGGCCATGCACGTGGGCAGTGGGGGCGCTGCGGAGGCGGCCGGGTGCGGGTGTGGCCGGGGTGCGGCAGAGGAGGCTGGACGCGGAGGTGAGGCGGCCGGGGGCGGAGTGAGGCCGGGGCGACGGAGGAGGCCAGGGCACGGAGGCGAGGTGGCCGGCGGCGGAGTGAGGTCGGGCGCAGAGGCGATTTGGGGAGAAATTTTGGGGAGAGGAAGAAGCATGGTAGAAAACGAATGCTCATGTGGATGGAAAAACCGAGTGGGCTTATATCTTTTTTAGGATGTAGTTGGTTCGGTGGAGTGAGACGTCCAATGCATCAAACATAAGATGGGTAGCATTACCCTGGCAAAATACATTTTTCCAGAAAGATTAGTCTGAAAGGCCCTTGCCAGTTGTCATCCTAACTTCCTTAAATTGATATTTTTTACAGTTGAACAAGTCCTCTCAAATAGCCGGCAGGGCTGTACACTTTAGGTAGGTATAATTAGGCACCTATTGGCGATTCCGGCGTGTCATGCATGCTCGAGGCTAATTGCTGCAAGCTAACCACTACACACTTGCAGTTAATCGCCAAGTGGAATTCACAGTCACTTGCGCATGAGAATGTTAGGTTCGGGGAGCGCTTGGTTACTTACTTTTCCCCCAACCAAATAGAATCAGGAGTTGTTTTAGAATTAGGGGTTGTTTTGTTCGTGGCCTAATGAACCAAGTCAAAATTCAACATAATCAAAATTTAGCAAAAAAATGTTATTTGGATTGAGGCCAAACCAAAATTTGTCGCTACCAAAATTTTAGTGAGCGATTTCCTCGCTCTCGGATTTCCCGCATGTAAGATTGGATTTTGTTGGCGTTACCAAATTTTTATTGGTATTACCAAATATTGATATCAAACCAAATAATAGCTAATTTTTATTGGCGTCATCAAAGTTTAGTTTAATTCACGTTAATAACAAACCAAACAAGCCCTTATTGCACTGCCGCAACGTCTGCCAACAATGATCGTCCTTTCTGGACAGAGATGGCATAGTTTACTGGCACACCGCACACCAGACAAACGCCGACCATGTGTTTGGTGACAATCTGCTGTTGCCTCGATCGTTTTTTAGTACACAAACACACCAAAATGGAACAGCCCAGCCAGAGCTGATTAGCTGAAACGCTAGCTTAGCCAAACAAATCGTTCTTCCTCCTCTTTCCCTCTCATCCTGTATCACGGAGTACTGCATTTTTTACCAGGAATATTCCTAATCCTGCACGTAACCACCACCTTTTCAATGGCCTGCTGATCAGTCAGTGTGTTTAGGCGACAACAAGCGAATGAAAATGAATGCGACGATGTAAACGTGTGATCGATCTGGTAGCTTTTTAAGACCTGATGGCACCACACACCGTTCACTAATCCAAAGCAGGTCATGATCTAGGATGCCGGCCGGGCTATTGCCTGGTAAATCTAGAGATTTAAGCTTTGTGGTTACATCAAGCATGAGACGAGTGGCAAGGGCAAGACCACTTGGCACCATGCAATGCCCGTAACCCAACTGGTCTACCCGGAGTTAATTTCCCCCGGAGGAAGCGCGTAGGGGAGTCCATGTCAATCGAATTCCTGGTCCAGGCTCCAGGACCAGCAAATCTTATCGACATTTCGCGGCAATCTTATCGAAATTTCCCGGGTTTTCGGGTCACTAGAATGCCAGTTTGTCAAACCAAAACTCGTCTTCTTGTTGTGCCAGTTGCCAAGTTGTTAGCTGCGATCAAGGAACAAAGAACCGGTACCGGACCACTTCCCGGTGACGGGCGGGAACGTCACCGGCCGGTTACCGGTTTTCCTGGTTTTTTTTGAATGAAATTCGTTCGAATTTAATTAAAAATCGATCAAAATTCAAAATTTAAACTTGCTAAACCGGATGTTATTGTTCCGGTTTTGGGTTTCCCAGACCCCCTCCGGTAGGCGGTTACAGGCCAGGATTTTTTCCCCGGCTGCGATAGCTCAGTGGTCAAGCCCATTCATTGCGATGCAAGATGCCAAGATGTCACAACGTTGATTCATGTAGCGGGTGCGGTGAATTTGTGATTGAGGGCTTCTTAAACTGCTAACTGTAACTACTTTCTGTCTAAAAGTTTCTACAAATGTTCAAGTAATCTAGTACTAAATTCTTAATCAGTATACTGGGACATGAGGAAGAGATGCAGTCTCTGAAAACAGGTTAAGAGGAAAATTCTCAGCAGAAGTCAGAATCTAATGGCAACCTGACTATGTAATGGTCTTTCTTTTGTCGAAAACAACGTGCTACGTCGCGCAAATTAGACGACAGGAACAGGATCACCATACAACGTTGGCAATCAGACGAAGGAAAAAAATCAAAATTCAGACGACCCTGCAAAGATTTGCTTCGGCTTGCAGTTTTGGGTTTTTACTGATTAAGCTGGACGGTTGCTTGTGCAGCTTCGTTTGTGGGGGTGTTCATGATCTAAGCTGAAAACGGTTTTTTCTGCTATATTATATAGGTCGTTTTCCAATGACATTATGGTGCATCATCCAATTGGATGTTCAGAAGACATGAAAAGAACGGCCTAGAAGTCATGGGGTGGAATGGAAAACGTTGCCCCTAGAGATTTCATTACAAAACTTCAGCAATAAAAAGTGCTCAGTTAGCCATCACAAATCAGATGTTCACCATCCATCTCCCAGAGCAAGACAGAATTTGCACAGGCTGCCAGTAGACTTCACAATGGCTCCCAGGAATGGATACAACGTGCATTAGAATACCATAAGAACTGCACATATGCGACTAAAATCCCAGAAGAAAGTCAATGATGATGTTCTTGCTTGCCCAGATTCAAAAAGACTATCGCATTAGTTAGGATATCCGAGTTTCTTCTGCCTCTTGTTCCATGTACTGTTGTTACTGTCAGTGTCAGTCAGTGTAATCCTATAGGTATCAAAGATCACAAAAAGGGAGTCGATGAAACTGTAATCTCAGATAATATTTTGAGTAAACGTAATTTCAAATAATAGAGGCTTGCATTACAACATAATCATATAGTATTACATGCAACAGCACAACGCCACAACCCAATAAACGAATGATATCCCATCCCCACATGTAGTAAAACACCCATCACTAATTTTTCTCCCAAGAACTCGTAGTTCTCGGTTCTTCTCGCCTCTAAACGTAGCATATCCTTCGGTGGATCACACCTGGAAGGGCCACGGCCAGTTGCCGGTGCCGTCCTCGCCGCCGACCTTGGCGCTACGGCGCAGCTGGTTGCCGCCGCACTCCCTGTCGACGTAGGCGTAGTACCTGAGCACGAAGGCGAGGGCGAGCGCCACCCACTCGAGGCAGAAGATGGCGATGCCGAGCCCGCCGACCATCCGCAGGATGACGGCGCCGTCCTCCTCGCGGACGTAGGACCTGAGCCCGTCGGCGAGGAACTCGTCCGTGCGTGAGAAGGCGAGCACGGCGGCGGCTCCCTGGAGGATGGAGACGACGACGGTGCCGGCCATGTGGGCGGTGTAGACGCGGCCCCGGGGCGGGTCCGGGGCCGCGATGACGGCGCACCCGGCCACGGCGGCGGCGACGGTGAGCGCGTGGAGGAGGATGAGGAGGAAGCCGTCGACGGAGGGCACGAGGCGGAGGGAGAGCGTGAGGAAGCCGCAGCCGGACGCCGCGCCGAGGATCATGTAGTTGGAGACGAGGAACGCGCGGCGGGCGCGGCGGTGCGCCGGGGACGCCGAGTCCCCCGCCGGCGGAGCGATCACCGAGAGGCCGCCCATGGCTGCTGGTGTCAGCGTCCGAGCGAGAGGAGAGCGAGCTGGGAGAGAGGGAGGCTTGTGCGCTTGTGTTCGATCGCGAGGAGCGGAGTGGAGTGAGGTGTGGGGAGGAGGCAGTGGGGTTTATAAATGGGCGGAGGAATTCGACCGTTTGAGGAGGGGGCGAGAGAGAGACGAAGAGGGAGCGGAGGTTTAACGGCTAGTTCGAGAACAGAGCAGTGGCCGGCCGTTGGAGAGGAGAGGACAGGCTGGGCGCGGACTGGAGTCCGTGGGGCCCGCGTGTCGGTGGTCAATGCAAGCAAGCATCGTCATCTTTCCGTTGAATTTTTTAAAACAATGTTATTTTAATTAATAATTACAAAATTAAATAGCCTTTTTTTTGCAAAAAATAAATAATTCCAGATGAAATGGCGGCTGTCATTATTGCAAAAAAATAACCATTTAATTTCATAATTACTAATTAAAATAATATTATTTTTAAAATTCTCTTTCCGTTAGCTCGCGTTGATCAAGAGGGGCCGGAGCCTGTCACAGCCTAAGCCTCAGGCTAGGCCAACTATTCTTCGATCAAACTCGAATGTTTGATAATTTTTCAAGAGATTTTTATGAACTTTAGCACGGTTAAGATTTACCCTAATTCTGGATTGCCCGTCATGGCGTCATCAGGATAGTGATTTTGAGCTTAAGAAGCGGCTGATCCACCGGGGAACAGGAGTAGCGGAAGACAGGAGTGCGTTTTTGTTTCCTACTTCCCATGCGTTTGACCTGAGACTGGACCGTGCCACAGGGCTGAACTCTCGCTGCCACACGGCCCGGACTACTTGGTGTGCAGGACAACCCTGTATCTTGGCCTGCCTAGCCCATATAAGGCCCATACGCCATGCCCAGTTTGTAGTCGAATAAATTTTTGCAACAGTACTGCTATACTTGCTGTCCACGAGGAAAATAACTGCCTCAATGGATAATTTATCTTATATTATCTTAACTAATAAAAGAATGGGTTTACCCCGCGCAGCAGGACAATCATCCCACCCCTTGTACGAAAAAAATCCAACGCTCACGAGTCCTTCTACTGTAGAGCAACGATGTTGCCCCGCGTCGCATTGAGCCCCTGCAACTGTCGTGCGACCCCAACAAGGTCACCGGTGAGCACCCAAACCACCAGAGCTCCCGGATCCTCCCAATCGCCGCAACAATCTCCCCGTCGAGCCCACACAACTAGCCCTGCGCCTCGTAGAACGACTCCGATCGCCGTGCGATCTCCCGCACGAGGTGCGCCTCCACCACGTCTAGGCGCTCCTGCAGCGCATCGTCGTCGAGAGGGCAGGCGGCCTTGAAGGTGGGCCCGTCCTCGAGAGCGAAGTCCTCCTTGAAGAAGAGCGCGGGCACCTCCCTGAGGCAAGCGGCGAGGCTGGAGGACGTCAGGGCACCCTCAGCATCAGAGGCAGCGAGCTCGGCGGAGGCATGGAGGTGGATGTCGGCGAAGCGCGCGAAGGGGTCAGCGAGGGCATCAAGGTAGGGCACAAAGTCGACGCAGGAGACCTCGCAGGGGTGGGAGGGTGGGGGAGGCGCGTTGGGCACGTGGGTTGGTGGGGAGCCAGTATGATGAGACAAGTCAAAGGGGAGCGGGTTGTTGAGGAGCGCGGTGATTTCCCGCACGAGGTGCGTCTCCACCACATCCAAGTGTTACCCGAGGTGCTCCTGCAGTGCATCGTTGCTGAGTGGGTAGGCGGCCTTGAAGGTGGGCCCGTCCTCGAGAGTGACGTCCTCCTTGAAGAAGAGCGCGGACAGCTCCCTGAGGCAGGCGACGAGGCGGACAACGTTGGGGCACCCTTAGCATCGGAGGCGACGAGCTCGGCGAATGTCGGAGAAGCACGCGAAGGGGTCAACGATGGTGGCGAGGTAGGGAGCGTAGTCGGCGCGCGAGACCTCGCAAGGGTGGGAGGGCAGGGAGGCGCGTCGGGCACAGGGGTTGGTGGGGCCAGGGGAGCCAGTATGATTAGGACGAGGCGGAGGGGAGCGGGTTGTTGAGGAGCGCGGTGATGGACTGTGGGACGCCATCGAGTGGCGCCGCAGAGGAGGAGGTGGGGGAGTCGATGGAGAGGGAGGAGGAGGCGATGGAGATGGTGCGGAGGGAGGGCGTGAGGCCATGTCGGCAGCAGAGGGGGTGGTGGCGGTGCTAGGGGAGGGGAGGAGGCATGGGGAGATCGGGATCTGGGGTCAAGTGGGAGGAGGAAGGGGGAGAGGAGAGGGGGGAGTGTGGTTTGCTTCCCACTTTTCTCCTCTTTTCTTTTTTATTTCTTTTTATTATTATTTCTCCCTTTTTCTTCTTGGGTTCTATTGTACAAATAGACCTTGGATTACGTGTAGGAAGCAGCTTGTGAGATACGCGTCATTTATCGTATTGTGCCTTCACTATATTATAGTCTCATAAAAAAATCAACACATATGCGTCTAAAAAAATCAACTCATATGTGTTGTATTGGTTTTTAGGAAGAGAGACGTATAGAGTGAAATTTACTTAAATGTTGCAAACCCGTAAAAACTATGTTTTTGAAGTTTAAAAAATTCCAGAAAAATCTCATATGTGGAGGAGGGGATGTTTTTAACCATGCAAAATTTTAGGATCAAACCTAACCTCATTTGCAAGACATGAAAAAAGACATTTATTTTGTATGGTTAAAGAACATCATCTCCCCCTACATATTGTTTTTTTTTTGAATTTTTAAAAACTTTGAAGAAATGTTTTCATGGGTTTGAAACATTTATGTTGTTTATACTGTATACACACCCTTTAGAAACATATTGTTGTTGCGATTTATTCAGGCATAATTTGGACTATTCATTCCTTGATTACATTGTTGTGGGAAATGGTTATGGCCTTGTGGGTATGCTCCAATGTTGAATGTTGTTACACTAGCGTGAGCTTGTGTTTAACATTTGTGTACTTACTTATGGAAATAAAAGATTGTGTACCCATGAGATCTATTTTTTAAAAGACATATACACAATAAAATTCATCGAGAGATATATGGGAAAAAGCACTATACACTCTGCTTTGTATCGCTAATATACTATTCTAGCTTATAGGAGAACCAATCCTACCTTATTTTAACTAATAAAAGAATGAGTTTAACCCCGCGAAGCGAGACGATCGTCCCACGAGGCCCGACCTCACATCTCCAGTCGGCCACCATCGTTGCTATCGACGAGATCGTCAGAAATTAATATTTACTGCACGGTTTAGAATCATGTCTGCTGGTACATCTCACTATCTTTCCAGGCACACTACTAGTCTATATGAGAAACTCATCCATGAGCTCATGGCCTCAAGCTCTCTCTGCTTCCATCTTCACTCTTCACCAACCCAACTCGAGAAGAACAAAAGAAAGAGAGCTGAAGAATCATTTGGTGGTGAGGTGAAAAAGTTAATCATCGTCATTCGGCAGGGCTCACTCGTGGCTCACCGGTAAATCTATAGGGAGTTGAATCGGATTATTCAAGAATCATAATGTGAAAGCTGAATTGGAAATATTGGGTTGAGCTGCAAGCAAGATTGTGATGAGAATGACATGTGCCCCAAGAAATTAAGGACGCAGGCGAACAAGTGAAAAATGTGTATGCCATGGTTAAACCAGGATGTGGATAAGAACCTAATTAATAACACATAAGTTCAATAAAACAAGAACGGCAGATCCTGCATCATGTCATCTGATTCTCCATTATCTTAGCATGCTCTGGATTAAGCCTGAAGGGGCTAGATTTTTTTTTTTGAGACGTCGAGGATTGGATACTTGGAACTGTAAGTTAATTAGTGCAAGGTTTGAGAAAGCAGAAGCAGGGTTAGGCATTTGGCTTTGGCCGGAGAAACTGGAGCGTCCAGTTATATATCATGCTGCGTGGCAACAAGAACACCATCTAACATGCCACGAGTCTCTGCGTAGATTCTTCGTACAAGTTCTCTCGCGTGTGTAGTGTTTTCCATGTTGCAAATTCTTCAGTTATGTGGAGATTTTTTTTTCTCGCGAGAACAATTATGTGGAGATTGCTTCCATCCAGTAAAAAATTGACTATCCTACACAGTTAAATTGTATTAGTTTTCACACAATTTATTGTCTATGAGTAAACTTACCAAAAAAATATTTTCATAATATTGTATTTATATTATTTTTTCCTGAATATTTAATGGTTAAAGTTACATCTTATTGATTTTGAAAAGTAAATAAAATTATATATTTTTTATCCGGGGGGAAAAGACACTCCAATAAAACTTAGAGAAATGATGGCATGTGTTGATGTATATTTGTATATGTTAGTGGGCTTTATGTTTTCTGATCTTACTCCTCCAAATAATTTGTTGTTAGAATGTTACAGCTGTATACTTGCAAGAGCAAAAGTTTAGATGGTAAGCTACTCATTGCACGTATTATGAAAAGGGTAAAGTAGTAAGTATACCTAATTTTCTAAAGGGGAAATATGTGAGAGCAATTTGTTTCGTCCCCTCTCAGCTACTCTTATCGTCTCCTTCCCGGCTAGTGACCACCGCTCATTCCAAATCCAGGTCATGTTCTTATTTGCACAAGCTCCCATGTTCTATAAATCGTTGACTTCTTGTCATATCCATTAGGAGTGTGAAGATCTAGGATAATGCTACTTGTTCTATGTCTGATGTATGAGACGTATCACTCCATCGAACCAACTACATCCTAAAAAAGATACGAGCCACTGGGTTTTCCTATCAACTTGAGCATTCGTTGTGTGCTTCTTCCTCTCCCCAAAATTTCTCCCTCAAATCGCCTCTGCGTCTTGCCTCCTCCGTCGTGCCCTGGCCGCACCTGCCACCCCGCGCCCGACCGCCCTCGCAGCGCCCCCACTGCCCCACGCACACGACTTCCCTGCGTCCGGGCCTCCCCTCGCCCGGCCGCTCCCGTCCCCGGTGTCCTCACGCCTGGCCACCTCCTCCGTCACGGTTGCCATGCTGTCCGAAGTTTAAGGCCGAGCGCGTCAGCACCGTCGTTGAGGGCGAGGTTGGTTAGTTGATTGTTTGTTGTTGTTATAGGGTTTTCTTGTTGCAACATGTGATTTAAGATGTTGGGAATTGTATTTTTAGTGTTGCAGTAACAAATTATTGAAAATGAGTTTTTCAGATTTTTTTTAATATTGCAATTGTTTGTTGGTTGTTGCACAAATAAAATCAAAATATTTCATAAGTTAACCTCAAATGCTGGGCCTCCTGAGACGTCTGATACCTAAAATTTGTTGTAGGGGTTCTAATAATTTGTTGTATGTGTGCCATCAAAATGTTGCATACGTGTTTTCAAAATATTGCAGAGGTTATAACATCGTCGATTAATATGTTTTCAAACTTCTGTGCTATTTTCTCATATATATGTATGTATGTTGACGAAATCTTTAATTCTTTTAAGTGAATTTGTTAAGAATATTGATCTCCCTTTCTATTTTTCGAGATTCAAGTACCTTTGTTGCATATGTAGTTTTTTTGCATGTGTATGCCAAACATGTTACGTGAGAGGGGTCGAGCGTACGATGAAAACCTTTCCATCGTATGTCTGAGAGCTAGTTGGGTCCGAAAATCTATCTTGCTTCCCTAGCAAATAAGGTGTTTTAATAGGGGTGTCAAGCTGCTGACGAAGCTAAGTGCCAACAAGTTTGACGGTGACATCAATTAGCGAGCAATTTGAAGGACTTGGCGTCATCGATATACATTTGTTTAAAATATAAAATCTACATTGCCACGACAAATTAATGTCGAAACAAAAGATCTACGTTACTCTTTGAATTAGATTTTACTGTAGGATTGTCTCTCCTACAGTTATACGCAACTGTTCTTAGGGTAGCTTTGGATCGGATGTGTACGGTCTCCACCGACATTAGCCCCAACGGCCCAACGCCCCAGCCCGACCCTGGTTGGTCTCGACCATTCTGGAAACCCCAGCCCCCAAACCGAGCACCCAAATTCCCCCTTCTCGGGTCATCGCTTCGAACACATTCTCCTGCCGGCGGCGGCGACGAGGCCGGAATCTCCTGCCACAGCCTCCACTTCCCGGTGTGGAGATCCATGGATAGCGGCGGCGCGGTTGGGTGGTACGTGCTCGGCCCGAACCAGGAGCACGTCGGCCCCTACGCGCTCTCCGAGCTGCAAGGTATGATCCCCCCTCCCCTCTCGATTAGTGCAAATGCGGTCTTAGTTCGATTACAGGTTGGCTTCTCCTCGCGAAAACCGAAACTTTCCTGTACGGGCTTGCTGCAATCCGCAAGGTTCACTAGTTTGCGTTTCCTGTGCGTATCGGCTAGTTTTGAAGCTGTGGCTAAGGCGACGCAAATCCCAGCTTCGGATGTTGTTAGATTGTGTCGATTGGGCGTGTTACAATAAGCTGGCGATTTTCCTTTTAAGCAGTAAGTCGATGTTTCCATGGACATGGGAGTAATGCTAGTGGCTGTTCCCTTGTTGTGTGGTCACGTCTTGTTGCAGTTAGGATAGTTTTTCATTTCCCTGTTTTCGTTGTGGTCTTTACTTGAGGAATTTCGCTCTCTTCCCAGAACATATTGCTAATGGGTACCTCTCCGAGAGCACAATGCTCTGGGCAGAAGGGAGGAGTGAATGGATGCCACTGTCTTTGATACCCGAGCTGCATGTTGGGGTCACAAAGAAGGACAACCTGAACAAGGTCAATGCTTCCTTCATTTCCTTTGAAGAAAATTCTGTAGGATGCTCTTCAAGTGATCTTCTGATGTTCTTTCAATCTTTGTGATGCTCCAGGGATTGAAGATGATTTGGAGAAGTTCCAAAAGGAGGTTATAGAAGCGGAGGCAGAGGTGGAAGCCTTGAAAGACAAGGCAGATGGTGACTTAAACCAAGAGCATGTGGTTGATGATACTGATGAGCGGCCAGCAACACCACCAGGTGGCGAGGAAGAATTTACTGATGATGATGGCACTGTTTACAAGTGGGATCACACTCTGAGGGCATGGGTTCCTCAAGTAAGTATTGCCATTGCTAGGTTTATTTACTCTCCTTTTGCTGCCGGTAGCACCAATGACTTTGGGACTTGCCATTGTTGCCTGTTAGAGTGCAAGACATTCTCCTGAGTATAGAACTTCAGATGTTCCATACTTGTTACATCTTTATAGATAATCATCATCGGATGAACCTGTCGGTATCCATCATTTGGGTTACTTATACATTATTACATAGTGACAGTCAACTAACGACAAGTAGCAACCATCTCGGTGAGACGATTTATTAACTTTATGGGCCTGTAGTAGTTTGGGAATATGCATGCCATGGTGCACCCTCATCTTCTCACCCTGAAGTAAGGTTGATGATGGGGTTAATTGATTTGAGCCCATTATATTGGTCTTGGTCCTCAATAATATTTTATCTTGGCTAGAAATATCGGTGCACGCATAGTCTATGAAACAGCCTCCCAGATAGCCTTTGGGAATGAAGTCATTTTTCTAACCCTTTTATAAGCAACTTCACAGAAACTAAAACTTTTATTAAGTCCAGAGCTTAGTTTCTCATTTATTTATTGTTCCTCATCATATTCCTTTTTTCCATAACTATTTCTCTCAGGTCAGCAGTGTGAAGGTTACTTTTCACGTTGCCTTGAAGTGTTATTTCCCGAAAAGTGCTACTATATTTTGTTTTGGCTACGACTAGTCTAAATTGTGGTTCACCTGAGAGTCTACTTTAGTTTCCCTTAGTTGCTCTTAGTGTTAAATACATGGTTGTCATGGCATCGACAAGTCGTCACCTAGGCGCAAAGGTGCCCCGTGGTCTGCCTTGCTTTGAGGAATTAGGCAAGCGTCGGGGAATTCTTGCCGTCCACGGCGAATTCCTGGAAATGTTCTTAATGCCTTATGCTATAGGCCGAGACAATATTTTTAAAATATTGTATTCCATATTGCATCAAATGTTCTTCCTTTCAGGATAAATACTTTCCCTTCTTCATCTTGTTTAATATTCCTGCCCATCAGTATTTATCAGTTAATCTAATTTGTCATGTGCCTTCTACAGAATGATGTATCAGGTAAAAAGGACGACTATGGAGTTGAAGACATGACTTTTGCAGATGAGGAAGAAGTATTTCAAGCAACAGATATTTCTGGTTCATCCACATTAGAGGAAAACATTGCTTCAGCCAAAAACGAAAACAAAGAACCAGAGAAAGTAGAAAAGAGAGAAGAAAAGAAGCGGAAGTCTTCTGAGAAGCCAGCTGAAAAGAAGGTATAATTTTCAAGTTATTTTTGTGGGAGTCCTTGATAAGTTTTGCACTAGCTAATTCTTCTAACTGTTGAATTTTATTTATTTTTGGACAGGAACCTAACAAACCTCCAGACAGTTGGTTTGATCTCAAAGTCAACACACATGTCTACGTTAATGGTTTGCCTGATGATGTCACAGCTGAGGAGGTAAGTTACTTATACCTCCAGAAGCTGTGGCTACTCTTCATTTTCCTCTTAGGAAGACTATTTCTCAAAATGAACTATTTAACACATTCATGATTATACAAAAAGTGCTTGGTTTTGATGGTGAATTTCTTTTGCAGATTGTGGAGGTATTTTCCAAGTGTGGAATTATAAAGGAGGTATGCTTTAATTTTCTGTGTTGCAGAGACAACTTAAACTTGATGCAGACTGAGTTCTTTAATCTTGATGATACTTCCATTTTTCTCCCCTGTGGAAAGACTTGGTTTTGTTAGTACCTTGACGAATCTATAGTTGCTGTCTGTGCATGTAACTACTGCGACACAAAGTTTGTAGTTTGACTTATTCAGGATCTTGATATATTCAAATCTTCACGTCAAAGCTGTTCATTTTTGTGGACTTAATTCAGCGAGTATGTATATCTACCTATCAAATCTAGTGAATTCTAGCTGTCTGAACTTGCAGTGGTCATTGGTGATGGTAGATATTGGAGGATTTAACCATAGATTATCTTTGATGGATATCAATATCATATTGGTTTTTTAAATGAAGGTCATGGCTAAATTAAACTCAACATGATTATAATATTTAAGCTATTGCTCTTTCTTTTATTCATAACATATTTTGGAAATATGTCAATATAATGAATATTTTGTGTCTGAACTTCAAAGCTGTTATGGAGCAAGACGCGGTGCACACATTATTTTCCATACATGGTTGATGAGTTTCCTAGGATAAAAAATAGCTGGTTAGTTAGGTTATTTTGAGATTCCTTATCAATCAAGTTATTATTAGGGGTAAGATCTTATCTATTAGGAATGCTATTTTTAATAGTTTGAAAGATTAGATTGGATTGATAGGTTTCCTTATAGATTATTTCTTAGGCGTCAAGTCGGGTTGTCCCTATAAAAGGGATAACATATATCCATTACCATTATCAATCTAAGCAATGAGAAATTAAAAGTTCAACTAAGCCTTAAAGCCTTGCTACCTCGACAGGGAAGAACCCTGCCGGCGGTTAGATGAGGGCGAGCGCCCTATCCTCGGTCCTTGGACCCGTACCCAACCAACGACCACAACAAAAGCACTGATGCACCTCTAAATGTTCCATGATATAGGATCCAGAGACAAGAAAGCCTCGAGTGAAAATCTATACTGACAAGGAAACAGGCAGAAAGAAGGGTGATGCACTAGTGACCTATCTCAAGGTAGTCCCTTGTCAAACTGGTCAGATTATTTGGACTCACTGTGCATGTTTTTTTTACCATGTGTCTTTTTTTCTTTAATGATTCAGGAGCCTTCTGTAGCTTTAGCAATTCAATTATTGGATGGGACATCATTTCGTCCTGGTGGTAAGACTCTAATGTCTGTAGGACAGGCCAAATTTGAGCAGAAAGGTAAGTTCACGATTTCATCAAAACCACACAAACTACAAAAAATGTTACTGATGTTGTCACGTCTGCTTCAGGTGCTACTTTTGTTGCCAAGAAGGCAGATAAGCAAAAGAAAAAGAAAACTAAGAAGGTTGAGGATAAAATGCTGGGATGGGGTAATTTTTGTCTTAGTTTTCTGCCAATTTTTCATTATTATGATTGATTTGAATATGTGATGTGTTTGTTACAAATTTACTCAGCGATGGGTTTAGGTTGTCAAGATTCAATGTAGATGCAACCCAATTGTAGGTCATGTACACTCTTTTGCATATTTCAGACTAATTATGGATGTAGTAATGTGTAACAAGTAACATGTTGTGAGAACCTTGGAAGCCACTGGCACATCTGGAAGCACAAACACTTCTTTGTCTTTGTTTTAATATCCTCCTAGGAAAATAGCTCTAAAAGCGTTAAGTTGCAGAAACTATTCTTGTAATCATGGCATTAGTTGATGAGCAGTTGCTTTTTTCATTATTATCTGGCAGTCATGCAATGACAATAACCTTGTCTGAGGATGAAGTTTGATCTAACTTCATTTTATTTTCGTAACCATTTTCTGTTATTAGGTGGACATGATGATAAGAAGCTGAAGATTCCAACTACAGTAATTTTGCGGAATATGTTTACTCCTGCTGAATTGAGAGTAAGTAGCAGATTGCTACCAGATTAATACTTTCTAGCAACTTTCTTGTTTGTTTCTATTGGATTAAGGAAGGAATTCCTGGTCATTGCAGGCCGATGAAACTCTTCTTCCTGATCTTGAGGCAGATGTTAGAGAGGAATGCATGAAGCTTGGCCTGGTTGATAATGTCAAGGTAATTATTAATTCACGTGTCTTTGTTTGCCATTATAGGAAAAATTATAACACAAATGAGTTTGGCCATAAAGAAAATGTTAAAGAATTGCTTGCTTGTAACATGTTCAGGAATCAGGGTGCATGTATAACTATTCTGTAGTTCACATGCTTACCAGACTGCCTTCTAGCTGATTATTTTTTTAACATGCATAGTCCTTATATTAGCAAGAGCCATATGGAATACAAAAGTTCCTGGCTGTACTTCTGTCCTTCTGTTATGTGTTTTCTACTTGGCCACTTTCAGAGTTTAGCTTGTTTAATCACTTTGAGCCTCTGACTAAAAGAGACAGTGGATAACTACATCTACATTCTACACAAATTGACGGGTTGTTGTTTATTGCTATGCCCAAGCTGGCCTAATGTATGCTCTCTAGCTATGTTGCACTGATACGCGATACCGGTACGACGAGACGCAATTTCCTTAAAACAAGGATACGGAGCATATATGTATTTAAAAATTAGAAAAATGTATAGAGACTACGAGAGATTGAGACAATGAAATTACCTTGATGAAAACAATGTATTCCTTGCTAATAGCCATTTTTTGGGCCGGTCGAGCTCCTCAATTCCTTCTCAGTCCATGCAAATAAGTCATGTAGACAATATTGTTATTAATCATTAAATTGCAGATTTGCAGTTGCAGGCTATATGAGAAATTCTTAAAAAAGAAAGAATGACTTACCCAACAAAATGTCAAAATGTGACTTGACCTCATATCCTTGAATGAATCCTTAATGCGTACACACTACACAATAACCTTCAACGTAACATTACCACTAAGAAATAAAATAACAGATTTGCTCGGTGAAGGCGTCAGGCGAGTGTCAAGTCACATTACCACTAAGAAATAGGGACACCATCCTGGTGCCACTTCGTCGAGTTGGTTAATACCCGGTTCGGCCCACCCTTGCGTAGCAACTCCTTGGGTGAGCTCATCGCCCTACGCAAGCAGGGTACCTACCGTCCGCGAGCTGTACGACCAGTTCTTAGCTCTTCTGTGCCGCATTGATCTGCTGACGGAACATCAACAAGTATAGCTGTTTACGGCCGACCTAGGTTAGCCATTGCAAATAGACGTGGAATTACAAAACCCGCAATCATTGGAGTCTGCTATGAGCTTGGCTCGCGCATACGAATGCCAAACACAACTGACAGTGCCGGCGACAACTCAGCCTGCTCGTCGGCCATAGCGCTCAGGTGCTGTGACCAAGGATCAAAATCCGTCCGGTTACCGGAAATCCCGGTGGGAACCAGGATCCTAAAAACCAGTCGGAATTTTTCAAATTCAAATTTAAATTCAAAATCCCAGTGGTTACATGCCCAATTCAAATTCCAGAGTTCAAAATTTTTCCGGTAACCGGCCGACAACGGAGAAATGGCATCGGGCGGTATTTTACCCGGTAACGAGATTTTGATCCTTGGCTGCGACCACTCCGTTTCACGGTCACGACATGACGGACGATCCAGTGAGCGGAGGGCTTCCCACCACCACCGGTTTGCCTTGTTGGATGTTGTCGCCTGTGGAGCTCGAACAACGACGATCACAAGGCTTGTGCTATCATTGTGACGAGAAATTCTTTGTCGTTCACCGGTGCAAACACCTTTTCGTCATCTAATTCCATCTAGACCTCGACATCGATGATCCAAGCAACGACATTGAACCCGAGATTTCATTGGTGGCCCTCAAGCATTCAGCCTCGGTCAGGCCAAACCATGTGCCTCATGATTGAGATCGACGCAGTACGCTGGTTGCACTCCTTGCCTCGGATCTACGCTCAATTTCATCGCCGAAGATGTTGTGAAGGCTGTTGGCATCCTCATGCAGCCACGGTCAGGGGTCAGGGCTTAGTGTCATGGTGGCCAGCGGTGATCGCGTTACCAGTTTGGGTTTATGCCGTGCCATGGTTGTCTGCATCAGACATGATGATTTCACCCTGGATTGCTACGCCATGCCATTGGATGGATTTGACGTGATTTTGGGGGTGCAATGGCTCGGTACTCTTGGATCAATCACTTGGGATTTTTCCAGCATGACTATGTCCTTTGCGCGCCGAGGACGACAGATCACCTGGACCGGCTTACCAATGCCGACCCCTTCTGTTTGGGTGCTCGCTTGCACTGGCACCGACTTGATGGATGATCTCCTCGCCGAATTCAGCGATCTCTTCTCCGAACAACATGGACTGCCACCAGTTCGCGAGATTTTCCACCGCATTCATCTCAAGAAGGGTTCAGATGCCATTGCAGTTAGGCCGTGTCGTTATGCGCAGTTGCAGAAGGATGAGCTTGAATGACAGTGTGCGGACATGATCCAACAAGGGACCATACGCCGCAGTACGTCGGCCTTTTCTTCGCCTGTTTTGTTGGTCAAAAAGGCGGATGGGTCGTGGCGTTTTTGTGTGGATTATCGCACCCTCAACGACAAAACAATCAAGTTGAACTCTGTGGCGCCAAATTTTTTACAAAATTGGATTTGTGTTCCGGTTATCAAGTACGAATGCATTCGGCTGATGTTGAAAAGACTGCATTCCGTACTCACAAGGGTCTCTTTTGAGTGTCTTGTCATGCGCTCGGTCTCACCAACACACCGGTCACATTCCAGGCTCTTATGAATACCGTTTTGCATGCCTTCCTTCGAAGTTTCGTCTTGGTTTTCTTCGATGATATTCTTATTTACAACCCGTCTTGGTCGGCACATCTTAGACAGGTTCGAACTGTACTTCAAACTCTTCAGCGGCATCGTCTGTTCTTGAAGCGCCCCAAGTGTTCATTTGGTGAAACAACGGTGGCATATCTGGGACACGTAATTTCAGCCGCAGGAGTTGCCGTCGATCAGGCTAAAGTCACTGCAGTTTGAACTTGGCCGATGCCCAAGTCAGTCCGGGCAGTGTCCGGGGTTTTATTGGCTTGGCAGGGTATTATCGCAAATTCATTCGTGATTTTGGTACTATCACAACACCTTTGTCTCGTTTGTTCAAGCGTGAGGCTTTTCAGTGGACTACCGAAGCACATGACGCCTTCCTTGCTCTCAAATCAGCATTGACTCAAGCTCCGGTTTAGCAATTGCCGGATTTCACAAGGAAGTTTATTGTTGAATGTGACGCGTCGGGACATGGGTTTGGCACGGTACTACATCAAGGCACGGGAGCTCATTGGTCTCATACAAGCCATTCGACATTGGCATCCTTATTTATGGGGACGTAAATTTCTAGTCCGTACTGACCATTATAGCTTGAAGTTCTTGTTGGATCAACGGCTTTCAACAATTATGCAGCATCAATGGGTCAGTAAATTACTGGGTTATGATTGTACATTTGAATATAAGCCCGGCAACACCAATGTGGTCGCGGATGCCCTTTCAGAGCGTGACACAGAACTTCTTATGGCGGTTTTGGCCCTATCTACACCGTACTTTTCTCTTTTCGATGATCTTCGCCATAGTTTCGCTAATGATCCAACCATGCATAGTCTCCGAGAGGCCATCACAACAAGCACTCAACGGGGACCATGGGTCATCGTTGACGGATTAGTTACTCTTAACCGCCGAATATATGTTCTGGCTATAGCGGCATTAGTGCCCACTGTTATTCAAATGGCGCACTGTGGGTCATGAGGGTATTTAAAAGACACTTGACCGGCTTTGAGTGGATTTTCACGTTCCAAATGCTCGACCCGTTGTTCAAGATTACGTACGCATATGATATTTGTCAACGTAATAAAGGTGAACAACTACACCTGGCCGGTCTACTCCAGCCATTGGAGGTTCCTTCTACGGTGTGGGCAGATATTTCAATGGATTTTGTCGAAGGTCTTCCGCGCGCCCATGGTAAAATAGTCACTCTCACGGTGGTCGATGGTTTCTCCAAATTCACGCGCTTCCTTCCCTTGGCTCACCCTTACACGACATATTCGGTGGCTCAGTTATTTTTTTAATGAAATTGTTCGCCTTAATGGAATTCCGACTTCCATTATCAATGACCGAGATCAGGTATTTACAAGCAATTTTTGGTCAGAGCTTTTTCGTTTGGCTAGTGTAAAGCTCAGTATCAGTTCTGCGTTTCACCCCCAGTCGAATGGCCAGTCAGAAGTTGCTAATAAGATTGTTGTCATGTATCTACGTTGCTTGACTGGGGATCGGCCGAAACATTGGCTTCGATGTGGCTACCTTGTGCGGAATATTGTTATAACACTTATTTCCATACGTCCCTACACACTTCTCCATTTAAAGTGGTATACGGACGGGAACCACCGTCTTTGCGTTCCTATGAACCAGGTAGCACACGACTTCCGGCAGTAGAGCAGCTTTTGCATGACAGGGATACTTTCTTGGTTGAAGTCCATGATCGTTTACTTCAAGCCCAACAAACCTACAAGCAGCAGCATGACAAAGGTCACCGTGAACTAGAGTTTTCTGAAGGTCAGTGGGTATGGCTTCGCATTCACCACGGATCGACATCATCCTTGTCTATGCCGAGTAAAGGGAAGTTAGCACCACGGTATTTTGGGCCCTATCAAATTCTCAAAAGGTTGGCATGGTAGCTTATCGATTGCAATTGCTGTCTAGAGTGAAAATCCATGATGTGTTTCACGTGAGTTTGTGAAACCGTATATCGGTCCTCCTCCAATAGCGCCTCCTGTTCTACCGGTCGTGTTGTATGGTCGGGTTTGTCCTTTACCGGCCAAGGTCCTCAAGTCGCGCATGGCTCGCAATCGTCTTCAGATTCTTGTCCAATGGGAGAGTTTGAACGCCACGAGTGCGTCTTGGGAAGATGTCGAGCTTTTTCAGCAACTATATCCGCAATTCATGCTCGAGGATGAGCTGTAAAGGAGGGGAGAGATGTCATGTGGGGCTTACATTATTCACGCCGCTAGAAGGAAACGACCGGCGACAATCAATCAGCATTGCCGCCGCCAGCTTTAGATTAGGAATCCATCTTTAGACTTGAGTCCGTTTAGGACTCTTGTTTTAAATCTGAATTTCCTTAGAGATTAGTTCGGATTCCAGTTGTTTATTAGCCAAACTTGTTAGGACCTTTCTCTATTTAAAGAGAGGAGGTGAATTGCTTTGCATTAAGAAAAATCAGAAAACCCAACTCGCCCCACGACTCAACACAGTTATCCTCTCTGATCCAATCCCTCCACAAATATTCCCGTTCGTGACAGCTGAGTTGCAAAGGTCTATAATATACCTACGTACGGATTTTATAGGACCATATATATGGTAGCAGGTTTAAATGCTAGATAACAAATTGAATACCCACATACATGTCCGGAGTTCTTAAACCATTCAGGAGTCAGGACCTTGCTCTATGGGTCTGCTGTTACCGGTTTCAGTTATTCCTGGCTGCTGCAGGCCTGGTAGGGCTTACAACCAAGGGTCCGAAACCCGGTACCGGGTTGCATCCCGGCCAGCCGCCGGTACCGGTAACCGGCCGGTTACCAGTCTGGTTACCGGTCAAACTGGTTTTTCTCGAATGAAATTCGTTCAAATTTGATTAAAAACCATTTGAATTTGAATTTGAATTTGAACATCCCGGGATTACCGGCCGGGATCCCGTATCCCGGCCCCCCTCCGGTAAGCGGTAACCGGTGGTTACCGGCCGGGATTTTAATCCCTGCTTACAACCCATAAGTTGATCCTGGCCAGAAACTAGATCCCATCTAATGTCTTCCCCTGTAGGGCTTTTTGTACCCCACAAGTTGAACTTGGCTGAAAAATGGATCCTATTAAATACCTTCCAAACCAAAGTCGAGTTTACAATGATGAAATACATAGTTTAGAGTTTAGACATACAAAATCTCCAGAATCAGCCATATTGGCATAGTTCAGCCATAACTCAGCAAATTGGCCCTAACCACCAGTTCTTGGCGGTTTCTTATTTATTTTTGTCCTTTCCAGCTTATCACTTTTGTTTAATGTATATTTTCTGCTTGCAGGTTTGTGAGAATCATCCACAAGGTGTTATATTGGTGAAATTCAAAGACCGGAAAGATGGTGCCCAATGCATAGAGAAGATGAACGGAAGATGGTAAGTTTCAAAATAAAATCATTATGCCGTTCTTTTCCCCTTGGTTTCTGATGTGGTACATTAAAATGAATTTATGTTTGATCTGCATAAACCTTGAGTTTGTCAAATGCCTGGGTAAGATTAATTTTACGTGTTAGAGAATACTTTGAAGGAGTTGCTGTTGAAATTGTGCATATTCGCTTTTTTACTATTAAAATTTTTGAGCAACTGCCTTCCCCCCCTGAATTAATATGAATTAGCAAATAAAGTCAGTGATTTCTTGTTGTGCAGGTTTGGTGGCAAGCAAATCCATGCGAGCGA
This sequence comes from Ampelocalamus luodianensis, assembly GCA_036346255.1. Taxonomy (NCBI): domain Eukaryota; kingdom Viridiplantae; phylum Streptophyta; class Magnoliopsida; order Poales; family Poaceae; genus Ampelocalamus; species Ampelocalamus luodianensis. The sequence continues at coordinate 48,328,892 of CM070623.1, forward strand.
AGATGATGGTTCCGTCAACCATGCTCTGATCCGTGATTATGATGCAGAGGTTTCGAGGCTGGAGAAATTTGGAGAAGAGTTAGAAGAGTCCACATAGGAAGTCGATCATCTGGCATTTAGGACTGCTTTGTGGCTGATAGCGTGACAGTACAAAAAAAATACAGTTACCTCTTGCATAGATTGGATCTTCCGTTTGCCTGATTAATCTTTACTAAAACTGCTTCTGGGTTAGCTTTAAGCAGCCACAATATTACCAGCCATCAGCTACACGTTGTCTAATTGTAAATTATTGATATTGAGCTTTTTGCCATACTAACATGTACTACTTGATACTTAGCATCTTGCCATGCTCATTGAGATACAACCAGGGATAAAAATACCAAAACCGGGCAATTTCCCGGTCTCTGGCCTCTGGCCGGAAACGGTAACAGGCCGGTTACCGAATTCTTAGAAAAAACCCGGATGAAATTTGCTTAAAAATCAGTCAAAATTCGAAAACTAGAATTTGAATTTGATAAACCAGAAAAAAAAAACAGCCGGTTTTTCCGTTCCCGGTCCCACCGGTAAGTCCAGTTACCACCGGTCGGTTTCTTTATCCATGCATACGACAATACTGCTGATGATACAGGGATGCGTATCTCGTCAAAAGATTTGTACTGCCAAAATACTAGTTCGATCTCTTCACTGGGGTACCTTGACATTTTTGTTACCCCTCACTGTTAGCTTTACCTGTGGCCTTGTTATGCCTGGGTATTATTATCATTTTTTGCTGCAAGTAATTTGTTAACAGCACCAATCAATATGTGGATGGTACATGGGCGTAGCTTAAAGATTGTTCAGTGTCGCTGCAAATTATAGGAAGGCTGAGGCTGTAGATGGTCAGGTACTGCAGATGTGTGGAGCGACCACGGTTGCAAATCCAGCAAAAACACATTGTCTCCTTGGCAGTGCTGGGATACAGTCATACAGCAGCTAAGAAAACGTAATGATGATCTAAAAAAATGCAAGGGAACATTAAGCACAGCAAAAAGAAGAAAAAAAAGATTATCACTGAAATGTCCGCCGAGGTTCGAACTGGGGACCTCAAGTGTGAGACTAGCGTGATAACCAACTACACCATGACGGTGGTCTTACGGTTCAAGATAAAGCACATTAAGGAAAGTTCTTTGTAGAACAAACGACCTACAAAACGATACTGAGTTTCTTTACTTGTGGCAAGGATTTCCTTGTCCACCAGCAGGGTTACCCAAAGAACCAAACATGCCCTTAACGAACATGTAGCCCCTTTTAGGCTAGCCTATGCAAACATGCAAACCAAACCGAACAATCCATCCACAAGCATTGTCGAAACCAACAAAAGTAAAATTCCAAATCTGAAATAACCTCGGAAATGCGACCAAGAAAAGGTGAAATTTATTCAATTTCACAAATAGTTCGTTGCCTTTTGATTTTGATGTTCTATCCAGATTCTAAAAGCCAATGATCGCTATTCGCTACGGTAGTTAAGTAATTAAAGAAGAGTCTGGTAACTCCTGGCCCAGCTTGGCTCAAATCCAAGGTAACAGTGATTTTGTCCTGCAAACCCTTTTTAGTTGCAATCTTAGCCCCCCCCCCCCCCCAAAGAGCAGCAAAACAAAAACAGTTTAAATAACATATGAATTCCGAAAAGAAATAATGCAGTTCAAATCGAATATTATAAATACCGGCACTATCCCTTCTCAAGTACAACAATGTAACAATGATTTGATATTTCTTACATGTTGCAGGATGCTAGATAATTCAATACCTAACCCTCCAATTGCCAAACATTCTCTCGAGAAACATAATGGTAACCAGGTCCCACAACCTTCAGACAGTAATCTGAATTGAATGATACAATCTACACCCACCAATTAACGAAAAGTGATTCCCGAAGCAAGCTAATTGGTTTCAGGCGTCTCGGTATCCAGAATCTAATTTTTTTTATTCCCAAAGAACTTAGAGAGCCGAACTGGACCTCCTTCATCCTCACTATCACTGCCAGTGTGCTTGGATCTTGACCTGTTCTTATTATCCTTCTTATTTCTCTTTGATCTTGACCGTGATCTGGACTTTCTTGAACCCCTTCCCTCATCATCACTGCTTGATGATTCTGAAGATGAGCTGGAACTTGACTCTGATGAACTTCTGTGCTGTTATGAATGCAAAAGTAATCATACAGTACAAATTTAGTTCATCACAGGAAGGAAATGGTAGACAAATGTTTTTATTTACATTTGACACTTGCAAAACTCATTTAGTAGGATTTTTTGTAGTGGTTTCATCAGTCCATCTCTTTTAGGGAAGTGATGCGAGTAACTAAAGTTGGAATACAACTCATGCTATATTAAAATCAAAACTGTTGTAGCTACAACAGAAATATCCCAAGTCATTATATTTGTATTTGGAGAGTATACCTTTCTCCTCTTTTTACTCCGCTTCTTTGCATCCTTATCCTTCCTCTCTGTATCCAAAATTCCTTGTCAGAAGAGTCACTTGACATATGCAATAAATTTAAGAAATAGGTAAACAAATGAAAGTAAGAAGACCCAACTGTGGGAAATATCATTCGGCAGGTTGCTAAGTTACCCATTTACCTTTCTTGGAAGATGATGATTTTGATGTTGAGTAGTTTTTTCCTAGAGCTAGCTTATGAGCCCTTTCTGCATCCAGTTGAGCTCTATACTCTCTCATCATTTTATCTTTGTCAGCCTCCATCTCACCCCTCTTTAGCTCCTCTTCCTATTAGGGAACAAGAGCATCATGAGTTACTGAATTGAAGTATCGATAATAAACAATTGTACCTTATGTTTAAGAGCTATAATAGACTCGAAAATTGGTATCATTATCCAAGAAAACTAAGACTACCAGAAATCAAAATCAAGTAAAAAATGGCATTATGAGACCTCTCCCAGGGAAAGAAAGGCTTCAATGGTAGAGACCTGTGGCACAAGATAATTGCTCTAACTCTTTGTATCATAGCACAAGTTTAAGTGTCTAATAGTAAACCACAGATAGAAAAACTCCACAGTCTGCAAACCAGAAAAAGTGGCCATTGCAACAGATGGCACAAGAACGAGCTTCTCCAACTGCAAAAGCTCATGTTGCTAGATTTTCCCCTGTACTATCGGAGCTTCATTTGTTACTATATGCACTGGGAAGGTAACCAATATCCCAAATCCAAGTAGAAAATATGAGGTTATAGCGAATTTAAGCATCCCGTATCGAAATCAACATCGCAAACAAAACTATGCTTGACATTCAGCAATTCAGCATCCATCATACAATACAGTACATCCCCCACCAATATCATAATCAGGAGCACCAGCACAACACAAAGCCTAAACGGTAGTGCGGACATGGATATAATCATGGTTTGAACACACAAAGAAGACCGAGAGATTAAATCCACTGATAAAGCTAGCACCGACCAAGGCGTGGCTGTACGTACCTTCTGCTTCTTTTTGAACTCCTCCCACGTGACGGTGTGGGTCTTGTTCAGGCTGGCCAAGCGCGCCGCATGCCACTCTGGAGAATGAAATGAACCGTCCGTCTGTGACGGCCCTCGTTAGTAAAAGCCCCTCAATTTTTTCTACAGCACTCACCTAAGTCCTAACATCAAGATTCTCCATGGATGTTGCCTACGTCCAGACAGATCTTAACATGGTTGTGGAAATGATCGCAGCAAGACGAATTGCGAGTTTGGGACTTGGAAGGGTAGGGGAAAGCAAGATCTGTAAGGGGGGTGTGAGGTGAGGAAGGGGACCGACCATGCCGTCTTCGGGGGAATCGGTGGCGCCGGGGGCGCCGGAGGAGGACCCCAGCCGCGCCCTCTGCATCGCCTTGTACGCCTGGTTCTTCCCCATCGCTACCTCCCTCCTCGCTCGCTTAATCGGAGACCAGATTGGAACCGGAGATCCCTTTCTCTCTGGTGCGCGTGCGCCGTGAGTTATGACTGGCTGGTGGTGATAAGGAGGACGGGGAGGAAACGGCTCCGCTGCGGCCGTGCTGCACGCGCGTGCGTACCGTCCTATCAATGATGGATGGGCCGGATTGAGCACGGTGAAATAGTGAGGTTTTTCTGTTCTTTTTTGGCCAAAACAAGCCTTCTCATGAAGCCACATCGTCAGCAAATTATACCCTGTCGGATCACTATTCCTTTGAGATTTCAGCCCGTCCGATTTCTGGCATATTTTTTCCACGTGCAACTTTAAGATAACGAAGGTGGCACACGCATTTGCACGTAGGGGTGAACCCAAGGGGGAAGCCGGGGCGCGCGCCTCTACCAACGGATGGCTCACGATGTACACCCTAGTCAGTTGTGCTCAGGCAGACTACCGCTGATCGATAACTCTGCATTCGACAAGCCGCAAACAGGTGAGAGCATCCTCTAAATTTTGGTCATGGGTCTGCCACTGTTTGTGTGGCTAGATTTGTTTCAAAATTTGTATAAATGTTTGAGAACATATTTAAGTATATTGTAGGCTATTTAGATTTTTTTAAGATACCCTAAATATTGGAAATGACAATAGAAACTTGAAGGAACATACAACATGATGAGCGTAATTGAAGTTTGAGCTTTGATGAAAGAAAAATTATTGAGCATTATAAGTTGTTAGGGTTTTTTTTACAAACATAACCACTCTCTATCATGCATAGATCATGCAACTGCATACCCATATTCTTATTAGTTTTTTTAAAAAAATTGTATGCATGCACATGTACCTCTATTTAATTTCAAGCACATATGTCAATTATGTGTGTGACAAATTATATTATTAGTTTACATGGTACTAGAGTACCTTGCTCACGCATATAGCGATACACCATGGGTAACTTACCTTGAACTTATCTTCCTCACACGCCAATTGCCCCACCGAACCATGTGTCTTCTATCTTTTCTTACTATCACAACCTTTTTTTGTTTCAATCTCCAACAACAAGCCCAAATTTTGATCAATCCCTCTCAGTTGCTACACCTTTCAAAGTAATACTTTACCATATAGTTATCTTTTACTTCTCCCCAATTATTGCTTAATGCTAACTGTTGCGACATCAACACGTATACAAATACAACAGTCGTCGATCCCCGCTGGGGACACCTGTGATGCTCTCAGTGGCCCCGATGCTATTCCTAAAGCTACGTTATATCTACTCTAAGTTTTTTGCTCATCTTCCTTTGTACACTGTGCTTTTATTCGTATGGATACATGCATGTATATACATATGCATGATGTTATGCATGTTTGATGTCTTCTTCTCTCGTGACGGTCACTTCTTTTCTTCGACCTTTGCCAACTCAATGTTGTCGACCTCCCATCTTCATTAATGTTGGTATGTCTACTTTAATTGTTGTCTAACGATATGAATAATCTTCTCGCCATCGCCGTTGACGCCATGTCCTCACTAGTGATGGCACATTCTTAGTTACCCGATGGCCCCATATCGTCCACAGCGTGTTTTTAATGCGGAGCTTCATCTTGTCTCTGCTAGGGCTTACTCATCATCGAGTTTCTTTGGCTACTAATTTCTTCAACAATGCCGATGCTTACCACTTGTCATCGCGTTCCCTTGGCTCCTTCAACTCTAGACTTTGTCTTCAATGACTCTGACGAGTAGCACAACATTGTCCTCGTTGAACGGCTAAAGCGAGTAGCACGACATTGTCCTTAGCTTCGTCCCCGCCGACGTGGCTCTTCGCTTCCCTATGGGTCAATGTCTTCTTGCAAGATAGTCGATGTCATTACACAAAGTATGTGAATTTCAATTGCTAATTTTTCTTTAATATTTCTTCCGAATTACACTTATTTATGGATTTTACCTTGGAATTTGTATCGAAATCAAATTGTTAATGTTATGCTATCTTTTATTCCGAATTTCAGATATTTTTGGAAGGATTTTGTATACAAATGTGATTGCCAATTTTTGTTTAATATTTATTCCAAAATATAATTATTTAGATATTCTACTTAGAAATTCGCATAGAAATCAAATTACTAAATTTTTTTGTTCCTAATTTTAGTTTTATTGTAGTTTACACAGACTCCTCTTAATCTAAACCATTATAATCTCGAAACACTACGATCAGTGGTGTAGATCTTTCTTATTTTCCTCTAATGTGGGAATTTCTAGTCCTCGAAAGCGATCGTGGTGGTTTCTTTTGTGTCTCCCCCTACACCATTTGTTCTATCCTCATTATAACACTTATTTTTATTCAATATTTTAGTTATTTTTATTGTCGTTCGTATACAAATACAATTTCTAAATTTATTTAATTTGTTCTGAATTTAAGTTATTTAGGGATTTTACTTTGGAATTCGTATGGAAATCAAATTGTAATTTTTTTATTTCAAATTTCAGTTATTTTTTCTTGGAATTTATATACGAATCCAATTGCTATTTTTTCTTTAATTTTTATTACGAATGACTATTACTTAGGGATTTTACTTTGGAATTCTTATTGAAATCAAATTGCTAATTTTATTTTTTATTCCTAATGTCAGTTATTTTTTGTTGGATTTTCTATACAAATCTAATTGTCAATTATTATTCCAAAATATAATTATTGGAATTTGTATTGAAATCAAATTACTAAATTTTTTTTGAATTTTAGTTCTTTATGTTGGATTTCGTATACAAACCTAGTTTCTAGTTTTGTTTATTTTTTTATTCTGAATTATAATTATTTAATAATTTTACTTAGGAATTCGTATGAAAATCAAATTATTTATTTTATTTTATTTTAATTTTGAATTTCAGTTTTATTGTACTATATATGAACTCTTTTTCTTATGAATTCATGTGGAAATTAAATTGCTAATTTTGTTTTATTGTTTATTTTAAATTTCAGTTTTATTGTATTTGACATCGACTCTTTTTCTCTAACCTCGACGATTATAATATGGACCTACCACGATTGATTAATGATGTAGATCTTTATCTTTTTCACGGTTAACGTGTGAATTTCTTGCCCTTGAAAGCGAGCGTGATGACTTCTTTCGACTCTGCTTTGATAAGATAATAGATAGAAGATTTTGCCTTGTTTTTGGATAGGCGATCTAATCCGAGCGGTTAAATCCGTGATCCAACAGCTCACAGTGCTCGTAAGCGATTCCTTCTGTAACATCTGTAGAGGATCCTGTTCGCCTGCGATGAGCACAGATTACATTACAACATATATATGGTCATCCTTATGATCCATCGAGCTTATTTCGATTTGTGCTGTCAACCTTAACATTCTCGCAGATTGCATATCTGCTTGCTGAAACATAAAATCCACCTCATTTTTATTCAAATAGCATATATTAAGTCAGATATTTATTGAACATTTATATTTACCTTTTTATTCAACTCATTCGGATTAGACATGAATTATTGTCCCATCCGGCCAATCAGTATTGTCCATTTCAATGGCAACCGGTTGAAATTTCAGTTGCCATTCACCTAACGATCGGCAGCACCGGGAACTCAACTAACTATAAGCATTGCAATATCTTCACAGCGAGTTACGATACGGTCACAAGTCACAACTCGCTCCACCGCAGCCAGTCAGAACAAAAAAAATGACCGTCCTGCCCCTCGTGATTTACACATTGCAGTTGGCACTGCCATGAACTAAAACTGGGTAAAGAATGGACCGCTGATGTTAGCAGCCATGGAAGTGCCTGTTCTTCTACTTATCATCGTGCCACTTCTTCATTTTCATTGTTTTCCTCTGTTTGTGATGCCAGCTTCACAATGTCTTCCACAAGGATCTTTCCTTCTGTTAGGCATAAAAACAGAAAAAGCTTAGGAATGTAGGAGTGAGGAGATGGACTGTTATCCATCACTACAGTAGGTAAGTGTCGAGTGGAACCTTTATCTTTAGAAAGATTGCTGATAAGCTCTTGGACGCCTTCCTTCCCTAGGGTGTCTTTGAGATAATTTGCAGCTGCTGCTACCTCTTCAGGAGTCACTTTGCCATCATGGTCCCTGCAACGAGATCAGCTTATTGGTGATGAGCAAGGAAAATCAAACATATCCGTGACGCAATCCGGTTCCTTGGTTAGTGGCATACAGTATGAATGAGCAAACTATGCTTACAGGCGAACAATTTGATCATGTATAATTTTTCTGCTACATAGGAAAGATATGAACGATTTAGCGATCTATACGTCTTTAGCCATCTCAACTCAAATCTGGTAGAGCTAAGGTATGGACATGCGCTGAGCTGGAGGGAAAAATGACTGCATTAACATCAGTTGAAATCACTTGTGAATGGCCATAGGGTTAACATTTCCATCCAAGGATCGAAATCCCGGTACCGGCGGAAAAACCGGTCGGCGGCCGGTAACGGTTACCGGCCGGTTACTAGAAAAACTAGGAAAAAAACTGGACGAAGTTCGCGAACTGAATTTTGAATTGTGGATTTTGAAAACCGGTTACTGGAAAAACCGGAACCAAAACCGAAAAAACCTGATGAATGATTAGGTTAGAAAGAAGTAGATAGTAGGTAGTATCTACTGGCATGAACATGCAGCAGCATTAGTAATTGGTTATAAGCTATGATGTCTATTTAAAACTTGGATAAAGAGAATCTTCAATCACTAACTTTTTACCAAGTCTATATGGGTGTTGCAAGTTGCAACAAAGGAAAACCAAGCAGCCGCAACGTGGATAGTCTGGATTAGTTCAAAAAGCTAAGAAAGTAGCTTTTAAGACTCAAGAACATATTTGATCATATGTGTCTGTTAATCTAAACTACATGCATATAGAGTGAAAATGTAAAATAAATAACTGGGTTGCATGAACTATTTTGTTAAGCATAATACCAAATCCAAAGGAAACAAAATATATAGAATAATTATGTCATACATACAAATTTGTAAAAGACCAAAGACTTTTGTTTTAGAAACAAACATCAATCCATTGAGGTTTAAGAGGTCATAAATAATAGAGATTTAACGAAACAGATCACGCTAGGCTCTCTAGATTAGGTTAATTCATATAGTTAGTTGAAAAAACCGTCTGAAACTTGTTCATACAATAATTCAAGTATATTTAGCTCATACAATACGTAATCTAGCCAAAAAAAGGTCTAAACCAACCTAGGAAGTGCATTATGCAGTCAAAAATTCAAATTCAAATCTGAAATTTTTCGGCTGGTAATGTTCATCCCGTCCCCACCAGTAAAACCGGTAACCGTTACCGACCGGTAACCGCCGGGATTTTGATCCTTGTTTCCATCTATTCTTGGCTGTTGTCCCAACTTGGACTAGCTTTCTCTTCTAGCCAAGTAATTCTTGTTAGAGATATATGTATAGTGTGTTATTCCCCATTGTTATGAGGGGTTATTTGCATATTCATCATCCTGTACTTTGTGTATATATACTGGCCTTTTGACCCCTTGATAATACAAGTTGCTATTCCTAACATGGTATCAGAGCCAATTAGATTTTTCTCTCCCGGACGGGCAACTCGCCTCCCCTACCCTAGACGCCACTACTGTTGTTCCTAAAAAATGAAGATCAAAGACAAAACATGCTAGTAAAGTAGTAAGTGATTCATAATAGCCTTACAGGCATGCAAGGGGCAATTACCTATCAAGCTGCTGCCAGCGGTTGCCTATTCGTGCATCAACATCATCAATCTCCTTTTCTAATTTCTGAAGCATAGCATCAACCTGAAATGCAGCAAAACAGTATGTCAACAATAGCCCCTTAGCATCAAAGAGCAAGAGGAGAAAACAGACGTACAAATCTCAAGTCTGAATTATAGATTCCAGGTAGAAGCCTACCCAATATTACAAGACAGACATCATATTTATCAAGGAAAATCTTTAAATTAGTAAATACAGAACAAAGACATGCAAGTGAATACTGCAGAAATGCAGAGTGCAGACCCTCATCAGTAGAAAGATTAGAGAAGCGCTAGAAGCCAGTCAATACACAGTCACAGACATAAAACAACACCAAAGCTCAGAACTCAAAGAGTGAAAATACTGGTAAATGATGACCCAGTTAAATTCAGGTTTCGTGGTATCGAGCGGGAATAGAAAGAACGGATGGTGTGATTTGAGTATTTGATTTTAGAAACAGATAAGATAATAGTGCAATTATGTAGAGCCAACATAACAGATTGCTTTGATATAGGTTAGTTCTTGTGAAGTTCCAAATAATATATCTGAACCATTTGGTACAAGGCCAGAATTTGCAAACAAGAAAGTTAAAGGTAGTAATCATTAGTATATCTAAAACATATGTTTCTCCTCCTAAAAAGCAAAAATAATATCCAGCCATGTTTGCTTCTTTTCCAGCCTTCAGTTGTCTGGTAATATGGTCAATTTATGCAGTAATTCGTAATAGCTACTTGCTGCCAACAAGAAGCCCATTTATTATCTTTGTTATCTCAGTCTAGTTATAAACCAGCAATGGTTAATTTTAGAAAATTTGGGTCAAACTTCTTAAGGTGTGTACATAATATCAAAAATGAACTATTCAACTATTAAAACTTATAAGCGATTGATTGCCAAAGCTCATAACTAGCCAAGCACAAATTTCTACCTATCTGATAATATCTTGTGTGCTAGTCAATAATTCTTGTACTTTCGAACTCTTCTCGGGGCTCAGACATCTATTTACAATTACTAACACACACTTCTATTGAAAATCAGATAAGGGATGCTTCTGAGTAGAAGTTTTAGCAGAGACAGATCAAGAAGTTGAGGTTTAGATGCAAAAAAAGGATTCCTTACCCTCTCTATCAATGCTGAAGAGACCTTTTCTCCCGCAGCTACCTCTGCAGCATGGTCTGATTCCTCCCTAGCAGCCCTGTATGCTCTCCTAGCTTCTTCTTCACCCTCTTTACCCTCCTTTTCCAGCATGGTGTTATATAGTTCTATCTGTATTCCACAAGAGTGGGGGCCCATTACCTTATGCAAACTGATAGCGCACAAACATTCAGTCCAACTTCAACTCGTACCTCCTTATTCACAAGACTCAGAAACTCTTGACGCTCCTTGGTAACAGACTGCAAGGTACAACAAAAAATAAAAAGGTGCAATGGAATGTTAATGCAAGTTTTTCTAGAAATGCAGGATATAAATAGTAACAAAAAGCTAGGATCATACAGAAGCAGATGCGAGCACAGCCAATGCTTGACTGATATTACAAAGCTGCTCCTTCTTCTCATGCTCTTTTGATTTTTTTAGTTCCTCTTCTTCCTTAGCAGTAGGCTCAGTCATTTCCTTCAAAGCCAAATCTTCATCGGTAGCCTCTGGTTCCTCGAGCTTTGCCTTCTCTTCTTTCTCTTGCCTTTTCTCCTCCTCCTGAGTATTATTTGATATGCAGAACAGAATCATTGATAACAATTTATAATTGACAACATAGTTGAAGCATAAAACAGTGGGGTTGACAATAGGTATAGAAAACCATCAATTCTTCAGCTGAATAATATACTGAGCTGCATAGGTAAATGACATATTAAAATTGGAATGCATTTGAGCTACTCATGTTTATAGTACCTTGATAAGTTCTTCCTGCATCTCCAGGAATTCCAATTTTCTCTTCCTCTCAGAAACAGAATGTTCAGAAGGCAGTACTGTTCCAACTGTATCCACAACTTCATCTGGCAGAGAAGATAATGTTGCCACAACAGCCTCCTCGGGCTTCATTTTCCCAGACACAGTAAAAGCTCTGACAGAATTTTCAAACACAAGTAAGAATTTGAACAGAAGCACCAAGTCAACAGGGCAACTATCACCAAAATTACCTTGATAGTATTAGAAGAGATGATGGCACAGAACGATTAAGTGATAGATCCAACCAGTCTCTCAGCTGAACATGAAAGGAAATGTTTAAATTCTTGCAATAGTTTAATATTAATTTAACATAACTGAAACACCAATATAGTTCCTGCAAAGTAGTACCCACTGAATCATTATAGAGAGAACCCAAGACAACTTCTACAGTATTTCAAGGATTTTGTCATTGTCTTGTTTCAATGTACACTGACGCAATTTTAACAAACAAAGCATTGGCCAAAGAAGTCATATAGAGCATGATGCGCCATTTAGTATCAGTTATAGCTACAAATTTACAAGACATGGTCAATATATGCATTTCAATGGGTCATTGGGACGAGTAAATCTTGTATGAATAATCCATGTGAAATATCAACAATTAGCGAAAACTACATAGCAGGAAATATACTGAGTATGGATGGTAAAAAAACTAAACTAATAAAGTGGGAATACAAGAACATCTAAACCTCCAATAATAAGTACCTGATGTGTTTTATTTAAGAAAAAGTATATTTTACAACCATTAACTATGGTCTTGGTCTGATTTTCAACCCCCAACTCCAAAATCATCTAAAATGAGACCCTAAACTATAAAAACCAGTTTACTTGACCCCTTGGACCCATTCCAGGGCAGTTTTGCCCCGACGTGGCGTCCAAGTAAACCCAGTTTTGATGACATGGCATCCTTAATTGCAAGAGTTTAATTAAAATAATTAAAAAATCAGTGGAGCCCACCGATCATACTCAACCCCTTCTCTCAAGCCAGACTTAATTAATCACCCCATCTCCAAGCTACTCTCTCTGCGCTAATGACCAAGCCAGGCTGGGCTCAGTTCACCATCCGCGGGACAACGTTGCCGGCCGCAGGGCCTCCTCTGTGTGTGTGTTTCTCTCTCTCTCTCTCTTTCCCTCCTTGTTGTGTTGCTGCAAAGATGCATTGCGCAGAGCGGAGGAGGACTCACCGGCGCTGAATTTGCATCACCGACACCTCCTCTGCACTGCCCTCGCCATCTCTCTCTCTCTCTCTCTCTCTCTCTCTCTCTCTCTCTGCCCTCTCTCCTCAAGCCTTCTCTTCATCTGTAGCCCACTGGCATCGTCAACACCAACATCGCCCGTCCTCACTAGCGCGAACCACCAGAGCAGTGCTATTTCCCTGGCCACATGGTCACGCAGCGTGCAACCAGAGAAGTCAAGCCGCCGTCGAACCACACAAATAATAGATGAAGGCTACGCTCGTTTACGTCATTGGTGCACCACGCTCTGAAGGCGCCGCAGCCGCTGGAGACCTACGTCAATGCTGCCACAAATCGGAGTCGGATAGAGATGGGTGGCGCCATTGGACAGAACGTCCGCCCCGCTAGGCATTCTGTCGAACACGTCGTGGGTGAGGAGCACTAGCTAGCTTTCCGCCACTAGTTAACCATGAATGCCAAGTTTGCAGGTGTAGTGCCGCTCAAGATCAATAATCCATGAGAAATCAAGCCGGATTCATGGCTATCAGATTGAAAGAAGTACTTGCAAAAAGTCACTGATGTGATGTCATGATAGTGACGCAAGCTTGAGCGACTCCCTAAACTCATCGGCAAACTTCTTGCCCCAGATCCAATTGCAGCATGGACGGCACGACGATTTGCAAGTTGCGATTGAGCTGCTTCGCATCGGGTCTAACGGGGCACAGCGGTGCCTTCTTGGTGGAGTAGAGGAACTTGCCGACCACGCACGGGGGCAGCAGGAGGACAGTGCGGCGGGCGGCCGCAACCGGTGTGCGTGGATGCGGTAGCAGGCGGGTGGTGATATGGTTTGATACAAGCAATAGCAATGAGAAGACAGAACGAGAGAGGAAGAAGCTGACTGAGCACTTGCATGCCCATTTTACTGATGTGGACTACAAAACTGTTGACACGTCGTATCAAAACCGGACTAGATTAGGTAAGGGGCTCATGTGGCTGGTATTGATAGTTGAGGGATGTGTTTTAGACGGTTTTAGAGTTTAGGGTTGAAAATCAGACCGAGATCATAGTTGAGACTTGAGGGTTGTAAAATAGACTTTTTTCCCTTATTTAATACCATGACCTACTCAACACCATGGATGTCTCATCAACAGTTTCAAGGCAAACAAACCTGTTGGCACATCTCCTCTGTTGATAATAAACCAAGGTGACCACGTTCGCGACAAGCCTGTCGAAGCTCCTCCTCGGAAAGAGACTCCACACCCTCAGCCTGGATCATCTTATCATCATTCTTAATACTGCACATATACACATAAACAAAGTTGCATTACGGTCGATTGCCAAAACAGTAAATAGCACATTTTGTATCAGCAATCTAAAAAAGGCAAACATCAAGTTGTCTATTGTCTTAATACTCGAAAAAGATTTGAGGCTGGTGCAACAATCAAATATTCCTATCTTTTGACCAAAACAACACCATTTATTTTACAAGCAACAGTACACTAAAGTAATTTACGTGCTGGACCTATTATTCTAAATTTCTACTAGGGTTTTTGTTTGGTAGGCTTTCTGGAAAATATTCTAACTCAAGTTTTGAGTTAATAGCTGATTTTCGAAGATAGTAGTGATTATGTCCAGTATAAAAGCATGCTTATATGTTGACGATGCAACTCTCGAGTTGAACTAAAGATTTGCAGCAAGTTATGTTCTACATCGTCCATCATATCTTTTTTCTTACTCTTGCATCTACATTTAGAAGCAAATGAAGGACATACCCTTGCAATTTCTTCCGAAGCATGAATCTCAAATAGTGATCTGTACCAAAAGGTTGAATCCCCATATATTTGCACATATTTACCAATCGTGCTCTGCAGAAAAATAATGATCAGAAAGCTAGTAAAATCAAGGATTAAGTAGATATTCATGAAACAGCAACCTGTTCATGTTATCCAAAGTCAGCTCATCATTAAACAGCTTTGCAAAGCTCAAAATTTCTTCATTGGAGACATGTCCACCTTTCCTAACCTAGTTGCAAATTTAAGAGTACATCACCAAAAACCATTAGCACAATACACTAAGTGATTTATGTATTCAACTTGAAACAACAAATTGAGCCAATACCTTGTTCAAAAATTCATCCAGGTCTTCAGCTGTCTGTTTCATTTCTCCACTACGTGATGTTTGGACTTCCTTTGCCATTTCCTTTGCGGTATCTTGTAAAAATTTTGCATATTCCATCCTTGCTCTCAGTTTCCTTTTTAATGCCTCCTATACATGGGTAAGTGAAATGTGGTCCTAAGCATATTTGTTTACATTTAGTAATTCTGGTGGCAAGACAACATATTAGTATATTACACTGAGGTCAGTACCTCTTCTTTCATCTTGTCCTGGAAAGTGGATGGCAACATGTTTGGGAACAACTTGAGGAACACTGGCAGTAAGAATTCCATGAACGGAACGATGATAAACACAGCAAAAGGTACCAGCCTGAACATGTCTGCTGTTGTGCGTGTGAGCTGCTGCCTCTCTCTTCTTGTAAGGCTCTTTCCACCAGCAAGTTTCACCAACAATCTTGATGAAATTCTAACATCTGCCCACAGTAGCTTAGTGCCCAACCAATAATGCTGCAGTGTAGAAACGAATTCATCCTTCCAATGCTTCAACTTCGCAGCCCAGTCAGCTCTTAAACCCACAAAACAAAATATAAATCAAAGCGTTGAAAACAAACGGCTAACCCATGAAAAAGGGAAAGACAGCAAATATACTGCAATTCAAAGAAGGGAAATGACACCTGCTCATCAAAGCAACAACACGCAGAGCAGGGCCAATACCCAGAAGCCTTGCCCGGAATTTCTGTATGATTGATTGGTCAGTCTTTTGAACTTCCTGCACCTGCTTAGCTTTAGCTTTAGCTTTTGCAGTACTTAAGCCTTCCACTGCCTGATCACACTCTTCTGGGGATGCCTCCTTTTTTCGCTGCTTCTGCTTCTGATCCTCACTCTGCTCATTCAGAATACCAACTTTAGGCTGCCCAGCTGTGCTTGATGCCGTGCGGACTGACTGCACAAAATACCTGACCCCCAAGGGGAATACAAAGTTCTGTGCTCTAGATTCATAAGTGGCAAGAGAAACCCCACGAGTTGGGCGCCACAGGAACCCATTACTAAGGCCCAAAAGGTCTCTCTTCCTTAAAGTGTATTGTGCCTTCTCACGTTTAGAATCTCCTGAGTTTTGCTCCGATAAATGACTTACGATGCTTTGCTCAACCTCACATCCAATTTTGCCTTGCCCAAAAGTAGAATTAGATGAAGATAATAAAACAGGCGCATTAGTATGCTCCAGAAAATACTTCCTTCTCCTAACGATCGCCCTCGAGGCCATTCTTGATTGCTTCTTCCTTTTCTCAATAGAATGCCAGGGTCATGCCTTTCCGGGTAGAACCCTGAAACATGGCAAACCTCCAGTTATGGGCATTAATTGCTGCATCTAAAGTATGCAAACACATGCAAGAAAAAGGATGCAAACACAAAGTTTGTCAGAAACATAACTTACAGTGTTCATGGTCTTGCATTACAGAAACGAGTTCAACAATTCCTTAAAAAAACAATATTTTCTATGTGTATGACAATGAGCATTGTTCATGTCCAAAAATCAGTGGTCATGTCTAAAATCAGCATTGTCAAACTCCCTGTTGGCTCTGATCTTTAGCCAACCGGTTAGGGACTAACTTTGTTTATTTCTTTGCTTGATTGATAATGGATACATGCTATCCCTTTTATAGGGACGACCCGACTTGACCCCTAAGAAATAATCTATAAGAAAATTTATCTCTAACAATCAAATCTAATAATAACTTGCCTAACTAATAGATACTACCAAACACCTAACAAATAGATTCCTAAATAGCAAAACTGCCTAATACCCGTGCTGCTACAGTAGCCGTGGTGCTACAGTGCACCCGCACTACAGTACTTTTGCTTGTATTGTACCATAACACTCCCGCAAGAATCACTAGCCATAATTAGCTTACAAAACAATAGTTCAACCAGAAAATGCGCTCTATGTCTACGACAATCCTTAAAAGGCATCAACGTCTCCAAGTACTTCACGGAAGGGAATCAGGAGTACAAATTGCAACAACACTAGCTTGTTCAGAAGATTCAACAAGAATCATGACTGACAATTCACGTAGAGCACCTGGTTAACAATTTAGATTATCCCAACAACAAAGATGAAAGTGACAGTCCATCATAAAAGTGTTTATAACGGATATCCTAAAACACTTATGAGCATCTATCATCGTACATCATCGCCAACAAATTTACAATCCAACTCAAATTATAAGTGTCAGACATGTTTGCTTAATGTCACTAGAGTCGTCCGATTCACATTATTGTTGGTATTGTGTGATTGTGCCCATCAATCCCAATCATTTAAAATCGTGCATGTTTGGATTTAAAATATCTGACCGGGCCGGACCAGTAATCACATCATATTTATGTCTGGTCAAATGATCAAATTATTCCGTACCCAAAACCGGACACCTGACCGAAACAAGCCCCAATAAAATCGAAGTCCGTAAATTCCACCATCGCCAACTAAGCAACGCACTGCTGCACCCTGCCCGCGAGCAAGCTGGCGGTGATCTATTCCGCCGAATAACCAATCGAAATGCGCACAAACCGTAGCCACGGAGCCCCCGAAAACGGGGGGAGAAACCACAGCGCGGTCAAACAGACCACGCCGCCGAGAGCCAGCTGGGAGGGAGGGCCGCGTGCGCTCACCCGGGTTCTGGCGGCGGATCGTCCGGGCGGAGGAATCCGTCGCGCCGCGCTCGCGTCGGGATCCGAACGAGGGGTTTCCCTTTCCCGGGAGGAGAGGGGAGCGGAGACGGAGGGAGGTGGGCAGGAAGTGTGAGAATGGAATTGGATGGAGACTTCAGACTTGGAGAGGAACAAGTGGAGTGGAGGAGGAGGCAAGGAACGGTTGGAGGACTCGGTAAGGCCTCGAACTAACCACTGGGCTTTGGCCCGATCGGTCCAAAACTTACTCGTGCCGCCCGTGGGCTCGCGTTGCGGACACCGTCCCGCGCAGCACAAAACAACCGGGGCAACCAGCCACACGAGACAGACATGTCATGGTGTCAGATGGCCTGGGAGGCTAGCACAGAGTTTGGTTAAAATCTTAGTTTGCTAATACGTTTTTCGATGGATACATAGTCCTTTGAAAATTTCGCTATGACTTGTTGGCGGCCTCACGCTAACAGAACTGAAACATTCTTTTAAATGTGTACTTTTGTGATAATCTGCACAAAGTAAGCGTAGTCTTGTTAAATTTACACTACTATTTTTTTTTCCCGGTGGTTTTGTGTGAGGTTAGATAAGAAGGCAGAAGGCAGGCAGACGGCGGACCAACATTTTGCCACCAATATATTGGTGGAGATAAACATTGACAAGACAATCAATAGTAACTCTGTATTCAGATTACCGATCGAACTGTATGTGAAACACTATGAACTGGCATGATTTTATTCTCTCATAATACGCGCGGGCCAACACACGTACGGATCGATGATACTTTGCCCATCTCACGCATATTGGTCTCGAGGTTACTCTCTGTCGATGACGACCACCTGCTTGCCGACGTTGCGGCCGGAGAAGAGGCCGATGAGCGCGGCAGGCGCGTTCTCCAACCCTTCGACGACGTCCTCCACGTACGTGATCTTGCCCTCCTTGACGTACCTGCCACAACCTCGGCTATTCCTGATGGGCATGACGAGCTACAGTTCGGCAAAAGAGGCAGGAAGCCGAGCGGGAGGTTTTCTGCTGCTGAATGGACGGTGTGAGTGGGTGGTGTTCCTAGCTGTTGTTTAGCTTATTGAGGCCCACCTGTCAATCTATGTAAAGACTTATTAAGACCTGAGAGTTTGAGCGGAAGGGATAACAAAAGAAGAAAACACTACAGGACAGATTCTGTTTTCCTGCCTGTTCTTCCTATTCCCCTTCCGACTCTCCTTTGCTCTATTTCCAATCTCACTTTCCCCCACAAACCAACTATCTGCGTTCACTTTGTATTGGATTGATCAGGACGGTAACATTTGGTATCAGATTCGCGTTTCGAAGCCCTGGAGATTCCACGTTATCAAACCCGGGCACAAGTTCGTGCTGAAGAAATGGATCAACAACTCGCCGAGTTGACGAAGGCGATTCAGAAGATACAAGTGCAGAATGATGCGATCCAGGCTGCGGTTGAAGAGATCAAGCCAGCGGTACTTGATCTTCAGAAGTGGAAACCGGAGATGGAACAAGGAGTGGAGGAGTTGCGATCTCAGGTGGGAGAGTTGCGGACTCAGGTTGCTCAGATCAGCCGCAATCCAGTCCTTACAATCAGACCCGAAGAACTGCCACCGATCCTGCCCACACCAGCGATCAGGCAAGAGTCCATACCAGCTTGGGACTCCACACCGCTGGGAAAGGATGAACATAGACGCGTCGTGGAGGATTCTGAACTGCGAATGATCGGCAGACAGGAGAGTTCGACTTATCGCGGTAAGACAATAGGGGAAAACTTTTCTCCTATACAGCCTGCAGGCATCGGCAGGTCTGATCGTCCCGATCTAACAGCATCCTTGCAAGATTTTGCTGCCTTATCATGGAGACCCCCAGGACAACATCATCCACCACCTCTTCGATTGGATTTTCCTTCATTTGACGGGGAGAATCCTAAGGCCTGGCAACTCCGATGTGAAAACTATTTCAGAATTTGCACTGTGCAGCCTGAATTCATGATTGGCCTATCAGCTATGTACTTTGTGGGGGGTGCTTTGCTGTGGTTACAAGCGTCCAGAGCCCACTTAAGTTTTCAGGATTGGGATTCTTTTGCGGAAGCGGTATGTACTCGTTTCGGTCGAGAAGAATTCCAACACTTGATTCGGCAGTTCAGCCGTTTGCGTCAGACCAGTTCGGTGTCTGAATATGCAGAAAAATTCAATGACCTTATGCACAACATGTTAGCTCATCATTCATCTTGGAACCCTTTGTTCTTTGTTACGCAATTTGTGGATGGCTTGCGGGGTGAGGTGCGAGCAGCAGTGGTGTTGCATCAACCACAAGAATTAGAAACAACAGTCGCCTTAGCATGCTTGCAAGAGGAAGTGTTGGATTCTACCAGAAGGGACAACCGTCGTATGGATACTCAGTCAAATGCACGTTCTACATTCAGAACAACTCTGCAATCCTTCCCTCCAAACAACAAAACGACACCAATTGGAGGATTAAGAACAGATGATCGGAAGAACACAGAAGGGGCTCGAGTCACTCCATTCGATGAGAAACTGGTCGCTCTCCGTGCATACAGACGGGCAAAAGGACTTTTCCATACTTGTGGTGAAAAGTGGTCTCGTGAGCACAAATGTGCCCCGACGGTGCAACTGCAAGTGGTGGAAGAACTGTGGGAGATGCTGAGCAATACCGAGGTGGAGTCCCATAATGCAGACGAAGAAGAACTGCAAGTCGAAGGAGAATTATTGGCACTTTCGCAAGAGGCGTGGCACGGTTCAGAAACTGCTCATACTATGAGGCTACAAGGCGTTATTCAGGACAATGCAGTTATTATGTTAGTGGATTCTGGCAGCTCCCATTGTTTCATAAGTGAAGAATGTGCCTCTTTATTATCAAGTGATCAGCCGGCAGCTAACCCAGTCCAAGTGAGGATTGCTAATGGTGGGTTGTTGAAATGTACAAGGGAGTTACCTAGATGTCAGTGGAGCACTCAGGGAATTGGTTTCTGTACTGATTTTAAGATTTTGCCATTAAACTGTTATGACATTATTTTGGGAATGAATTGGTTAGAAAACAATAGCCCGATGACGGTTCATTGGTTGAAAAAGACCTTATCGTTTTGGACTGGAGACAGAAGAATCTATTTACATGGCATTAAAGATCGATTACCTCAATGTTGTATGGTCTGGCCGAATTCCGGGCAAGTGATTCAAGAACAACCCAAGTCTGTAATGTATGCTATGACAGAACCTGAACTTGAGATACCCCAAATCATTCATTCCTTGATAGTGGAGTTTGGGCAACTATTTGAAGAGCCACAGGGACTACCCTCATGTAGGGACTTTGACCATTCTATACCATTGTTGCCGGGAGCTCAGCCAGTTAACTTGCGGCCATACCGCTATAATCCTGCACAAAAGGATGAAATAGAGAAACAAGTTGCGGAAATGCTATCCCAGGGAATTATCCAGCATAATTCAAGCCCATTCTCTTCACCAGTGCTACTTGTGCGGAAAAAGGATTTTACATGGCGTTTTTGTGTTGATTATAGATATCTGAATGCTGCCACTGTGGAAAATCGCTATCCATTGCCAATTATTGATGAATTACTTGATGAACTAGCGGGCTCTCAATGGTTCACCAGTTTAGATTTGCGCGCGGGCTATCATCAAATCCGCATGGTTCCGGAGGATGAACACAAAACAGCATTCAAAACTCATCATGGACACTTTGAATTTCGAGTCATGGCTTATGGGTTGACAAGTGCACCAGCTACGTTTCAAGGTTTAATGAATACGATCCTTTCGCCATTGCTCCGCAAAGGCGTGTTGGTCTTTATCGATGACATCTTAGTGTACACCAAGACTCTCCAAGAACATGCTGATATTCTCGCAAAGGTGTTCAAAATTCGAGAAGCATTGCTTGAAAATCAAAAGATCGAAATGTTTTTTGCTCAGGAGAAACTCACTTACTTGGGGCATATTGTCAGCAAGAATGGGGTGTCTACGGATACAAAAAACATTACAGCAGTAAGCAATTGGCCTGTTCCAGCCAACGTTAAGGAAATTCGTGGATTTCTGGGGTTAGCCGGCTATTACAGAAAGTTCGTACGCAACTTTGGTTTGATTAGTCAACCTCTTACAGATATGCTTAAGAAGCATGCAATATTTGTTTCGACTGATGACAAAGCAGCAGCTTTCCAAGCTTTAAAAGAAGCATTGATAACTGCTCCGGTTTTGACTCTCCCAGATTTCCAAAAGACGTTTGAAATTGAGACGGATGCATTTGATAAAGGAATCGGTGCCTGTAACATCCCAATTTTCAGAGCTTAAAAATCTTTTAATAGTTAGTAGGGAGAAAATTCACCATTTGGATTTTATTTGATTTTAATTTCAAAAGCTTAATATTGGACTTTACAATAAAAAATATTTAATGTGAATAATCCCAACATGAACATTAGCCAAAACTATTTTATTTGGGTTCTATGTGCTCAGATATATTTTCTAGATTTTTCTAGAATTTTTCTGAGTTCATTTGTTATTTTCTATTGCCCTTTTGAATTTCTGGTAATTTATAAAATAGAAAACCTATTTAAAACCTCGAAATCCTCTAGGCCGAATTCCCAAGCCTCCGCACGTTTTCTTTCTTTCGCCCGCTCCGCGCGCGCCTCTCCGTGACAGTGTACCCCACCGCCGCCTCTCTGCTCTCTCTCTCTTTCCTTCGAGCGCCGATCATCCTCCACCGCTCGATCGTGGATGGACGGTTGGATGTGCACGATCGATCGGGCGCCCAACGCCCCACTAATTGTGAGCCGTTCGATCTCGGATGGACGATCAGATCTTCGGAGTCTGTTTCACGGTCGTACCATTTCCCACGCGATCACGCCCGAGCCGCAGCCGCTGACAAGCGGGTCCCACCGAGGCAGTGTTCATACTACTGAGCGTCTCCCTCTCCCTATTGCTACTTTCGTGCTATGACTACTTGATAACATAGCACTACCGAGCTTCACCGCTCCCTCCGCCAGCTTCATGCTTCGACTCCTTGGTAGCATGCTTTCTATTATACAGAGCACTAGAGCAAAGAGAGAATCGGAAAATGGAATATGTGTTTCGCTCGGTGTTGAATAAATGAGCAAAATACAATCACTAGAGCAAAAGACAAGCCGAGCTTCGGTGGTGAAGAAATGAGTTGCAGATATTCATTTTTATAGGCACGGAGAGTCAGAGAGAAAGAATCTCGCGTAGAGTCGTTGTCTTGCCCATTACCTCGCCCCGTTGCATCTCTCTGTTGCCATTGTCTCGTGGTCTTGCCCGTTGCCTCTCTGGCTCTCTCCCAGGGACTATGCCGATGTGACAATCCTAGGGCCCAAGTGACATCTCCCCACTTTCCTAGTAGTGCATTCCCTAGCACTCCAGCAGCGCCTCCCCCTTGGTCTTCTTCCCCCGTCGCCTCCCCCATCTCCCCCTCTCCCCCAGTCCCTCCACGGCCCACCCCCGGCGCCTCCCCCTTGGTCTTCTTCCCCCACTGCACCCCCACCTCCCCCTCTCCCCCGCGGCCCACCCCCGGCTCCTCCCCTTGCCGCGCCACCCCCCTTGGTCTTCTTCCCCCGCTGCCTCCCCCACCCCCTGAAGAATCTAGATCCGCCATTATGTGTTAATGGTGTTTTGGTTATTAATGACAAATGCTTTGTGAGACTAACACTCTTTTTGATATACCTATTGTTTAGTCTCAATTGGATTTAAAGATCAAAGAGGTATGCATTCGACAACATCTAATTATATCTTGTCGCATTCCTCGGATCCAATATATAGGTTGAACTTCACCAAAAGGAAAACTTGTAAATGTGCATATGTTTTATTTACACACTGTATGCACACATGTAGGGGAGTTCAAGCTATATCTTGTGGTTTCATTAATATTGATCCATATTCCTTTGTCCACACATATTAAGGATCTTTACCTTGAAATATATCCTTGAACATATTTAACTTATGTAGTTAATATATTCATATGAGTATATACAACTTGTGTATTTTGTATACACTCATTTTGGTATATATAACTTGTGTAGTTTATATATACTCATACCAATTACATTTAATTATCTGTAATTGTGTTGGTTATCATCAATTACCAAAGAGGGAAAGCTTTTGGTATCTTGTCCCAACCATTATGAGTTAATGGTATGTTGTGGTAATTAATGATAATCACATTATGGAACTAACGTTTCTCCTTGAGTTGGATGAATAGGTTATGTTCTAGGTGTTTGAAGACTTTGGATGACATCATATGTTGATTGTCATCAAGTCGTGATTCTTGAAGAAGAAGAAATCATCATGTGTTGATGATGTTCAAGAAAAGGATGATCATCATGCGTTGATGATATTGAAGTGAAGAGCTTGAAGTAAAGGATGCATCATGAGTTAATGCGTGTCAAGTTCAAGAAGATGAGATGATCATTGGTTGATCATCAAGATAAGAGAAGGTGTCATCATGTGTTGATGGACATCAAGTCGAAATCATGAAGCAAAGGAAATCATCATGCGTTGATGATTGTCAAGCTTCAAGAGATGTGCAAGGCTAAGGTATGACTAGCTAGG
The DNA here is from genome assembly GCA_036346255.1 of Ampelocalamus luodianensis. NCBI lineage: Eukaryota > Viridiplantae > Streptophyta > Magnoliopsida > Poales > Poaceae > Ampelocalamus > Ampelocalamus luodianensis. The sequence goes on from CM070623.1 coordinate 48,353,019, forward strand.
GCTAAGGATTTGTTCCTAGTCTTTTACCGATCTCGGTGTTTGGTTGAGAGATCGGATTGCTAAAATAGGTTATCGTACTATTAAGAGGGGTCTTAATTAGTAACTTGAGTTGGTCATGTGTTGATAGCTCATTGTGGTTGCTCTAGCTCAACTTAACATGTTGCCTATGTTTGCAAATGCGTTTTGCAAATAGTTGTGGCTCATGGTTATTCCTTGTAGCATGTGACTTTAGTTTGCAAATGCGTTTTGCAAACGGTTTAAGTTCATGTACCTTATTCCTTGTGGCGTTGATTCTAAAAGTTGGCAAATGTGTTTTGCAACTTGTTGAGAATCTAACTTTTATCTCTTGTGTACATATTGCATCAATTTGGCAAATATGTTTTGCAAATTGAGTTGAGGCAAATGTACAAAGTCTGTTTTCAGTCTTGCTGACTGCTGGCGGTCTGACCGCCCCTGGTAGCGGTCTGACCGGTGGTAGTGGTCTGACCGCCATGGGTTGGGCGGTCTGACCGATTCTTGTGTGTACCGGCCGTAAGAATCGGTACTACCGGTGCGCGTAGTACAGGAGTTTGAAGCGGTACTACCGGAGTGCGGTAGTACCGAATTTTGTAGGGCGGTACGTATTTTCCGTAAGAGTTGTTTTCGTTCGCTCATTGCTCGCCGAGCGGCCCGACCGCCCTCGCGCGATCGGCCGTGCGGCGATCCGACCGCCATTGGTTGGCGGTCGACCGTCCAGAGTCCAACGGCTAGTTTTATAGCCGTTGGCACTTGGGCGGTCCGACCGGCCATTAGTTGGCGGTCTGACCGGTTTTGTCCAGATTCTCTGGAATCTTTCCCCAACGGCTAGTTTGTGTGTGTGGGTTATAAATACCCACCTTGGCCGTGGGTTGCTAAGTTGCTGGTGCCCCATTGAGTTCCTTTGAGCTAAGAGCAAGCCTCTCATACTCTTGTGTGCATGTGTTGCACTTAGTGAGTGATTGAGAGCAAACCCTAAGTGCATGTGTTGCATTAGGTTGTGGATTGCTTATCCATAGAGCTTTGGCACTTGATTGGTTCAAGTGAAAGTTGAGTCTTGTTACTCTTGGTGTTTGCCGACACCTAGACGGCGTGGAGGCGTTGTGCGTCGGTGATCTTCTCAAGTGAAGCTTGTGAGAAGACCCGGGCGATTTGTGAGTGGCTTGGTGCTCGCCATCTCCGGAGCGGAGTAAGAGCAACCCTAGTGGATCGAGGTGATAAGTTCAAGTTGAGTCTGCCTGCGGTTGAACTCACTTAGAGGTGTTGGTTCGGTTGGAACCGGTCCAAGTTATTTGGACTTACCTTGGAGGTGTTGCCTCGAGTTTTGGAGCCGATCCAAAAGGTTGAACTTACCTCAACGTGGATTAGGGGAGACCGGCAAGTCTTCGATCACCACGGGAAAAATATCGCCGTGTCAATTGTGGTTTGCATTCTAGCTTTACTACATAGCAATTTATATTCCTAGAATTAAATTGCTTACTTGTGTGAACGCTATCTTATGTACTTAATTGTTTATATCATTAGTTGATTGCTTACAAGTCATTACTTAATTGTTATCTCTCAATAGGCTTGTTGTTGGTGCACTTAGGCGAGCCTAGTTGTTTTAGGTTTTAATTGGGCAAAACCGTTTTGATATTAGCTTCCGCATTGCTTAAAGGTTTTAGCCCAAAGAACTTTTAAAAGCGCCTATTCACCCCCTCTAGTCGGCCTACTCGATCTTACACCCCCACGGCCCACCCCCGGTGCCTCCCTATGTCGCATCCCCCACCTCCCCCTTCCCTCCACCCCTGGCCGTCCCCTGCCGCCTCCCTTCCCCACCCCGCGCCCCCACCGGCCCGACCTCCCGTGCCGCCGCCTCTCTCCCCACCCCGACGCCTCTGCTTCCCACCGCCTCGGCATCCTCGTCGCGCCGCTTCTCCCCATCTCCCCCACCCCCACCGCCTCCACCTCCCCCACCAGCCCCCTTCTCCCCTGGCCAAGGTGTTATGCGCGTGCGAGCCGACGACGTAGAGGCGGGCGCACGCGGGGGTCGTGGCGGCCAGGCGGGCGCGGACTTGGTGTGTCGCCGTGCTGCTGTCGTGCCACGTCCATAGGCCCAGCCCGATCCTCCCATTCGTGCCGACACGACCCATCACGTGAGGGTCGTGCTGTGTTTGAGCCATGCCGGGCACGGCACCAGAATGGCACGGCCGAACTCCCAATTCTACACACGATGACGGAGACGGAGACATGCAATGTGTACGGCTTGACTGTTTGGCCAGCAACTTGTGGTGCTGACTACTTTTGTCGCCGGCAGCCACACTACGGCCATCAATCCGTGCATGTCCCAGGCTTTAGCAAGTAGCCCGTGGGCCTCGCGAGCTCTCGGCTCCCACGCGCCGGCACCCTTCATTTCGGCGGAAGGGAAAAATCTTAATTTAGCGGGACCGCGGGGGCCTCTGATCTGCGCACGGCCGCGGCCCGGTCTGCCGATATGGGATCAAAAGTTGCCACGATTTCACGACGAGCCGCGACCCAGATAACTGGCGGATTGCACTCCTCGGCATAGGCCTGGCGGTTCGCGCTGTGGGCTTGGGTGGCAAGATTTGTTGAGGAATTGAAGCGGCGGCCGAGCGCTTGGAGAAAAGACTCGCTCTCATCCCATCTTCGTGTTGCCGACTGCCAGGCGCGACAGCACGAGTGTTCAGACACAGTGACATTGTGAACATAAATCCATTCATACTCGATTATGCATAAAAACATCTACAGATCATGCATGACGCATGTCACCAACAGTACCGCTTGCCACAGCTGTTAACCTGTATAGTACAAAAGAATTTTGCATGATCACCAAAAAACAAAAAAAAAAACTGTATGACCAAACCAACCGATCGGAACCCCTTCTTGATCTACTCGGCATCGGATCCTCCTCCACCACCGCCGCTACGTGTACACTCGGTCGGCTAGATATTCCTCATGGCTTCCACGAGGACGGCGGCGGCGGCGTGGCGGGGAACATGGGCGGCACGGCAGAGAACATCGTGTTCTTGTCGACGGCGCCCACGCCCGTGCCGCGGCCACTGTTGGTCATGGCCACCAGGGCGGCCACGAGGCCGGCGTTGCCCACCATCGTCGGCTCGTTCTGCCCGAAGGTTTTGCGCGAGTCCTGGAACGCGTCGTTCTTGTCCGGCCCGCCGACCATCGCGCCGGTGAGCAGGTTCGGGTCGTTCTTCTTGGTGTCGCGCCACTTGTTCCCGCCGGTGCACGAGTACTTGACGCCGTCGTGCGGCGTGGACGCCCCGCGGTGGTGCAGGTGCCTCGGGTACTTCTTGCTGTACCCCACCACGTAGCTCATCTTCTTCGGGTTATCCCCAAGAATGTAGTTGATCTGCGCATTGTACGTTTAACGTAACAAAATTGATCGTCAGAAACTTACGAATGCATTCTTCAGCAAACTAACTCTCCGATCGATATGATGTTTGTCATTTAATTACCTGAGACTTGGCGAAAGCGCGGAGGCCGTCGGTGGTTATGAAGTTGGGGCCGCAGTACCATCCGGGGACGTTGATGGACTCCATGTAGTCGGCGTATAGTGAGGCTAGGAAGGAGTTGGCGACGACGTACTGCAGCGGCTGCCCCTTGCCGTGGTTGAAGAGGGCGAGGCCGCCCCTGGTGAAGTTGAAGGCGGCGAACTTGGGGAGGTACATGCACATGTTGATGCTGGTGGCATTCTGGTATCCCGAGAGCGCCTCCTCGTAAGGGTAGCCGGGGTTGAGGAACATGCGCAGCCGCGACAGGAGCAGCTGGGCGCCGGGGAGCTTGTTGTCCCAGCTGAACACGGAGAAGTCGAGGACGCTGTAGAAGGCCTTGGCGTTCTTGGGCAGCCGCGGGTCGGTGGCGAAGCTGATGTAGCTGTTGTTCCCCGTGGCGTAGTACATCCAGGCGGCGCTCCACATGTACTCGTCCCAGTAGCTGCTGGAGTTGTAGTAGGGCTCGATGTACTGGTTGCCCTTGGAGTAGGGGGTGCGGTGGCTGGAGTCGCGCGCGAACTTGTACACGGTGGACGCGCCGTGGACGAGCTTCTTGGAGTAGGCGGCGTTGTCGCGGAACACGATGGAGGCGGCGGCGAGGGCTGCCGCAATCTCGCCGCCGAGGTCGGGGGCCGAGGTAGCCATCTGGACGGGGCGTGGGTACGCCATGTCCTCCGGCCGGTTCCAGCAGTAGTGGTCGTCCGGCGTGCTGCCGTTGATCTTTGCGATACCCACCTGCAGGAGCAAGAACGAGTCAGGTCAATACTACTTGACACCAAGGCAAGGTGAGCCTCAAATCAAGTGTAACTGATACTGCTGAGCTTGTGATTGTGAATCCAACGTGAGGGAATGTGAAATGTTACTTCTTTGCCAGTATATCTATCAAAATGTTAAAGGTCTATTATGCTAAGACAGGTCAGATCTCAACAGCCAAAATTAACAGCTAGGCCCTGTAGCATTTGGGTACTTTCGATTATCTCTTGTTGTAGATCACACAATAGAGGAAGCAAACAGTAGTGAATATAGTATTGCATCTAGGAACATGGCACGGCCCATTATGCACATGTAGATGATTGGGTGTTGAACCTTAATCTATTGAGCTGATGTGGTGGAGTCAAAGGTTGTTAGGTGTGCCCATCAATCCTTCTTGTTAATAGAAAAGGTTGTTCTGGCCAGTTGCATTGTTGCATATCAAAGTCAAAAGCATCGCCATGGCGACATCTTCTTTCAGAACTACAGTTAAAATGCCATGACAGATTTACAGCTTTTGCGCTCAGAATTACCTTTTTTTCCTTTTGTTTTAACGGACGCAGTCAAATAGTCTACATGTTTTCTGGATTCCATATATTGGCTCATACTTTATAGTGGCGCAGAAACCAAATTTCCACGGTGCAATTTTCAGCATCGGAGAATTTGAGTTACCTGACTGTAGACTTTGTTGATAGTGGAAGCAGAGGAGTTGAAGGTGAGAAGCAGATAGTCGGTGCCCCACTTGATGAGGTCCCTCACATGGTCATACTCCCCAATGGCTTTGTACTTGGCGCTGTACTCGATCACCGACCAGCTCAGCAGGGTCATGGAGAACGCCATCGGGAAGTGGAACTTTATGTTGTCGCCGGCGTCGTAGTAGCCACCGACGAGGCCGCCCTTCACGTCCGTCAGGTCGGAGCCGTCCGACAGGCCGGAGTTCCCGCGCCACGGGATGCCGTTGTTCTTCGGAAGCCGGCCGGCTGTCACAGAGAAGAGGGGCAAGATGTGAGATTGATACTCCAGTATCCAATTTTCTGACTAGACCTGGTTAATCTTGCAAGTTAATAAACTGAAATTTTCATCACGCAGATCAGAATTAAATGACTAGTATATTATGAACAAATGAGCTGAACAGTACAGAGAATATCTGACAAGATCGACATATACAAGTACAGAGTATCTGGCAAGATCCACAGACAGACCATTCGGCAAGATCTGGTAGTAGGGTATTCAGCAAGATCTCTACACACTTACTTTGATCCACACTCTAAAGCCAACCGTGTTTTGGGCTAAGTTAAAAAATGGATCAATTGGCTGGCCTACATGTGCGTGAACGTGCCAAGATTCACCTATCAGCAAGGGCAATTGGAGTTTGGGAGATTTCTCTCCATACCAGCTTGTCACTTTCTGCAACTGCAAAGGTGTAGGGACAGTGAACAGGACAGAACATTCCATTTGTGGGGTTTTTTTTACGTAAATTTGTGGGGTTTTAGTTTTACACATCCGTCCTGTTTACAAATTATTAGAACTACGCGGCGGTTGCATACACTTGCCCTTCTGCTTGAATTTGCACTTGAGATCGAAGGTCAAAGCGAAAATTTAAGGCAAAATATTTCTGCTGATGTGCTCAAATTTCTACGCAAATTCCACGGTTCTAACACAAGGGCCGCAAATCCGCCCAGGTTTCTACCGATCAAAGATTGTTGCTTTAGCAAGAAAACCAAGAACTCATCGTTCATGCGAATGTAGTATAAAGAAGAGATCGAAAGGAGGAAGCTTTTCTTGTTTTGTTTGTGACTTTGTTGCGTGGTACTCACATTTCTGGGCGTTGAAGAAGAGGAGCGCCTTGTGGAGCGCGTCGGTGTACTGGTCGGGGGGCGGTGCGTGGGGCTTCTTCTTGGGGATGGACTTGGCGATGATGATGGGGACGCCGATGAGGAAGAAGGCGGCGACGAGGCCCCAAAAGATCCACCAGAGGAGCTTGCGCTTGACGACGACGCAGCCGAGGTCCACGTACTTGTCCTTCTTCTTGGCCTCCGGCGGACCGAGCAGCCAGCTCTGCTGCGTCTCGTCCAGCTGGTGCATGTGCTGCCGCGCGGACAGCGCCGCGGTCGAGGTCCATGTTGCGGCTGTGGTCGTCCTCCTCCGCCCCGTCGGCGGCGGCGATATCGAACGACCCGCCCCAGGCGTTCCCCGAGTACATGGTGACCGGCCGGCCGCTGCGGGGGTTCTTGGTTGTTGGCTCGCGCGGGGAGCTCGGTCGATCAGCACGTGAATGGGAGGCGGTGCTCTTCTTGGCGGTGGTGGGTTGCGGAACCCGGGCGGGGTGAGGAGCGGTGGCTGGGGAGTTTTGAAGAGGAGAGGAGGGGTAGACTTGGGGCGCTGGGTGAGTTGACCCGGGGAAGCGGGAGGGTGGCTTGGTTTTCTACATTGATTTTTTTCTCCTTCGATTTACTGCTTGCGCTTCAGGTACCAACAAAAATGAAAAGCTTTTTTTTGAGGTGTCTAGGAGTACTTGAGTGTTTTATTGCTAAATAGTCAAATTTTGAACTCTCGATCTAGATTCAATGGATGAGATCACTTTGGAGTATTATTTTATCCGAGAGTACTCTATTTTTTAGACACGAATTTTTACATGTTATATACTAGTTTTACATAAATTAAATTATGTAAAAATGGTGTGATTTTATGTAAAAAGAGGAACAAAATAAACTATAAAAACACAACAAAACTACAAAAACATACATATTCATGTATGTTGTCATCAAGTATAACATGAATAAAAACTTGAGTACTCACAAATAAAAAAACACTCGAAACATGAATAAAAAAACTTGAGTACTCACAAATAAAAAAACACTCGAGTACCATTTAGCAATTCTCTTTTTTTTTGGGAGTGTATCGATTCAGTTGATTTGGAAGGTAAAGAGGACTGTGTCAGGATCGCGATCCTTCGTTTCAAAGGATCGGATTGGGTCGTAGAATCACAATTATACCAGAATTTTAAAATCGTATGTATTTTATATAAAAATTGAGTTATATTTTCAAATATACAAGTTTGTAGTACAATTTTTGTTATTTTTTATTTTGTAAATTTGGGTACAGTTATTCATGTTACATTCAATTAGGCTTATTTTTAAAACCTTATTTAATTGTTTTTTTTTATAAATTAACCATTTAAGAGTTCAATATGTCAATGATATTTTTTAACCATAGAGCAACAAGTAAAGAGCAAAAAAAAAAAATCAAACTAATGTAACTTACATTAGCAACTGTAATATCAAATTTTATATGATGATATAGTTTGATGTCGGATACCCGATCCGAGCGCGATCCTAACGATCCAACCTAATTCTACGCGATCTTATCTCTAGGAATTACGATTCTACGAAAATTCGATCCATACACCGATCTATATCATTTCGCCCGTAGATCATATAATCCAACGATCCATATCGCGATCCTGACAATCTTGCTAATACATACATGTTTACACTCATCGGGATTTGATGCGGGATTGTTGTCCGATCTTCACGATGTAGGATCGGGATAATTAGATCTATACAACTCGATGAATGACACCGCCAACCATCGCCTCTATTACAAAGAACTTGTGACACTCGATTCACCCAACCACACGCTTAGATCCTTTTGTCTACTCACTCACATGCAGTAAACGCGTTCTTGCAATCACGAAGGCAAACGCAAAACGACGGAGACAAGAATCTCAGATATTTCCCAATTCTAAAGGGGGTGGAAATGGCTCACTCAAACCCTAGAACAAGGAGTTTTTATTTCTGAAAATTCAACTCTAATTTATATGGGAGGGTGCACCCCTCCTTATATAGCACTTTTAATCGGTGCTACAGTATGCCAGTTGCTACAGTACCAGTTGCTTGACTAGAACAAATTGGGATTGATTTCTTCTCAGTCAGACCGTGTTTTCTAAATAGGCCAGACTAGCTTTTGTTATTTGTGTTGTTCCTTTGTTCTTGAAGTTATTGTAGTCTATTTTCTTTTGCCTCCAAAGTTTCTTCATGAAACCTTATAACAAGTAAAGTAGAGATATTATGTAGCAATCTATTCTTATAAAAATCAACATATAGCTCATTGAGAAAAAGATTCACCTCTTGATTAATTTGTTTTGTTCTAACTTTGGTGATAGGCCCAATTGGTGTTGGGGTAGTATTTGGGGAAGGAGACAATGTGTGTGTTATATAGATGTCCACATAGTAGGTTGTTTGCAACTAGAGTTATAACTCAATTCAAGTTGTAAAGTTCAACTTTACAACTCATTAGTTTATGTCCAAGAAAGATGACGACCTAAGCGATGACATCACATATTCGCTGATATAAGCAATAACATTATATACTTCTTGACTAAATATGCTGACACATGTGATGACATCATCCGGTTTGCTGACACGTGCGATAATATCATTATACTTCTTGACTAAGTATGCTAACACGTGCAATAACCTCATCATGATGTTGACATATGATGATATTATATATTTGCTAACATAATTAATGACATCCGCATATATCATGTTGATGTGGAGTTGTTCATCTTATCTTCATGTGACGGTTGAGACTACATTTACCAGAGAGTGCACACAACTTTGAAGTAGCAACTTAAGACGGAGAAGATGTACATGTGTTAGGTATGTCCTCATCAGGATTTTAGAAACAAGCTATCCAATAGCTTTGTTAGAGGGCCCTACAGTGAATTAATTAGTAACAAGCGAGAGAGATGACCCCAAAAATTAGTAACAAGTTGCCCAATGCATTTTGTAGTCACTATTTTTATCTTGGTTTCCCAAAATGACTTGATACTTGCGTAAGTAACAAGCTTCCCTCTCTCTTTCTTCCACATCACCAAAAAGCTGATGCGGCGTAGGTATAAGAACACGATAAAATGACTGTTGGGAGTGCCCTAACGTAGCTTGCCCTATTTTGTATTTGTCACTCAATGGTTAGATGCACATCCGGCGTAGTTCGAGCCAATTCTTATCTGGTTTTGTAATTAGAACTTTATATTGTTTCTATTAGATCAAGTAATGTCTTTGTCGGTTATAGAAATCACCTAACGTGCTTACATTGTGCGCGAGAGTTGTGTGTGCCGTGTACCTGTTGCAATGCGTTTGTCAATTCAATCGCCCTACTTTAACTGCTGCTCGTTGGAGGTGTCATCGGGATCTGTCCGGTGCAGACTGGCATGTGGATTGCGATGCGGCGTTCCCGGGGGGAAATAAACTCTACGGGGTGTCTCTCTCCCTCAGAACCGTCCACTGTAGCACGCGCGTGTGTGAAGAGGGAATCTCCCGGGGGAGGGCGGGCAGTCCGGGCAGATCGCAGGCAAGCAGACGGCGACGGTGTGCGTGACTCCGAGACGCTCCAAACCGAGTGAAGATCACAAGAGAAAAAAAAAACCATTGCTTTCCCATTCCATGTGTGTGTTTGGTGAGGGCATATTCTGCTCCATGCAGCAGAGAGCGAGTGGTGGCCTCACCTGGTGGGGTCACTGCCTCACTGGGGTGTATGCTGCTTGATAGGCTTTATTACTTGTGATTCATGATGATGCATGGGAACAAAAGAACAAATCCTATTTGCTGTTGTGAACACGCACTGGCCTCGATCGAGGAAGCTCCCATCTGCTTGTTCCCAACGATGATTTGGCACCTGCCAGTATTTTAAGATGGTGTGTTTGTCATGCATGCAGGTGTGTAACATGCAAAACAATCTGTCTTCATCCATGTGTTGTTTGATGTGTGTGTTTGTTAATCTCTCCACAGTAGTGAAGCCATGCTTTGTCACTTGTCAGTAGTGTGCTTATGTTAGTAATTCTTTTGAGTGTATCTGTAATAGGATGCCGTCAAGACTTGATTTGTTCAGTAAACAACCAAAATACAAGTCTTGGATACATGGCAGGTTCCAAAGGGCTCTCACACGCGGCCTGCAGGATCACTAACAGGCATCACTAATGGCAGTTTATCTGCGTCAATACTGCATAAACTAGCATTGCTATCTTCACCACCATGATCACTGCAGTTTCGGTCTGAAGACAGAATTACAAGTGGAAACTGGAAAGATAACAAAAGTCTAGTGAAACGAGTTTTCTTTCACATGCTAATTAACGATTTAGAGCAGAGCTTAACAAAAATTGCAAGCTCAACAACCATGTGCGATGTGTGTCGGTCGCTCTCTCTAGTCAAAGACGGAGGGACACATGGAGTGCGAGCTTAGCGGTGGTTTCTTCCCACTACTCTGATTTGTTTATTCCCAGTGTCAGCCTGGCAAGAGGTTGGCGTCAATTATATATGCATCGTCGAAACCTCTATCATTAGTAGACTAGATGTGGGTATATATCCTCTCTTGCTCATATCGTGCTGTAATTGGCTAGCTACCACCAAGTGAGTTTTTGAGCTTATTTGCCATTGTGGTACATTGAAAATGCAAAACTAGTCACCTCTCACGCGAAATGATAAAAATATCACCACGGATTTGTCGGATCCCTGCCACGCCCCCACCATCCGGACTCACCGCGCGCCCACTGCTTGCCACGCCCCCACCACCTGCCTTTCGCCCAGGTACGAGGTAACGTCACTGTCCCCCATGCCACGCCCGTCGCCCTCGCTCCCCCTGCCGCGCACCCACCGCACTACACCGAATTAGGGTTTGCACCCAAATTAGGATTATTGCTTGTTTGTACTTAGAGATGACCATGAGCAATCCAGTAGCATGAAGATCCAATTGAAATATTGGGGAAAAAAGAAATAGTAGGATTTCGGCATTGAAGGAAAGCTTTGGATTCTCATCGTTTTTGCCTTTTCGCAGTGGAATTAGGGTTTGCACTCGCGTTGCTATTACGATTGTAGTGTTTACACAATCGATTTCTTTCAAAAAAGGGAACAAAATTTTAAATGGAGAAATATTTTAAATAGATGAATATTTAGGAATTAATTTTGAAGACTTCATAATGTAGTTGCGAATGATATGACGCGCATGGTTTGGTTACGTGCATTAGAAACGATAGCATGTACAAATCATCGAACCGATCTACACGTAAGATACATGTGCACCTTTTTGGAATCGAAAAACAAGGTGGATTGGAACGAAGTTAGCCTCGAGGGCCCATCGATGACTCCCCCTTGTCTCCTGCAGACCTGTGGGTGCGGCCAGTCCTGAAGGCAGCCCTATACTGGAAGACGTGCGGCTGGAAGATGGAATGATGTTAGCAGAACGTAATGCCAAATCAATAATCAGGACGTAAATTAAACATAACTTACCTCTTTTATCTGCATCGCAGATGACTGATGGGGAGCACTAGGACGACCGTCAATCTAACTAGCAGGAGCCTTCCCCTTGTCCGCCGCGTGCTTGGTCAAGTTTTTGGCTCATTTGGCACTATTTGGCGTCGCAATAGCAAAAATGGTGTCATTCGGACCAAAATGCCAAAATAGCACATCGGACGTGCTGGTAGGCGACATGTGTCACCAGCCACGCAACTGCCGCCTGACACAGGCCTGCCGTGCGGTCACTGATCAACACAGGCCTGCGCGTCGTGGCTGAGGTGATCTGCCCCTACCGTGCGATGGTCGAGCGAATCCACCATGCCATGCGATGATCGAGGGGATCCCTCGGTTCCATGCCGTGGGGGGCCCAGACCCCCCTGCCGCCCCATGGACACTCAGACTTCATGCGCATATATCATGGGGATTACACCATTTTTGGTACATGTGATAATGCAAAGTCAGGCATACAAGAAAATTGCATGATTTCATGCGGACTATTTAGAATTCGAGTTTTTGACTTATTCGGCACTATTTGGTGCCGCACTAGCAAAAATAGCCCGCACGGAACAAAAAGACAAAAATATTTGCGCTTAGGGTTGGCGTGTTGTTTTCATGATTGTAGTGTTTGTAGAACTGCTCGTTTCAAAAACAGAATGAAATTTGAAATAGACAAAATATTTTGGAATTAAATTTGAAAGACTTCACAGTGTATTTGTGAATTACAAGGTGCATAAGGTTTGGCTATGTTCATTCGAAACGACAACATGCATGAATCAATAAATCGGAAACACCTAGGATATATGTGCGCTTTTTGAAATCGAAAAATGGTAGATCAAACAAAGTTAATTATTCTCGTGGCCATCAATGTCTTTCCTTGTCTCCCATGCACCGCGCCACACGCCTGGGCCCCGGCGGCAGCCCATCATTGGGCTTCAAAGTTCTCCACCCTAGAGGATTATCGGAGTTCGGCTAGCCTCGATGTTACAATCGATGCCTTCCTCTTGTCTCCTCGCAAACCATGACCGCGGCCACCCTAGACGGGAGTGCTAAAATAATTGTCGGTCTCACTAGCAGGAGTCTTCCCCTTGTCCGCCGTGCTCTTTGCCTGCTCCTCCTCTGCGTGTTGTTCAGGGGTCATCCACGACCACTTTGGTTTCTTGGGCTCCACCGATGCCTTTTTAACGGGGTCAGGTACGTAAGGTTTCTAACATTGGAAGACCTTGGGTGGCACCGCATAGTTGAACATGTACTTATGCTAGATGAACACCTTATTGTACTTGTCTAGGTTGTCAATCCATTGGAAGAAGAAGCAACGCTCCTCCGGCTGCCATTATGCATGAAAAAAGTTAGCGATATACAGAATGCAATATAAAATGCAAAACATCTATGTGTGTGAGAGATTATCTTAAGCGGATATCCCAACACGTGCAGTACGCCCGGGCGACGGGCGCTGGGTGTATAGACTGAATGATCCAAGACAAGTTTTTGCAGTCGCACTGCTGGCGTGGAAACTCTAGTGGTACAAGCGCATGCTTCATGGAACAATTCAGGTAGGTTTTCATCTTCCCGACAAGCCACTTTCACTTCCGCAACATCTCTGCATAGTCCAACATCTTCAAGGCCGGCCTAGTGTCCTCCTCCTTTCTTTCTGTTGTGCGAAATAAGTTAGAGTGAAGTGTTGACTACGGTGGTGTAGTGTTATCTTTTAGCTCTCTTCTCCCTCCTTTCATAAGCGGATAGGGTGGAGTGCTAAGGGTGGAAAATATGATGAATGGTAGGGTGGGATGGCTGGTGAGTGGTGTCTACTCACTACAAAAGGGTGGACTGTGTTGTCATTTGGTTCTAAAAAGGTGTCCAGGCATTGTGTGGTCAATTCATTTTGAAAATGTGGGATGGTTGTTGAGTGTTGCGCACTCACTGCGAAAATCTGGTCCGTGTTGTCATTTCGGTCTGAAAATATGTCCTGATAGTGTGTGATCAATTCGTTCTAAAAAGGTGGGATGGTTGGTGAGTCCTATGTACTCACTGTGAAAAGTTGGTATGTGTTGTCATTTCGGCCTAAAAGGTGTCCTGACAATGTGTGGTTAATTCATTCTAAAAAGGTGAGATGGCTGTTGAGTGGTGTGTACTCACTGTGAAAAGCTGGTCCATGTGATCATTTCGATCCAAAAGGTGTCCTAGCAGTGTGTGGTCAATTCGCTCAAAAGGTGGGATGGTCGGTGAGTGGTGTGCGCTAGGGTTGGAAACGGATTGAATACGAATCGAATAGTCTCAAATACGAATACAAATCCATATTTTTAAAATGAATACAAATTCGAATATTCTCAAATACGAATCGAATATGTACTCAATTCGACCGAATAATATCCTACAACTTTTGCGACAAATCTCAGTATAACAAATTTATGTAACATGACTACACGTCTACACTAAACACGAGCATCGTAGCAACTTCCGACATAACATATTATCAGTTTTAGACTTTTAGTCATATAAGCGTCTCATGACAACATGCATTTGTTCCAAGTCACTAGATATGAGCGTCTCATTACATATAAGATATGACTAAGTGCCAAGCACTTGCACTTCTGATCACAAAATCAAACACATTTTGAAGCAGCATGGCAATCAGAATGATCTCTAATTTCCTTCCACATCCATGACATTGCAATCCCCTGTAGCGCTGCAGGCACCTGCAACATAATAACCAATAGTTGAGATACGTAATTAAATTTGAGCATCTAACAACACAAACACTTCTATCTGTACATATATTGCTATATACCTTCATCTTGTTCAACTTTGTAATTTATTTCTAAAACAGCTAAATCTTCCATAATTGAAGCTACATCGCTTTGACCTGAAATAAATGGACAAAAGTAAATTAGTACTGGTTCAACCAAACACATAATACATAATGTACAAGTACATCCTTTGCATGTTTTTATTTGTTTACCTTTCCTAGATTCTCTTATCCAATCCTTGGTGCAAATAAGGGCCTCAACAACTTCAGGGTCCAAACGACTACGATATTTGTCAATAACTCTTCCTCTAGCACTAAAAGCAGATTCTGATGCAACTGTTGATGCAGGAATAACCAATACATATCTTGCAAATTGAGCAAGGACAAGATACTTCACACCCTGGGTCTTCCACCATGAAAAAATGTCAAAGTATTCATCTTCAGGCCATCTCAACAATGGCTCATTGCAATATTTATCCAAGTCAGACTGCTCTTGGCCTACTTCACATATATTATTTAGAAAAGCATCTAGTTTTCTCCTTTTCGGTTCATCCTCGTAATCCACATGGTGGCGAGTTCTACCGGAGGATGCATAGTGCTAATTGCAGGATTAATGTAAAGGGATGCATAAGAATCAAATATCTCCTGAACAACCTTCCTAAATTCATCAATCTCCTTAATTCCAGAGTTGTTAGACATCGATTTATAGTAAAATTCAACCACCTTCATCTTGTAGCGAGGATCTAAGAAGCATGCAATTGCTAGAGCAATATTGCTCATCTTTCGATACTTATTAAATTTATCCTACATAGCTTTTGCCATGGGAACAATAAATCCATCATTGCCTTTAGTCCACTCAATAAGTTGAATGTTAATTTCACTAAATTCAACAAAGAACAAGTTTGCAGTTGGGTAGTAAGAGCCTGAGAGAAGCTTAGTAACATCAAGAAAGATCTTCAAGCACATGCACAATGCACTTGCCTTTTCCCAATCTTCTCTAGAAGGAGCATGATGACTTCTCTGGATACAACAATACAAGTTTTTGGAAAACTTTTTTTTATATTGTAGGGCATCTACTAGCATTAAGTAGGTTGAATTGCACCTAGTCGACACATCTAGAGCAAGACCCTTTTTTTGTATAATCCCATATCATCTGCTTGCTTCAGAAATATCTCCCATTGCATAGTAGAGCTCTTGGCAACTAGAACTGATCAGCGAATGTTATCTATAACACTCGAAATTGTGTTCACACCATCCCTTACAATGAGATTAATAATATGAGCAGCACAACACACATGAAAGAACTTGCCATGGCAAAGTAGATAATCATGATTTTCAAGGGTATAAATGATAGTCTTCACACAAACATCATTTGAAGATGCATTATCCAAGGTCAAAGCAAAAAACTTATGCTCAATGTCTCAAATTGCCCCCGAATGTTCTCCTTCAAGATGCATGAAGTTTATAATTCATTTCTGGATTTTCCAATAATCATCAATCCAATGACAAGTGACACATAGGTACCCCTTAGTTTGATTTGAAGTCCACATATTCATTGTGCAGCTAAATCAGTAGGTAAGAGAGGAAAATTGGTCAAAAAGTTTTTGCTTCTCTTTTTAAAAAATATCCATTATCCTTGTATTAGTAGTCTTATGGCATTTTTATAGGAAATGTAGGGCACAATGATTTGATGAAGTTATTTTTGTATTCATGCTCATAGAAATTGAATGGATATTCATGCATGACAATAGCAAGATGATGTTTGTAGACACTAAGTTCCTCATCATACTTCCAAGCATCTAAATTGACATCCCCTCCTAATTTTCTCACATTTAGTCATGCTTGATCATTCCCTTTAGCACATTTTGCGTTGTAATGATTCCATAGATGTTTTGCAGTTGTAATGATCCCATATACATGTCGTACCTTGGTTATCATAGCACAAAGAACAATCTTGCAGAGTGGCATTCTACCATCTTTCTCTTGATAACCTTGTCCTCCTCCTTCACATCAACAAAACTCGCGTGAAGTGTCTCCAAACTTGCGATGTTAACTTCTTTTCCTTTGGTTCCTTGATTTTCATAGCCACAACTTCGATGTTGAAGTACATGTACCAAAGATTACTCGTACAACATTCTCACTAACAATACTTTGAACCTTCCCATCCATAGTAGCACCGCACATCGCAATCGCATTGGCACTACCACTTGGTTCGCTTTCGGTTGTAGATGCCATTGTAATCTATAAGGAAAAACAAATTCAGGTTGCATGTATTTTGCCAATTCTCATATTTGCTCATCCTGAACTCTGAACTTGCTCATTCTAATTTCATAGCAAAAGGGCTCATGTTCTAAAGTGAATTTTTGGACCATGTATCTTACCTGTTTTTTCTTGCCTTTGCTTGAAACCATAGCAGATCTGCTTCACTTGCTTTACCCAAATGCCTTTTTCTTTTTGCTCCTAATAGATCAGTATGGAGTGTGAGAGTGAGAAAAGGATTTAGGGAATTAGACAAGAGAAGGAACAGGAAGCAGAACACGGGATTGGTGACATACCAGAGTGGATGTCTATTCAACGCAAAAGTCAGGACAACATGACTACAGGAGTGATGTGTAGGATGCTGGAAGCCTGGAATCTCACTAAGCCGGCAGTCGCCACCGCCATAGCTCTAGCCTTTGGCAACTGGCTTGTGGGGCAACACAAGTTAGGGTAGGGGATGAGGATTGAGGGGAACTATGGACTGGGACAGTTCGACAGGGAGGGTTGGCTACTTGCCTACTTGGCTGAAGGAATGGCCGAATGGCATGGGGACTTAGTTTAGTTGGGCTTGGGAGGGTGCTGGGTTGTTGGCCACTGGGCCGACTTTATTGCGAATTCGAATACTATTCGTATTCGTATTCGGTGTCATTTCACATACCACATCCGCATTCGTATCCGAAAAAAATAGATAGTACTCATATTCGTATTCGTTTTCATTTGAATACGGATTTTACTTACTACATTTGTATTTTCTTGATACGAATATCGGATAAAACAGATTATCCTTTACCGCTTTCCATCCCTATGTGTAGTCATCGCAAAAGCTAGTCCAGATAGTCGTTTTGGTCCGAAAAGGTGTCGTGGCATGGTGTTATCAATTATTTCGAGAAAGGTGGCGTGAAAAGGTGGAATTGTATTGTCATGTGAATTTTGGTATCAGAATGTTATGCAAAATATGGTACTTATACTTTGGTCGTTGTTGTATTGTAATGTTTTGGGTTTATGCCGATATTGTAATGCAATTATCCCTTTCATGTTATGTGCGTAAAAATCTAGTCGTTGAAAGTTAAAGTCCTCTTGCAATTCATACAAATGTTGTACAACATAAGCGTACAACATCATGGATACATACGCACATAATGTATACAACTGATTTGGTGAGGTCTGTTATGAAGCAAGTGCGTGCACAATGCAAAGAAGTTCACTTGCTCGAGCCACTCGTGCTCGATGCATCCGAGTCCGCGCCCTAGTTTTGCACCGAGCATGTCCAATGGGTACATGAACCGATTTGGAGAGCGCGTCTCTATGCGAGAACGAGGGAGACCGCTATGCGTTGGCCGAGGTGTTTTACCAAGCTAACTCGCTAAGCCGGGCCATGCCAAATTTGGCTACCACTTGCAATCATATCGCAATAATCAACTAGATGAATCGCATGTATTGGTTCCAAGCAACGCTATCATTTACATTGTGTAACTCCCATATGTCCTGCCCTCCCATAATTAAGTACAATTAAAATACTTATGACTAATTAATTATGCCTCATTGAGTATGACAAAATAATTATGACTAATTACTTACTACTAAAATAATTACGACTAAATAACTATGACTAATTAATCATGACTATTTAATTACACCTAATTAAGTACGATAAATTAATTACAACTAATTACTCACGACTAATTAATTACGCCTAATTAAGTACGACTAAATTAATTACGACTAATTAATTATGACTACTTAATTACGCCTAATTAAGTATGACTAAATTAATTACGACTAATTACTTATGACCAAAATAATTACAACTAATTACTTACAACTAAAATAACTACGGCACATTAATTATGACTCTTTAATTATGAGTGATTAATTACGACTACTTAAACAATAATTAAACACTAGTTACATAGTTACTTAACATAATGCATGCAGAAAAAACGCTACCCCTCGCGTCGTCCCCCTCAGACACTACTACAAACAAAACACAAGGGAGGTAAAAAACGGAAGGCGCGTACGAAGCCAACACTTACGAATCGTGTCGCGCCCCGGAGTTGGGAGTGCCCCCGTCGTCTCCTCTTAAACTGGAGTGTAAACGTGCGAGGGGATGCTCCCAGGAGAAGACTCCTCGAGGTCGAGGCCCGCTATCCCAAAGGCACTGACGCCACTTCAGCATCCCGGGGCACACCAAGGCCCGGGGCCAACGGCCGTGAACAGCGGGGCGATGGTAAGCAGCGGACCGGCGATGAAGGATGAGCCAACGATGAAGCCCTTCTTCTTGATCACGTGGAGGTTGTCCGCTTACTCGTCGGCGGACAGACTCCAGCCCCGAGCGAGCGGCCAGACCCGGAACGTGCAGAATTCCTCTACGAGGTCCCGGGTCGACAGACGCCCCAGTTTATCTGCGTCAATACTGCATAAACTAGCATTGCCATCTTCACCACCATGATCACTGCAGTTTCAGTCTGAAGAAAGAATTACAAGTGGGAACTGGAAAGATAACAAAAGTCTAGTGAAAGAGAGTTTTCTTTTACATGCTAATTAGCGATTTAGAGCAGAGCTTAACAAAAATTGCAAGCTCAACAACCATGTGCGATGTGTGTCGGTCGCCCTCTCTAGTCAAAGATGGAGGGACGTATGGAGTGCGAGCTTCGCGATGGTTTCTTCCTACTCCTCTGATTTGTTTATTCCCAGTGTCATGCATGTTCAGCCTGGCAAGAGGTTGGCGTCAATTATATATGCATCGTTGAAACCTCCATGATTAGTAGACTAGATGTGCGTATCCTCTTCCTCATATCGTGCTGTAATTGGCTAGCTACCACCAAGTGACGGCTGTACAGCGACATTTCAACAGTAAAGTGATGACAATTATACAAGTATTGTGGTGTTAAGGGAAGCTCCAATTGGGTGGCTGACGTGTGGGCCTCTTAATATAGTTTGACAAAATTCAGAAGTAACTCTTATTTACAAAAGCTTAGGATACCGGCATTTGTGTGTGTAAGGTCTAAGATCTCAATCAATCAGGATTAAGTGATCGGCATTGGTTAGAGTGACTAACTGAATATACAAATGGATTGATTAGTTGAGTCTTGGAAGGAGGGAGAGAAGGGGACATGCCACTCGTCAGGGGCTAAAAACTATTGTTATCGGAATATCGGGTTGTTAGCTCAAGCCCGTGGGCAATAAGAAATTCAGACACCGACAAATCAGCAGGAACCGCAATCGACACCGACAGTGGCAACTGCCATGAGCCAACTTACTCCTGCTTGTTATAGAATCTGGTAGGAATTAATGGACAATGAAGCTCCTCACCATCCATATCTTAGGACTCGGTTCTCAGTGCATTGGAATATGGCTTGTTTGACACTATTGTAGTTTTTCTGAAAAACAGTTTCCGGCTGAGCGGAAAACGATTAGTGTTTGACAGTTTGGCTTTTAGGTATGTTGGCTAGAGCTTCCGAGCTGAAAAATATCTGAAATACCACTGAGACAAATGATAGCTTATTTGATGTCGTTTAACCGCTATTATCGGCAACTAACGACAATTCACGACAATTGACGACAATTCGCACACAAGTAAATCTTAACCACAATTGATCTAATTCCATGATTACAAAGTAATCAATTGAATGATTACATAAATAATTCATCTATATCAGAAAAAAAACGAAAAAAAAGAAAATTATTCTATATCAGAACAAAAATGAAGGCAGCGTTGGGGAGGGAGAACGACCGGGGGGAGGGTCGCCAGCGCGGGAGGAGGCTTGAGTTGTGGGTGAAGGATAAGAAGTCTGAATTTCTCTTGCAGGTTTGGAGAATCTGTTTATGTATGTATTTATTTATTTATTTTGCATGGGAATTGAAAATACGGCGATACGTGCAAGTGTACACATGAAACAAAATAGATATCGCTCGTACATGCACGTGTGTACCAAGGCCTAATGAAATAAATTATTGTTGGCTGCAAATTTGAACATGCATGCATGTATGAATTTTGGACATTGCATAATGAAAAAAAAATAGAACAACAAATATTAGTCGACCAAACGAAATGCCACAAAACAGCAAATATTATCCAATCATATGATGTTGTTGGACCGTGTTAGCACCTAGAGGGGGTGAATAGGAGCCCACTTTTTTCCCTCCTGGAATTCTACTCTCCTTTGACTCCAATAGCTATGTAAAGCTACGAACATCAAGGTCTCAAAATCATTGTGGAAGAATAGAGCTAAAACCAAGAAACACAACATTCAACCACCATCGGCCGGTCGACCAACGAGGAGTGGTCACCTAACCACTCCCAAGGTTGGTCTCGACCGCACCCTACGATCAGTAAGAAAATAGTATGATTTTGCATCCACAAAATGACCTAACCTTTGATCTAGAGATCCAAATCACTTGAGATTTCAAACATAGCTCAACAAGAAGGTAAGGAACCTATTTCAATCGAAGATCAAGACAATCATAGCCAAGATTTTATGAATTTCTTATTGGAGTGCAAGAGGGCTCAAAACTGGGTGAAAACCTAAATCTGATCCAAAGTCGTGCTCGTGGATTAAAGATGGTCAAGATGACCTTAGATCAACTTCCAAAAGTCCTAGCAAGTTAGATTACAGCAAAAGACTAAGGCAAAGGCTCTATAATACAAGAATCCAAAATCTCAAAAAAGATAGCAAGAACAAAAGATAACTTATTTTTGCACGAATTTGATTGTGTTGATATTGAGGAGTTGAGGGTTTACAACCACTCCACCATGGAGAACAAAAGCTCACTCATGTGCACCCAATCCCATAAATTTTCTCTTCGTATATCTCTAAAACCCTAGCCACTCTCTTCTCTCCACTTTCCACCAAATCTCAAAGTAGGGTTTTCTAGGCTTGGTTGGTGCACAAATCCTGCACCACCCCTTATATAGTGGAGGATAAAACTAGAGAGAAACCTTAACGGACACCCATTAAACCCACACAAAAATGAGTCTCTCACTCATGCATGTTTCTCAAAGCATATGACGATCCAGGGCTCCCGATTCTATATCTTCGTGATCTTGAACTCCTCATGACCTAAATCACTTCTCCTTTGTTCCGTCATGCACCGCGGTTTCTCTAAGGTCACCAACTCGGTATTTTGATGAAGATATCAAAATACCACTTCTCGATCCTTCTATCCTTGACTGAGTTCAATCTCGTGAAGCAATCATATACTTCACCATGCGTAGGTTCATCAATGACTTTTCTCATGCTGGCAAGTCTCTCACATCCGGTTCCCACCAGACCACCTCAACACTTCCTTCGGCTCAAGCCACTTGATGCAACCCGTTGAACCAAACTTCCCGTTCTTGTCCATCTTGTGCCTTGCTTGGGATCAACCACTTCACCCAGCATCATCGATCGTTTTGGACCTTCATTTCACCAAAACAAGTCCCAATCATTCTCGCTGTTGACCATAGTTAACTCCAAACTTTCATGCACAACAATAGACCAAGAAATCGATTCCAGGCACAAGTTCTTCGTAACTTGATCCGTGTTAGCTAAAATATGCATCATGCAATACATATACACCAATTTCATGACCCTAGGTCAATTCCCAAAATTCAGCACACCTCACTATGCACTGAACCTAACCGCCAGCCAGTGGGCGATCTGACCACGACCCTTGGTAACTAGGAACCGGTCTGACCACCGCCAGTTTGACCACCATGTAGTGGCTGGTTATACTACTTCCCAAATCCTAAAAACACCCCTGTCTGGACTTTTCAGTTAATCTCTAGTTTCATGTTTACTTTCTATTTTCAATGACACCTGGTGCAAACACATCCCCAAACACTCTCATACAAGTATTTGGTATCCAATTCCCCAAACCTGCACCTCGGTCACTAGGCCGATCTGACTGCTTGGCCATGGTCGGTCAGACCACCCTGCAAGGCCGGTTAGACCTTCCCCCAAGGCCGGTCAGATCGCCTGAGCCCTAACAGCAGGCTACCTTTTGCAAAACAAAGAGTTCACTCCCTAAACTCCTCAACAACGATGTCAATTGCTCATCGCCTAATCTAGAACTAAACCACATGGTCTCTACAGATGCAATTATCTTGTCAGTATAACATGTATATATCATATTAGTATAATCTATTTATCCTCTTGTAGGCATCAAAGAAGTAGCAATACTATCACGAAAGGCACTCACGTCTCCATTATCGATCGCTAATCCATTAACGCTATCCTCCGGATGATCCAAATTGTGTATCGTTTGGAATATAATCTTCGCCAAGATCGCATCTCTCAAAAAGTTCATCACGTAAAGCATTATCTCGGATGAAGTTGTGAAACGTCATACATGCAATTATAATTTTTGTTTTCTTCTCCATTTTGTAACTAGGCAAAACCAACAAGATTCTTCATTTCATTTTCAATACACTCAAAGAACGCCCAATCACATTTCGAAGGGATGAGTGAGCATGATTGAACAGCTTATATTTTTCACTCGGTTGTCGACCATTCAAAATTCTGGTAGATGATACTTTTGTCCTTTGTAAGGAGTTAGATAGCCCTTTCGATTGGGATAACCCGCATCAACAAGATAATATTTTCCTACATATCATAAGCAGATAAGTGTTGACAATGCAAATCAGGAATGATGTCACCATAATTAATTATAGGATGAAAGAAGCAAAGTACCTTTGGGAGGATGTGGAAAACGGTATCAATACTTGCCCAAAGTATTATTGAATTAATATCCTTGTGTCATGTGGTGAACCCGACCATCCGGCAACAACGAAGGTAAACCTCATGTCAAAATCACACACCGCCATCACATTTTGAGATGTATATCTATGGTGACCAGTGTGGGCAACCTACTCATCCGTTGGCACAACAACAGGTACATGCGTGCCATCAATTGCACCTATGCAATTATTAAAATGAGGCAAGAAGCGATTATCTTGATGTCTTAGATGCACTGTTGTGAACTGTGGATCCCTTGGTTTAATATTATCTTTAGATAAACGATACATACATTTCAAGACTTCACAAAACTGGACCACCAACTGTCCACAAGAATATAGCCAAAGATTCTATAGAAGTCATAGACCTAGTTGATTTTAAGACATAATTTGCAGCCAAGGTTTTATGCAAGCTATCAAAAACAACCCTACTCATTCTAAACATCGAATAACAAGCTCTCTCATCGCTCAGTTGCTCAACAACCCATTCATATCCATTCAAGAGTGGATGTCTCCTCTTCTTTTTGTTTAGGTAAGTGTTGTAGTAGTGCATACCTATATAACCAGCTGATGTAGGAAAATCCTGAAATGGTAACTTTCTTTTTTTTATTTTTTCAATTTCACCTTCGCTATAATCTCTCTTAGTTGTTGAACCATCAATGTCACTTGATGAGCTCATCTACAAATAAAAATAATTATCAGTAACATAGAACATGACATCATGACATGATTTAAGTGAGAACACATGATCACACATTAGAAGTTAACAATAATACGAGTACGACATAACTGAATAGTTTCAACTCAATTACATAATCGTCACTGCTCAATAATACAAGAACAACATAACTGAATAGTTCACAAATTAAAAAAAGGACAACAAAAAAGTTATAATCCTTGTTCATCATGATATCAAACATCCTCATGAGCAAATTAATTTTTACTTCATTGGTCTTCATAGTGACAAACACTTCTCAATTTTCTAGTTTAGTAAAGAGCCTTATCGCAATGAAGTGATTATCACTTCCTTCTACTACCCCATAACATCTGCTATGGATGGACCACTCTAAACAGGGCCGTTAGCCATAATGTCCACCATATGCTTGAAATCCCTAGCGATGAGATTTTTCTTGTTCTTTGGGCTGGGATTAATACTAGCAGTCCTATGCTTCGTGGTGACCTTCGGTTTTTTGCTGTCGACCTCATTGGTCTCCACACAAGAGCTAGCACAACTGCACACCCAGGTAAAGTGCTCATAGCACAACTGCATACCCAGTTAATGATTTTGTGCTAGACTACTATAGTATTCCAGACCGGAGCAAAAAAACACCAAACATATACATTGTCATGAAACAATACTATCAGCAATAAACAAACACCAAACATATACATTGTCATGAAACAATACTATCAGCAATGAGTCAATGGCATTGCTTGTCTACAGTCTAGAATTTCAGTTCCATCTACCACATGCATATCCTTAGCCTTGGGCCACCCACAACAAATGAATGAATGCTCATAAGATTCTCATACTGCAACCCAAGAAATTGAATATTTAGTACTGCATCCTAGCATCAACAAGATAGTAGTTATAGACAAACGACATGTGTTCTCAAGATAACAAAAAAAAGTTGCAATAGAATCATCAAGTATGAGACATGAAGCAGGTTTGTG
Source organism: Ampelocalamus luodianensis (assembly GCA_036346255.1). Taxonomy (NCBI): domain Eukaryota; kingdom Viridiplantae; phylum Streptophyta; class Magnoliopsida; order Poales; family Poaceae; genus Ampelocalamus; species Ampelocalamus luodianensis. The sequence continues at coordinate 48,377,979 of CM070623.1, forward strand.
TTGGATGCGTATGGGAGTAAGACAACATAAATTAAATATGGTCTCATTCCTTCGATAAATGACTATTTACATAAACAGCATAAATCGAATGAGATATTGGTGCTAGAGGTCATAAATATAACATAAGAAATATTTATACTATGTATAATGAATCACCTTAGTCTGATAGGAGGAATCAACAGCATTGGATTATGCATTTTCCACTGCCTCTCACCACTATTATGCAATAAATTCCCATTTTGTGCATCATCCTAGGAATTTAACAATAGAGTTTACAAAAACATTTTTAATTGTGAGATACCACGGTTTTTTACCTAAAAAAACCTGAAACTAAAAAAGAATGAAATTCTGGTTGTGCTACTATTGGCAGAGTTAGATTATTTCCACTGCAAATCAACAATACATGGAAACCCTGTGCATGACATCGATTTTGTAAACGGTCAAATACTGGGCAATGGTTGCTTAGTTGCCAAATAGAACATTGAGAATGGAACTTTAACGTAGGTAGCATTTTTGTTTTCAGTACATTATCTTCATCTGGTCGTTGTGGATTATGTCATGCAAACTAATATTTCATGCATATTAACAAAAAAAATAGTTGTAGTCCTTCATTTGTGCACCTTGATCTAGCAGTTTGGATATGTGGATTATGAATACAAGCGGAGGTTGAGGGAGACAGTGTCGGACAAGGGGTCGAGGGAGTCCGAAGGAGGTCGAGGGAGGTCGGCGGAGGTCGAGGGAGGACAACAGAGGTCACCCAGGACAACGGAGTTGGGGGAGGAGAATGGAGGCATCGGGAGAGGTCGAGGGAGGCTGGCGAAGGTCAAGGGGGACGGTGTCGGGAGCAGGGAGGACGACGGCGACCTGGGTGGTGTCGAGCCCTAATCGGCTAATTGCCTTGGAGTGACCCGGGTGCGGGAGCCGAGAGTGGAGAGGAATCGGGTGGGGAAGGCTGCGATGGAGGCCTTATATACCTGGTACGATATGGGTAATTTCTTGGAGTTTAGTGGCAAAGGTTTACTCCATCCCGCAAAAGCCAAAACAAGCCTATCTCACAAGACTTTTGGCTTATAGTTATATGGGTGACTTAGGATTTTCCAAAAGCCCGGTAGAAAAGCTACCCCTTTGTAGGTTGTTGCTTTTTTTTTTGCGTTTAAGCCAAAGAAAAAGCCCAAACAAACAGGGTCGTAGGTGGCAAAACTGAGAAAGCACCTTTGATTTATTTTTTTTGAGAGAGAGGAAGCACCTGGTTAAAAAAAATTATACAAAATTGAGTACCTGATTATTATTATTTTTTGAGTGGAGGGTTCCTAATGGCCCTATTTGGGGAGCTTTAAGCTGAAAAGCCCAAAGCCCCCAAAACAGACAAGCTTTGTAGCCGCTTACCTCTTAAGCCACAACTGAAGCCCACCTTAAAGCCAAAGCACCTTCCCACCAGCTTTTCTAGCTTATCGCGGGATGAGTATATCTATTTGCCACTAAAACTCCAACAAAATTACCCTAAAAATGCCACTCCTTAAAACATACGTTCCTGTACGTTTTTCCCCCTCCCGTGCATTCCCATAGGTTCTTTCCCCTCCTGTACCCCAAGCGAACTCCATGAGGTAGGATTGACTGGACGCCTCGCCTCCTCTCCCAGGAGCTACTCCCCGCCGATAGAAGCTTCCTCCACACTGCTCCCCACCAGCCGACGCTCCATCCCCGTCGGCCGAAGCTCCTTCCCCTTGCCTCTCCTTCATCCTGACGCCAACCCTAGCCCCGCCGCCCCTCCCCCTAAGCTATTCCTCCAGCTGGCTACTCCCCTCCGCCTCCGCTCGCCGCCCCCTCCGCTCGGTCACGCGCTGCTTGCTCGCCCTTCGCCTGAGCCAGTGGCAGAGGGGAGCAATGGCAATGGCGACTGCACTCACAGGAGGATGGGCTTGGACCTCCTTCTGTTACTTCTGCCTCATTGACATAGTTTTCATTGTATACCTTGATGAACTTTTCTTGAAAAAATTATAATCCAGGAGTCCCTAGCAATATGAATCACCAAAATGAAAATTAATTGAAGCTGGGCGCATATGATACCAAGCCAAAATAAATAAATAATTCTTGGCTAACTGAAGTGTATGTGTTCAGGTTCTAACCAGGAGGAAAGGTGACAAGCAAGAATGTCCCAACACCACCATCTCCTTCAACCAGCTCGACCTTTGAGAACATGTCAGGAAGCAATGGAGGGATCAACTGCCCAACAAGGAGGCCTCCATAGACGTCCCACACCTCGGCAGTGGGGAGGCCAGTGTCAAACTCATGGCAAAGGCTCCCTTCCATTGCTTTCGTGAGCTCTCTGTGGCCTTGATAAGGAATGCACAACGCGAGTTCCCTGTAAATAGATATTTTGTGGAAGATATGTTCCCTTTAAAACAGATACGGTCGAAGATACAAGTCATTGTTGACCGGCTAAGATGTCACTTGTAATGTCCCTTAATGTGCAGTTTATCTTCTAAATGTGATCTTTTACGTTGCAAAATATTGTTCCATTGTTCATGATTTAATAAAATTAAGTTGTTTAGTCAATATTTTCGTAAAAAAAAAAAAAATCAATATTTAACCTAAATCAACACACAAACAAACATTCGAAACCCTCAAGGGTATTTCAGATATTTCATCATTCATATACAGCTGCAACAGCCAACCAGCCCAACAAAGACCAGATTGTCAAACATCATCTCATGAAAAGCTACCGCAACCAGCTACTTTTCAACTCAGAAAGCTAAAAACAGTTTTTCAGCCGGCTCAAAAAGCCATCAGCTATAGTTGCGTTTGATTCAGAAGACAAAAATAGCTTTTCAAAGAGTTCCGCAGTGCACAGGGCCTCGAGAGCGGATCTTTTTAATTTAGCCTCATACTTCCGCCGTAAATACAAAAATAGCCCCCTCGGTATCATATTTGCAAATCTGACCTCCTCCCGAGCGCGGAATGACCGGATGTTGACATGTGTCTCTTTTCGCGCTAGCGGCCAGCAGGAGCGAGCACGATGCCGCGAAAGGTGGAGCGCGGAAAGGGCAAAGCCCACCTCGCGAAGAGCAACATGAAAGCAAATTGCATGCATTAAACTAATGGCAATGCATTAACATGCATTAAACTAATGGCAAGCATTTAATGCATGCACAAGCATCATCAGCGTTCATGGCCATTTGCCGCGGCAGAGGAGCACGGAAGGAACCTTCAACGGTTCGGCAGCGCGAAAGGATTCCGAGTCCCTCACCTTCGCGGCCAAGCCAGTTTCGCGCCTCGAGCGAAAGCAACACGTGTCAACATCCGGTTATTCCAAGTTCGGGAGGGCGCCAGATTTGCAAATACGATACCGAGAGAGCTATTTTTGCATTTACGGTGACGGTATGAGGCCAAATTAAAAAAAAAAATCTTCGTAGCAAGAGTATATTACACTAGAGTAGCTATGACAACCTGATCATGGCCTGGGCCTTGAAAAGCCCAAAAAACTTAGTTTCGGGTTAGGCCTGGGCCCATCGTTGCAAGTCAGATTGGTTTGCTTATGCGATACATATAGGCTGGGCCGTCCTTTCGCTTGGGCTTTTATTAGTTAGACGGTTCTAGTACGCCTGTGCCGTGGCCTTGCAACCACCTGCGGCTGCACGCCGTCGCCGTGCACCGCGACGTTGCGACGACACGGAGGAGCCGGTGGCGCCGAGCCCCCTCTGGTCTTGGTCCTCCAGCCGTTGAGGCGGTCTACGATCGCCCTGAGCTCCCGCAGCGAGCGTATGGTGGAGTCGACGGCGCGCCACATCCGGTGGAGGACGCCGAGCAGGTAGGGCGTGCCGATGCCCTCGGCCCACGACGCGTCCCCGCGCGCGTGGCGGTCGAGCGCCGCGTGGGTGGCCCCGTTTCAGCTCCTCCCCGAGAGCGTGCCGCCGCTGCATCCGCGCCGAGGCCTCGTCAAGCAGCTCGACGACGCGGCCCGCCTGGTCCCGCGAGAGACGCACGAGTTGCAGCCTGCGCGCGCTGAAACGGCCGGCGCCGGTGGACACGATTGGCCCGCGGAGGAGGCCGTGCGGTGCGGAGGGCAAGAAGCTAGCAGGCAAGCATGGCCTGCATTTGCAGCGTTTCATCTTACCTCGGGGGTCAATCCAGAATAATAATTCATCACAGATGACAGAACAAGCTCACAACAAATGCCAGAAGAAGCAACAAGACGAGAGCAAACACGAAAAACGTCCGGGATGCATGCCTCAAGAACATGTTTGCTGATGGTCATCTAACCACCACCATCATCACACAACACACAAGCACCGTCAAATCATGAAGTCATCCACCAAAGCATGGATCGATGGTTAGATGACAACCAACAAAACAAGTTCAGAGCTGCATTAATCAGCGCATCTCACTAGAGCTACTAAGATGCATGGGAGAAGAGTGAGAGATATGAGATCATGAGAAGGCAAGAAACCCTGAACCTAGCCAGAACTGGAAAATGAGAGAGGAGAGGAGAAGACTAATGCAGAGTATATACTCGGAATGATGCCAGAAAAAATAAGCAAGGAGCATATTCATGAGAATAAACCATCTGGAGTGGTACAAGGAGTCAAGGACCAAACAGATGAGTCCTGCTCAGACATGGAGATGTCTGAGTTTGGAATACCTGGTGGGTTACGTAACTACTACAGTCTACATACTACATAGATGGCTCACGGCAAGAACAAGAATTAACAGTGGCAGCACTAGCAGTTGATGACGAGCTTACTACCTTACTATTAATTTACTATTACGAATAAATGATGTAAAACAATTGGCATCTGATGACGGGGCACTATATGACAAGTGACCACTCAGTGGATTGACACTTTTGCACTTTCCAGGCGAGAAAATTGGAGATGTTTGCTATGGCGCTGGTAACTATTTACGATCTTTATCTTTACTGCTTAAAAAGACTCTATTGATGATGAATGATGCGTTTTCCACTTCCTACTCCTCACATAAAAAAATGGTGCCACCATGTGGGCCCAAAAAACAACACGATATTTCGCCTTCCTCCTCTCGCCCTCCTGCATCGCTCGTCCCCTCCCACATCTCTTCACAACACGGCTCCTCCCCATTGCGACGCCTCGCCGCTAAACCCTGGCGCGACCCCTCGTCACCTTCACCGCCACCGCCGCCGTAGCCACGTGGGCTGGTGGCCTCCCGGAGCCGAAGCGCCATAGATGAGACTCGACCCTGCCGCCACAACCAGCAATGCACAAGCTCCTCCCACGCATCACTTCCCTCCTTTGACAATGCCGCGGTCCGGCTGCTGCTGTCCTCCAACATGCCCGAGCTCCGCCTGGCTGGCCCGCTTCTCACCGCACGACCTAGTTCAAACCCTAGCTGCCTCCACCGTCGTCGTGGTTGTGCTGCGTCGACGCCAGCACGAGGAGGGGACTCTACTCTGTCGGGGCAGCGAGGCACGGGGATGATGCTGAGGAGGAGGAGCAGAGGATTGTCGGGGGGACAATGGCGGACCCAGGATTTTCAGGATGGGTGTTCGGGGTTAACAAAATATTATTCAATGAATTGGTTGTTTTCGATAGATATCGGTTTTGGCGTCGAGATGTAAGATATCTCTGTGTCTTTCCAGCTCTATCCCACAAAGATTTCAAATCTACATACTTCTTTTTCATTTTTCAAAGCTTTACGATTTACCTTTCACAAAAGGCATGATTCATCATCAATAATGACTCAAAATAGCACTAAATAAATTGTTGAATTGGGGATTGGGGATTTAAGACTTGAGAATTGGGGATGCACCTGTGTTGTGTCGCATGCACTGTGTGCGGCCTGCCTCATCAGCCCCATCGCATCGGCAACCCAGTCACCACCGAGCTAGAGCGCTCCCTCCTGCCTCTAGACTCCCTGGTCGTCGCACGCTATTGCCCTACTGTGCTCCCGGCCAGGTTCTCTCTTCCCACCACGGTGGTGTCGGGGAAGGGAGGGGAGACGACAACGTCGCGACATTGCACAAAGAGGAGGCACAAACGAAGACGGAGGCGAAAGTAGGGGAGCACATGGGGGGAGGCGGTGCGGGGTGGGGAGGCAGACCACGCGAGGGGCCATATTGTAAACAAAATGGACGAGGGAGGCAAGTCGAAGAATTTGGACATTTCTCGAAGGAACTGGTTCAAGCTATTTTGTCTTAGTGGGGAACAAACAGATCCAACGGCTAGTATACATTAGGAGCAAGATCGCATGCAGACAAAAATAAGAGGATGGCGTGGCATGACAGCTTTGTTGGGAATCCTCCAACTATAATATATAGAATGTGTAATATACCATCAGATACAAGGTATTTAGTAAAAAAAAAAATTGGGTGTTCAAGTGAACACCCATGAACTATGGAGGATCCAACCCTGTCAGGGAAGTGGGGGTTGTATTGCGCTAGAGAGGAGGCAGACAGGTCAGGGCGATGCTACGATGAGGAGCAGGGAGTTGCTCGCCATTCCCGGAGTCGCCGCGAACCCGAGGAAGCTCATGGGCAAGGGATTCGATGGCGTGGCGCACTCAAGCAGACTCTATAGGGATAAGGTGTGCGTGAACTACCCCGGATTATTCAGATTTATTTGTTTTATTGCGCTTTGTGAAACATGTAAGCACTACATACGCTTGGAGTCTTGAGTAGTTAGTCTTATGATCCGCGAGTTGGCCTTCGATTATATTTATATTGACATGTGTTGTCAAATTCAAGAAATAGCTCCACTGAGCTCACCACAGCAAACAAACACCACCACAAAAGATAAACCGCTCATTAAATCAAGTAACTCGCATGCTTACGCCACATTCATGTATGTGATCCCATCATCACAATGAAATACGCAAATGTTGTATTGTGCTTGCAAGCAATCATTTTGTGAGTTTATCAATCGCGTAATGGTCATTTATCGATCCATCTTGGTGTCCAAGTCCACATCATAGAAATCGTGGTCACTTCTTAGTTCCTAGGAGATATGACAGGCATTGGTTAAATGCACATTGGCTCCAAGAGGTGTAGCAACCATGTATTAGTCCTAAAGTTTATGCCGATACTTATGTTGCATCTCATGAACTTTCGATATGGTGCCAAATTAGCATTGTCTCAGAGCATCACATGAAATAGGTATAATTGATTCCCTTGTTCAAGATATTAGGCAAAAGTTGAATTTTACTATATTCCCACACTATCTCCTTTGTGTAAAACAATCTAACATTGGAGCATTATTGTGGTGAAATTCTTTAGTGCGAGGAATAAAACAAATTACCTTTGTGGGTTCTCTGTGTCAACCTCTGTGTGAATATTATGGTCCTTTTCACTGGAAAATTATGTTCGTTCTATGTAACTTCAACGCACCTTGTGCTAACACCCTTGAGTGTCCGCAGCTTCTTAGCAAGTCTAACGAGAAGATGGTTGAGTTCTTGCAAAATGGAGGTGGCAAGGTTTACGAAGATATTTTAATTAAATAAAGCATATATGAAATCTCTGCTCAATTTCTACTCTATCTTTTTGCGACAATACCTCATTAATTTATACTTGATCGCTACTATGTTAGTAACTTTTGGTTTTCGCTAAAAACGTTCGCTTTTCAATTTAAGCAAACATTTTTCACTTATATTTTGTGCGTTGCAACAACTAGGAGCAGATAGACGCTTATGTATGCCGTAGCTACTTCATTCGGATTTCATGGGGAAAAGATGGTTTATAAACTCTTCCCGGTATTTGTTTTCTTCAAACTGTTGCTTTGTTGGAATATTCAAACTTTTAAATTTTTGGTAGAAGTTGGAATATTCGGACTTTTGATGCATGATGTTCACAATTTATTGTCATATGTGTTATTGCAGCTAATCCCTTTTAAGTTTGTATAGCATTATGTCGGTGCTAGGTGGAGTCGAAGGTGTGAAGCAGTCAGAGTACGATGGTGGAGGCACAATGTAGGCTAGGTGGAGTTGTGATAGGCAACGGGAGCTAGGGACGTGGCGCAGCCGAGCACAACAGGGCAATTTGATGTATTAGGTAATATAGTATTTCTTTATCCGTAGCAAAGCACGACACTTGGCTATTTTTGCAAATGACAAGAACTCGATCTATCCGCGAAAATTCACGGATTTTCGTGATGTGTACACCTTGTCGACAAGACTCGCAAAAGACGACATTCTCAGAAAGATTTTTCGCTTTCTTATCTAGCTTTTCAATCATATATCATTATTGTTTGGTTTGCGCTTTGTAGATGTCATTGGCATGGTCGCACGCCGGCGACATTGAGTACCACGAACGCCAACCGGGAAGCCAACCAGGAAATAGCCTTGATGAATGTTCAAGCAGAGCAATGTAAATTGTTTCAACTACTGATGATTAAATATGATTGGTATTTTTTGATTCTCACTACTTGCTAAACGCACAGCCGATAGTTCGTATTCATATGAGTCTGGGACTTCAATGTGGTGCGCCACATCAAGTGTTGGCGTCCGGCAGAGGCCGACTTCCATTGTTTGGCCGCTACCCTCTTGAAGGTCAACAAGACCACTGGTAAGGAGAATATACCTTTGCTTTCACAGCATGCTGGTATATAAATTATTTTAAATTTCTACCATGATTCATCTTTAGGCGGGTTATCGACCACGATAGATAATGAACTCATATTCTTCCTGGACTCAATTTATGCTGACGAGTTGGAAGGTATAAGTCTCTACGACATCTATGTACTAATTATATTGTATTTCTATAATAATTACCTCTCTACGGTAACGCTCTAAATATTGTATTACTTTTTGTTTGGTTTATTTATAGGCCTTCGTGCATCATTAATGAGTGCCCCTACAGCTGTACGTGATTACGACAATTTCGTCATCCAGATGAGGATCAACGTGATTGCTAATCCTCATTATCAAGGATTGAACGAGTAGGGAGGAAAAGGGGGAAATGACCTCTAGAGTTGATGAACTTATTTATATTGCGCTCCTTGGTTATGTTAGTTAAAATTCCAATTAATTTAGTACTTTTAATGGTATGTTATTTCGTTTGTTATTGTTTCGATATCGCGTTGAAGCAAAGTATCTCTTAAGTTCATTCTATCGTTGCTTATTTCGAGAACTCAATTCGTGAATGCAACATTTTACTATGCATGATTTGGACTACATTCGGTAATGGAATGCTTGCTGAATTTTCATCAGGATGTAAATGACTCCAAGTCAATCTTATTTAGTCATATTTTTTTTCTTCATTTGTGTTGTCAAAATAATTCATTTAACTTGCTTCTATAGTTTGTGTTTCCGTCGCAATGCACGGGTACTAAACTAGTAACACTTAAAGTAGACTCCTTGCATGAGGTGAGCTGTTGCAAGCGTGCCTCATGTTTTCTCTCCTCAGTGCAAACCATTCAAATCAGGTTCCTCACGTGAGGTGAACTTGTTCCCTCCCATGTCACATATCTTGGAGTTTTTAATTTATTTAGTCCATTTTTCAAACGAAATAACAAAACTAATCCCCACAAACGAAATGATAAAAATGACACTCTCTGCAGTAAAATCGCTGGAACCAACATTCCAGCACACCTAGATCGCGACAGGGACCCGCCACGCACCCAAACCGCGCAAGTGGCCTACGATGTTCTGTCGTGACCATTTTTGTTATTTCATTCAGGAAGCTAATTTTGTTGTTGCAAATAAAAAAACATGATATTTTAACCAAAGACTACATATGACCATATCTGGTTCTCAATTCCTCGCCTCTCATCTCCTTTCTAGGGCGTGCAATTCCATTGCCACCAATACATCCCACTTCGTAGCTGCAGGTCCAATCAGGCAATCACTACCTCCAGTCCTCCACAACTACTGTCGTATATTTTTGTAATACTTCCTTCTATTACCTTATTATCTGTGCGCTTCTTGGTAAATGTGTTTTCGGTCCTGATTTGTTACGTATCCCTTCCAATTGGTTTTTTTAGGTTGGGTGGTGAGATAAAAATTGCATAGAAATCTTTTAACAATGATTTTTGTATGAATCTCTTAAGATTGTTAAGTTGGGGCTATAAGTTGCTCAAATGCACTAAAACCACACTGATTGGTTTTTAGGTTCCGTAGAGGAGCAGTTTTTATTTTTTAATCTTTTTTTTAAAAAAATTATTTTAAAGATAGTCGCTTCCTAACTTTATTTCCAATTCTAAATCTTTTTTGCCACACCACAACGCGTGATATGACAAAAGCACTTTGTCACACCACGGATCTTGGCGTGGCAAATGAGTATTGTCACGCCACTCCTCTTGGCGTGACAAGACTTAGCCCGAACACGGACGCGTGTTAGCTCGGGGGGCTATCTGGCAGGTTTGGTCACGCCGTGGTAGGTGGCGTGACAGTACAGTTTGGTCACGCCACGGGTCATGGCGTGATCAAAAGGGTTAGAATTGGAAATAAGTTAGGAAGATGCTATCTTTAAAATATTTTTTTTAAAAAAAATAAAAAATAAAAACTGCTCTCCGTAGAGTGGTAAAAATTGCTCAAATTGTGGTATGAATCTCTTAAGAGTTGTCCGATTGGAGTGATAAATTGCTAAAGTTCACCATCCACCAAGGGAAAAAAAAACTACCTGATTTGACACCTTTGATCCGAGCCACCCATCTCAAATCTGAAGGTTTAAAACCCGTTATTGCCCTTTCCCCATGCAATTTCTGTGAGGTTTACACTGTTTCTTACGTGGCATTTTTTTTCAGTTCAGGGAATTGAGGTTTAAGTAATTTTTTTACTCTTTTCTTTTTCTTTCTTTTTTTAGATTGTTGTTTTGCGTTAGTAAGAAATGTTGTTGATGTGCAGTGTTTTGGGATATGGTCACGATTCACAAATAGGAGGCCATGGGTTGGTGATGGTTCCAGGTAGAACGCCAGCATGACACCCTTTCTGTTGCCCCTAGATCAAAGTGGATTAATATAGGGATATAACTGTCGGCATCAAATACATTCTAATATGCTTCATATTGTTATATCCATATGGGTCTATGTTTTCGTGTTTGTAGATTACGTTGGTGCATCAACCAATGTAAGAGAGCACGTGAAATTATGAACAAGTGATCCATTTTGCAGGGCCATCAACCAAGCATGGCAACCAAGTACATCATCGAATCAGTGACGGCATCCTTTCTTTGCATTTGCCTATGCTTGTGGTGTTTACTTCGCCGATAAGAAGGTTTTAGGAGGTCAGATTTGAACTCACATATTTACTTTTCATGTCAGTTTATCACCTGAAACCAGGCACAACTCCTCGCACACTGGCGACACAAGGAATGGTGGAAGCCAGTCGCCATGAACCCGATCACCCGCCAGAGCTACATTGTGAAGAGGAAATTAAGGAAGCCTAAAGCTAAAGCTTCTGGTTCAAAGAAGGCAGCTAAGCCTTGAGATCTCCAAGGAAGAGTTTTGTATGAGCTGCTAAACCATTCTGCGGCAGTTATTCTAAAATAAAGAACATCGATTGGATGTAATAATGGAGAATTGTTGCTTCAAGTACGTTCCTGTTTAAGCTTTGAGTTTCGTACCTGAGCTGTTGGCTTCATACTTTCATGGTAGCTTTCAATAATAGCATCGCCTGAGACATGAGTGGAACTTCCAGTAGTAGCCCATCCAGGGGCGGAGCTGGCCATAGGCTAAGCCTCAGGCCGACCCAGCTGTTTTTGGACTAAAATTGTATTTTACTTATTTTTCAAAGTTTTTTATTTGGGATTTTGATCCTGAGTCTTAGGCCATTGCCCTGAGGCCCAACTCTGACCCTGAGCCCATCATACCCTCATTTTCGCTAATTCTAAGAATACTCAGTTTGCATGATTCTTCCAAGCAAGCAGCTGAACAAACTTGATAAATACAAGGATGCAAAATCTTTCAATTGCATGTTCAAAACATGTTAAAACTGCAAGCCTGCAACTAAGCAGCTGTATGTGCAACTGTGATATTCTACTGGATGCAATGAAAGCAGATATTTACAACATTACAAAATGGCGAAACTATAAAGCATAACCAGTATTAGAATTATTCATGAACCTATACATAGCCAAATAAGAGGTGAGCACTTCCACTTTCAGTCACCATAATATTATTACATACCAAAAAAGGTGAACCTATGAATTGCAATAAAGCTCAAGCGGGATTTTCAATCCTACTGCCTGGCCAACCACGGATAACCACGCCGGTAAGTATTGCAGCGATTGATCCATATCTGCCAATTTGGTTTGTTCAAGAAGTAACTTCATCCAGTCACTGGTTCCACAGGGATGCAAGGTGAACCATGGCCTACTTAAGTGGGGATGCTCCTGCAGAGTGCAGGGACAGTTCAATCATCCCGAGTGTACAGGTATAAGCTTTCCCACAATTAGTGAACCAGATAGCAAGATACATTTTATATACCATTGTCAAGAATCATGTGACAACCATTCATACCTCTCGAGTAACAAACGTCCACTTTGATTCATTTAATACTTTAAGTGAGCGAGAAGGAAGGTCCTCTTTTATCTCATCTAGAGTTAGTAGCTGTCCACCTAAGGACAAGTTGCAGATGTTGGCTGCCAAATAGGACAATAAATAAAGGGAGTAAAAATTCACTTATGCTCTGAAATTTGCATACCAGCCTGATGACCCTGAAAGTACAGCACTGGAACCTTGTAAGAAAAGCTGTACACAACATGGAAATCATAAACATGAACATCGTCACTAGAGCTCTGGACCTGCAAAGAGAAGGAAACCATGAATGGAGTATATGTGAACTAAGAACTAAAGGTTAAGAGCTGAATAACAGATATTTCATCTATAACATTTCTCAGAGTTTATCGCAAAAAATCCCTCTAAAACTATGTCAGTTTTTTGTTGTTGAGAAAGTTGATAACTAACACTAGTATATACACTATACTAGCTAGTGTATGATGTGAAACCAAAGTGATCCTTTTTAGTTCTCTAGTTCACACTTTCTACCTCCATAATGTACATCACCATCAGTTGCTACTAGATATCTACAGTTTTTTAGCATGTGCTCATAATAGATTTGGGATGGTCCGTCTTGTCCCTTTAGTATCAGTCACTGAGTTTCTGAGGTATAATTAACTCAAACTGCTGCCTCATTCGAGCTATTTGGCAAAATTGTTAATTTTTTATAGGAAAAAGATTCTGAAGATATGACAACCGTAGAGGTTCAGAGTAAGTTAGTGTACCAATAAGCTGTTAACAGAAACAAAAATTGGAATATGTACACTGAAAAGTTACCCAAGCATCATCACCAACAATGTCCGCATCTTCGAAGTTGTTGCTCTCCACAATCTTCTCCTGGAGGAAAATTAATATTAAACGCGATTTTGCGGGATCATATTGCTCATTATACAGGCAAAGCAACTACCCACCTGGCTTCCTTCACCAATGTGGTACACTCGTTCAAGAGCTAGATACCCTTCTACCTGCAAAAAAAACAAGCAAAAGAATCAGTTATCACAATCCTAAAACTAATCTGAAAAAAAAACACATCAAGGATAATACAGAGAAAAAGAGGTTCATTGAGCTTGAGCACAACCTCAGATGGCACCCCCATTTTGCAGCAAGGTTTCCATATCCAGTCAGGAAAAGAATCATCGACGGCAATATCCCTCCACTTCTCAATTAGAGCCTTTGCTGAGGCATTGAAGTCGTCAAGAGACAGAGTCCCATACCAAACGAAGGAGCCTCCCATGGCAAAACCGCAAGGACAAGGGCAAGAACAACCTCTATTGACGGCTTTCCGGCGAGCGAGGGTTTAGTCCCAGCGAGATCGCGAGGTCTTAGCAATGGAGCGCGGGGTGCCTCCTGAGCTCGGTGGTAGAATCAATCGAGGTCTCTCTTTTCGAAGGACGTCGACGCCGATTCGGAGTAGCGCGCGCGCGGGCACCCTGGGGTTGCTGTGTTGTGCACCGAAACAACAACCTTTTGGAATTGGACAAGAGGTGGTGGACTGCACGGCAGACGGGGAGGCAAGCTGCGGCGGACGGGCACAGTGGGACAGTATAAGCGCGCGGTTGGGCCGGCGGCGCTGCCGAGGCGCGGCGGCGTCGTGGCTCCGGCGGAAGAGTGCAGAGGGAGAGATGTGAACGAACTATACCTTGCGACGGTCCGATCCTACTGAGCCGTCCAGATTGAGGCGGAAGGAAGAGGAAATGGGAAGCTTTGCGGGTGGAACCCTCTATGTTGAATATATGTAATGAAGCCCCTAACATTGGATCGCGATGGAAATGTACGATCCAAATTGGATCGTGATGGAAATGGGCGATCCGAAACTGGTCTCGTAGAAACATTAGATCGGACATAAACGGTCCAGATCGACGTAAGGGCAGGTGGAGGTTTAGAAAAAAGCCCCTCCTTATCCAGTATTACTCTCCTCTGCTATTATTCTACGCCATCCCACCAAGGCTCATATGCCGGCCACGCGTTCGAGCAAATGCCCCCTCCGCCACCACACGTCCACCGCGCGCGCGCGCGCCGCCGCACTGGGCCCGACCGTTCGTACGGCTTGGCTGACACCGAGAAACTGCGAGGCCATTTCCAGGAGCCTCGCCGCGGCGGGCGACGAGGACCAACGACATCCAGTACGCGCTGCTACTGCAGAGGCTAAACTGAACGAAAATGACGGGTTCACTACTTCACTATACATATAACAATATATATAATTTTCAAGCAACAATGTACTAAATAGTAATTTATATGACAAATATTGGCAAAATGCATCATCCAGCCGTGGGTTAATGAACCGGTGCACAACTTTTGAGCCAGGGTGCACGATAGTAAAATTGGACTAATCTTTGCTAAAATTTTTTTGACTCGTGTCTGTGACACCGAGTCCTTCCATTTGCCTCCGCCGCGCGCAGAGATGCAAATGCTATTGTGTGATCTTTGATGCACACGCTGCGTTCGGCCACGGCCGCGCCGCATCACGCTCGGGGAACCGGCCTCGGCGCGTCGCGTGCACGAACACACAGAGGGGCGGGTTGAGCCCACGCCTTAACCTACACACTGCCGCTCTCAAGGCGCGATGATGATCCGATTACGTTGGCACCACGTGTGGCGCTCACTAAGGCTGAAAACGAGCCGAGCCGAGCCGGCTCAAGCCAAGCTCGCCCAGGCTCGGTCTCAACCAAAACGAGCTGGAAACTGGGCTGGGCTCGGCTCGAAATGAAGCTTGAGCCGGCTCGCGAGCTCTACAAAGCCAAGAACCACCCAACCCAGGAAACAACCAAGCAAATGCCCCGATCCGCCCAGCCCCTTCATCCCTAGCTTGCATCCTGCACTGCACCTCCACTCTCATCAAACAAGCAAGATCAACAAGAAAGAGAATAAACTACATGCATCTTCTTCTACCTCGATCCTATCATCAAACAAGTAAGATCCAATAGCTAGCTAGCCTGCTCTCCATCCATACAAATCATGAACCGACATGTAGAGTAGAGGTGAGATCCATACATATAAGCACACATAATTATACACCGCACGCAAGACATGGAGTTGTTCCCACGGCAAAGAACCTATCCTCAATATCGCGACCGCAACCAGGAGCATCTCAATCCCTGGCCCAAGAAGAGGAGGAGGGCGCGAATCCGGTGAAGAATCCCGGTTCGGGGTGGATGGGACCGGGACGGGCGAGTGGAGCACGGCGGGCGGCGCGGCGCGGAGGCACGAGGGGAGCGGCACGGTGGACGGGGGAGCGGGGTGAAGCACGCAGCCAGGGGGATGGGGCGCGGTGGCACGGTGGAGGGGGCGAGCGGCGCGGTGGATGCCTGGACAGGGAAGGAGTCGGGAGAGGAAGGGGATTTGGGACGACCGAACGGGAGAATGGGAGAGGAAGGGGAATTGGGGAATCGCGTGGGATGGACCTTAGGGTTTAGTGGGCTGGGCCAGGGAGTGGGGATGTGGCCCAGTGGGCTAGGGTGGGGATTTCACGTGGGACGTTGCCTGGCTCGTTTAGCTTGCGAGCTGGCTCGAGCTCGGCTCAAATTTTCTCCAAACTGAAAGTTGGGCTCAGGCTCGAAAATTCACAAACTCAAGCCTGACCTGGCGAGCCGAGCTGGTTCGCGAGCTTTTTTTTTTCTTGCCCTAGCGCCCAAGGTGCGCAACCCCAGGCTCTACACCACAATGCCACCGCGAAAGCCTGCGCCCGCAGATGGACTATCCCGCGCGCAACCACGGCGCGGGGGAATGGGGTTGGCTGGTCGTGCGCGCAGGGAGGCACCGCCGCGGCGAACTTGTTTGTGGCTTTGTGCAGCGCAGGCACCAAATATGCATGCGTGATCCGGATTCATGTCACAATGTCACCTCATTTCATCGACTCCGATTACCAACCAGGAGAAGGTGATGCAGAGTTCTCATCGATGAAAACATACGGTAATGCATCTTTATTCATGACCATGTACGGTACTTGGCATTTATTCAGGGTCTCAAGGTTTCTGCGAGATCGCAGTTCAACAACGTAGCTGGCTAGCGAGACCTCTTTAAGTCTTGCAAATCATCGAGAAGAAAAGGTAAACGAGCAAACAGCATCCCGATCAACCAATTTGGAACAGTAGCTCAAATGCTAGCCTGCTGCAAAAAGCTCTACTGGCCAGAACTCTGGTATGGATAGGAGAAAATATTTTGCCGCCTCAAAGAAACCAGTATCCACCGGTTGTCAGCCTAAGTGATGCCGAAACAGTGAGGCCATCTCAATCTACAGGGAATGAGAGTTTGTCAAATAAAATAAATACAGGCTTATTGAGCTCGGCACGAAAAGGTACTTACAGCAGTTAAAGCGGCTTCAGCACCCTTGTTTCCAGCCTTGCCACCAGCACGGTTTAGCGCCTGCAAAGGTTCGATTTGAAATTTAGTTTCACAGTAGGGAAGCTTAGGTTGATTGATTAAGGAACTCAATAGTCTGAATGAACATATAATCAACACAAGATTGCATTATCCGCATGGCAGCTTCATTAGAAAGCATGTAAGACACTTCTGCATCATTAGTCCACGCATGCTAGATCGAAGCTGAGATTACTTTATGGAATTCATAGCAACAGGATTGTTTCATTTTGATGACTGGAAAATGACTTTCAAGAAAGAGTTTGCCTTGGTTATCCATAGGGCAAAGAATAGCCACAAACATCACACATATAGAATTGGTTTCATAGTCTCCCGTGATTTTCCTTTTCCTCTTTGTAAATAACTTTTGTACTTCTTTATTATTATTACTTTAATTCATATATATAGTAGGATACTTTCCTACCATTTTCATATATATATAACAGGATTGTCTTACCTGTTAACATGCCCAAGTAGTGAGGCATCTTCAATTTAAACTAATGGCTTGGGAACATAAACAATAGCATGCGAGTTACATACTATGAAAAGGTTATGCTCCTGAGTCCTGATAATACCACTATTCAGGGTTCAGAATAACTAGCTAACCTGAAGAACCTAAAGAAACAGGTGAAAAACAATGACCAAACAGGATCCAGAATTATGGAACATTTGGAAAGATGTATATGTTATTAAGTCATGAGTTACCTGGTCCATGTCATCACAGGTCAGAACACCAAATATGCAAGGAACCCCTGTGGCAACATTAAAGAAAATAATCAATCTGCCAGAATCTGAATTTTAACTGGCTGTAATCACCAGAAAAAAAAAAAAAAAAAAAACAAGATGAGCATATCACAAAATTCATTGAATGTCATTAAGCACTTTGAGAGCACCAAATATACAGCTATAACAATTCCAAATCCAATAGTCACTGCCTTCATTAATCATTAGAAATATAATTCTGTAAGCTATATGAGACATGTATAGCTGTCTGTAATTACTTATATTGTATGTTTCAGTGAACATCAATTATTACCAAAAGTTTTTCCACTGGTTATGCCTACGAACAGCTCAATACTTCTAGGTGTCAGTTGACCTTGTTAACAACAAGACATCAAAGTTCTCTACTGGCATGATCCAAGGAGGCTAAGAGATGAAAGAAACATACCAGCAGACAATCCAGCATTGAGTACACCTGATGCAGCAGAGTTTGCAACAGCATCATAGTGGGACGTGTCACCTCTAATCTGCAAATCAATTTGAAAGAACTTCAAAATCAAATAGCATCAGGTACTGCTAACTATGAGTTTACAAAGCATGGTCCAAGTGGGTATCACTATGACAACAGCATCACAACTAGTGGGATTAAAAAAATAAATAGGGGAAATACGTAGGGAACTCAGTATTAACAAGCCTTAGGATATTTGATAGATGCCTTCCCACAGGTTACAGATTTCACACGGTTATGTTAAAACCAAGAAGATATCAGTAGAAGACTCCACTCTCAACAACAGTTATACAAGTAAAAAACAGGTTGTCAGCAGCATATGGCTTATACAACTTCTTGTTGGAGCTTTGTCAGTTCGAACTTATTGTTTCAAGCGCATTGTGCAAAAATATACAAGTTTCTTAAACTTTTCAGAATTACTCATTTGGCACAGTTCATCAGGCTGCATAGTATCGAATTGTATGGGGCTATATGTAATATATCTGGAAGCTTAGGTCAACACTACCTTGGGGATATGCTACATGACGATTAAAAGCAAAATAAATGTAGAAAAAGATAAAATTCAAGTATTTCATATGGAGGTGATACCCGGAAAAAAAATCAGCTTACCACAGCCCCAATGCAAATAATTGCATCAAACTTTCCAGACTTCCCAAGCTTCTGAGCGGCAACAGGAATTTCAAAGCTACCAGGAACGCTAACAACCTAAACAATAATTTCAATTAGTGTGAAAATGTGTGTACCAAAGTTTGCGGAACTTAAAAAAAAAACATACACCAACTATGCTGATCAGGAGTAAGGTTGTTTGTAATCACGGTGCAGATGACGTCTGTGTATATATGGTGCAGTTAATTTATATATGAGATTTGCAACAAAGGTTTTTACACAGAAAGTGTTCCTGTTAAAATGCATACCACTCTAAACATTCTGTTAGATAGTAGTTAATTAGTTATTATTAGACTATTAGTGACCCTCTACCATTATACATGCTACATGTCAAAAGTTCATCTTCATCAAAATTGAAACGTTGATCAAAATGATTCATAAACACAAAACCATGAAATGAGATACTATCTACAAGTCAATATATAAATTGCATGCATTTTCAAGCAAAGGACAAGAAGAAAACAATCAATTGGTCTATACAACATATTAACACAATCAAGTAGATAAGTCATCCAACATGAGTGGTTTGCATGGTCAATTGGTCATGGGCAGTACTCATGGAAAAAACATTTTAATCCCCAACATTAGAACAGAAAGAAACGAAACAATTTTCCCTCACAGTCCACAGGCACATTAGTTATCAACCTATCATAGTAATGATAACCAATGAGGTTCAAGATTACTTGTCGGAAATGTCTGCATTTCAAATATGGCATTCTCATGGCACAAAATAACTCCAGTTTAGCCGGATGAATAAAGATGCATACTGTTATATTTTCTTCTTTGACGGAATATCGCTGGAATGTCTCCAGAGCACCCTGCAGTAGCAAGTTCGTCACTACCTCATTGAACCGTGCCACAACCTGCCGGTTAATAAGGAACCATAAAGTTAGAGAGTTAAAAGGTAAATGGTGTTGAGTAACAGGAAAGCAACGGCTTTCCAGTAAAACAACATCTCCTTTAGTAGAAATTAGCACTACCACAGGAAATCAATGGTTTTGTTCGGTACAATATCATCAATGCTCCATTGTTTCTAGGTAACCACTAACCACTATTTCTTGACTCGGTGCAATAGCACAGAAGCCAGCCAGGGGCGAGGAAAGTAGCACTCACTCACCACTCCAAACCTGAGCCCCTCAGTGTTGGTCAGCGACCCCATCAGCCGCTGGTGCCCTGCGGCGGCGGTGGCTATGACGGGGCGCCGAGAAGCCCGAGCATCTGCGACCAGCGCGGCCGGACGAGCTGCACGAATCAAAGAAAAAAAAAATCAGAAGACGGACGGCGCCAAGAGAAGCAGCAGTCGAGATGGTAACGGGCGGGCGCGTACGGGAGGGGCGCGAAGGGAAGGAGGCGGCGGCGGCTCTCGGCGCACGCAGAGGCGCGTTGGATAGCCGTGGGTAGGAGGAGGAGGGCCTCGCTGCCGCGGATGATGTCGCTGGTGAAGCCGCCATAGCCGCCGGTGGGTGCACAGGAAGATCTGGCTGCTGCTGCTCTACTCTCTCTAGTCGCTAGTGCGGACGTCGAAGTCGTTTCTACCCGGTCCAGTGTGTCTTGTGCAAATAGGTGCGCTGCCCTGTGGCATTTTGGTCAAAATTAGGTTGTACACGCCTTGCCTGGAATTTTTTTTGAAATAATATTAATTTAAAAGATAATTACAAAAATAAATAGTCAACATAAAAAATTACAAGAACAATCCAACATTATTAGTGCTAATGACTACATAACAATGCCTTAACATCCTTATCATTGATGCAAGATGTAGAAAACTGGAGAGAGAAAAAAAAAACAAGAAGAAGAAGTATTACCTTCGGATGTGGTGTGGGGGGGGGGGGGCGACCAAACTAGAGGAGGATGGGCTTGGAGGGAGGCGGTGGCATCGGTTCTTGGGCCCGGAGGTACGCGGCGTCGGTGCTAGCGACGGCGTCCATAAGCTAGTGGCCAAGCTAGGAGCGGTGCTGACGCCAGCGTGTACCGGCGGGAGACGGAGCTGGTGGTGGCGTCGACTGGGGAGAGGAGGAGCTCGGCGGCGTCCACCGGTCGGAGGAGTACCTCGGTAGGAGGAGTGGCGACCGAGCGGAGGGGGCAGCGGGCGGAGACGGAGGGGAGCAGCCGGCAGGGGCGTAGAGGCCTGCGTCAGGAGGGAGGCGAGAAGAGACGGAGGGGAGCAGCCAGCGGCGACGACTATAATTCCTATTCCTATCCCTTTATTCCCTTTTTTGGTCTACCTACATCCAAGGAAATTCATACGCTCCATGGACAGAGCAAAAAGTGGAGTGTTGGTCAAAGCAAACCGCCCTATTCTATTACCAGACAAAATTGGGAGAAGCTCATCCGCTAGAAATGCTTTATTTTGTTTCATTCCCGTTCTTTATTTCCTTATTATCGAATCCATGGGGGGCTTGTCATATTTAGAATCTTTCTGCAGTCTACTCTGTTTACAATTCTTTTGTACTCTCTTCTCTTTACCACGTGATAGGTCAGCAAAGCGTGAGCGGAGAGGGTGGAGGCGGAGAGGAGTAGTTGGCTGGAGGATTAGCTCAGGGGGAGGGGTGGCGAAGCTAGGGTTGGCGTCGGGATGAAGTAGAGGCAAGGGGAAGGAGCTTCGCCGACGGGATGGAGCGTTGGTGTTGCAATACCATCTTAGTTATGTGTGTTTCAATGTGTGTGGGTTGAGTGCATGGATCAAGGGGCCCACCGGTCAGTGTCATATGCTTTGTATAAGAGCAGCTCTGTATTTTCATTGGGAATCATCGATCAAATGAATGAACTCTAAAATTTCCCCATCTGCTCTCTGGTTTTCTCACCTACGTCTCTTCTCTGATTCCTCACCCTATTTTCCCAAATCCTCCGATTACTGGTATCATTTGCTACCGATTTGTGCAATTTCGGTCTCAAGGCTACTTGCTGGCGATCGGGTTGTAACAATTTGGTATAAAAGCCACCCATCTTGCTCTCTGCCGGCACTCGGGAAGCCATGGGTGATGAGCTCAAGCAGCCAACTCATATGACGACCTCAGAGGAAAAGAAGAAGACTATCCAGGAGATGCTGGTGAAACTGAACGCTTCACTGGACCGTATACTCGGGCCGTCACCGTCTTCACCAACCTCTACCACAGCGCACACCATGGGTTCGATGGCGAGCCCCAACCACAACATCGGCGACAAGCACTCCACGGCCGCGTCACCACTGTCGGGTGTATCGAAAATGGCATGCACTGCTCAGATTTCGCAAGTCAAGGAGGTGCAACTCGGTGCATGTCGTGTGTTTCATGAAATGCCAGGGCATCAAGAGGCGAACATCGGAAGGGTTCTTCGGGTCACGGTGAACCAGGTGATCTACCTAGTGACTGAAGAGGTGCTTCACCAAGTCTTTGATGCATATTGTCATAGCAAGAAAAGGGTAGATAGCGGGTACAGAGTACCCTTTGTCTTAGGAGGAGGCCGAAAGGGGGAGGACACACAGAGAGAGGGCATTTTAGGTACATTTGTCTAAAGTACACCATATGGACTTGGTCTACACATGTATACATGGGCGGCGGCAGGGGGGTGCCCAGGGTGCACGGGCACCCCCAAAAATAAATGGAAATTTTTTAAAACTAGGTATAAGCGATATAAGTACTCAGTAGTTCGGTATTTGGGTTGGTCATTTCAACAATTCAGCCTACCAAGCCACCAATCAGAGCAAGTCGCCAGGCAGTGAGGCACCCGCACCCGCACCTTCCTAAGTCATTGTACAATCGATCACAGAGAGTACTATCACAAAAGACTGGTTGTACAAGCTAGCGAAGGCTTTTGGTATCTGTTCTGGCGAAACATTTCGGTTCTTGGCATAGCCTTTGTTCTGTCAAGGTGTCATCTTGGCTAGCTACAATCGCCAATCGAAACAATCGCTCCTCGATGCACACCTCAGAGTACCAATAATTTATCTCTGGTACAATCATGGGCGAGCGAGTGAGGGGTGCCGGACACATAAAAATCGAAAACATTTTGAGGATCGGTTCGCATTTGGGCCATATTCATAGTACTCCTTGGTGTGCACTCTCTTAGAAGCTCACTCACGGCCCGCTCGTGCCTCCACCACCACACCATCTCATCACTCATCACCCATATCCATTTTTATCTCCAATACTCCAACTCCTCCTAATTTGGTCCCTACGGACTCGGCGGCCAGGTGCGACACGGAGAGAGGAGCGGTGGCGCGTAGCACCAGTGTGGGAGCAACAAGCAGCAGTAGGTGATGCGCCACTCACTAAGACCAATGGTTTTGTAGATGCGCATGGAGCAACTTCTATTTTTCTCACATTCATATTATTATGTAAGTCGTTTTTCAAATTGATTACTATAGTAATGACATGCAAAAAGATACTAGTAGACAATTCCCTCCGTTCTTTTTTTCTTAACATTTTTTTACTTCTAACGGGCAAATTCTTGGCTTCGTTGGGTGATGCATAGTTTTTTGACAAATATAAAGAAAGTTTGTAACCATATGCAAACACAGGAGTGCATGTGCTGTGGTGGAAAAACCCTTAAGTCTTGAAGAGGTTGGTTCTGGGTTGGAACCTTGGCTATGCATTTTTTCTGTATTTTTCGTTTTAACTTCACAAAAAATTCAAATTTGATTCAAAAATTTTGATCGAAATAAATCCAGAAATTCCGGGAACCAGGTCTATCGTTAGGCTTCAAAAATTTTTTCCAACCGGTAGCTTTTTCCCTGGTTTGAACTAATCATACCCGGCGTTACTTTGTGTGTGCACCCCCAACATCAAATTCCTGGCTCCGCCACTGTATGTATAGTATCCCCGATGGCACACATGTATTCCTGATGACCCCTTGGTGCCCTGCTATGACAACTCCCTTGTCTGCGTGATCCGAGGTCGCGAGGACATGTCCCGCGATCCCGAGGGGCGAGTAGACGCAATCCTATCACCCCGGCCCCTCGGGAGTCGGGATACCCCAAAAGAAACCAACACGAGGCTGTCCCACCAAGGCATGGCCCTCGAGGCGGGTGGCGCATCGGGGCCGCCCCATCGAGGCGATAGCCTTGAGGCGGGTGGTGAGCTACGGTGGAGCCCATGGGGGCAAAGACGACACGGAGCTTCCACACCGAGGCATGGTCCTCGAGGCGGGCGACACGATGGGGTCGCCCCGCTACCCTTGTATTTGGCTACTTCTTTGGTGTGACTGTTTGTGATGGTCCTATTGGGGGCCTGGTATTGTCCCTCCATTGGCTGCTCCTAGTGATTTGCACACGCAACTTGGGGTGGCGAAGGGTTGTTTTGTTGGGCTCACTTGGGAGCCCAAAGCTAGCAAGGGGGCGAAGTCCAACGCCATCTCCCAACTTTTTTTTATTGGACTCATTTGGGAACCCAAAGCTAGCCAGGGGGGAGACGAAGCCGAACGCCGTCCCCTAACTTTTTTGATTGGACCCTTTTGGCAGCCCAAAGCTAGCGAGGGGGAGGTGAAACCGAACGCCGTCCCCCAACCTTTTTTTTATTGGGCTCCTTTGGGATCCCAAAGTTAACAATGGGGAGGCGAAGCCAAACGCTGTTTCCCAACTTTTTTAATTGGGCCCCTTTGGGAGCTCAAAGCTAGTGATGGGGAGGAGAAGTCGAACGTCGTCCCTCAACTTTTTTTGATTGGGCTCGTTTGGGAGCCCAAAGCTAGCGAGGGGGCGAAGCTGAACGTCATCTCCCAACTTTTTTTATTGGGCCCCTTTGGTAGCCCAAAGCCAGCGAGGGGGAGGCGAAGCCGAACGCCATCTCCTAACTTTTTGATTGAGCTCGTTTGGGAGCCTAAAGCTAGGGAGGGGGAGACGAAGCCGAACACCGTCCCCCAACTCTTTTTTATTGGGCTCGTTTGGGAGCCCAAAGCTAGCGAGGGGGGCGAAGCCGAACACCGTCCCCCAACTTTTTTTTATTGGCCTCGTTTGGGAGTCCAAAACTAGCGAGGGAGAGGCGAAGCCGAACGTCGTTCCCCAACTCTTTTTTTTATTGGACTCATTTAGGAGCCCAAAGCTAGCGAGGGGGAGGCGAAGCCGAACGCCGTCCCTCAACTTTTTTTGATTGGGCTCGTTTGGGGGCCCAAAGCTAGCGAGGGGAGGCGAGCCGAACGTCGTCCCCAACTGTTTTTTTATTGGGATCCTTTGGCAGCCCAGAGCTAGCGAGGGGGAAGCAATGCCGAATGTCGTTCCCTAACTTTTTTTGATTGGGCCCCTTTGGTAGCCCAAAGCTAGCAAGGGGGAGGCAAAGCCGAACGCCATCCCCTAACTTTTTTGATTGGGCTCGTTTGGGAGCCCAAAACTAGCGAGGGGGAGGCGAAGCCGAACGCCGTCCCCTAACTTTTTTTTATTGGGCTCCTTTGAGAGCCAAAAGCTAGCGAGGGGGAGGCGAAGCCAAACACCTTCCCCTGTACTGAAGCATCTTGTTTGAATTACTTAATCTATTGTGAGCGGATGTGCATGGCATGGGCATCGGCATGCGTGGTCAGCCGTATCCCGATTTTGAGTTTAATGCGGCGGATTCGCTACTTCCTGCATAGCTATAATAAATAGACCAGCAACTACTAAGGAGAGTAAATGCACGCATACTGCTCTTGAGCTCTTTCTAGTATTTACCCACGGCCGGCAACATGACTCCCTAGTCGTCGAGGCACGACTGTCAGAACGACTAGGCCTCTGAGCAATGAAGTGCGATATGCGAGGCCTCCCTGCCGAGCTGAGGCCTCAAGGTAGGAGACTCCCTAGTCACCAAGGCACGGCCTTCGGAGCGACTAGGGTTTTGCGCGTTGGAGTGCAATGTGCAATGTCTCTCCGCCGAGGCGAGTGACGCGTTGGGGCGGGAGACTCCCTAGTTGTCGAGGCTCGGCCGTTGGAGCGACTAGGGTTTTGCGTGTTTGAGCACGATATGCAATGTCTCATCGCCAAGATGGGGCCCTTGGAGCGGGAGACTCCCTAGTCGCCGAGACGTGGCCTTCAGAGCAACCAGGGTTTTACGCGTCGGAGCACAATGTGAAATGTCTCTCTGCCGAGGCAGGGCCCTCAGAGCGGGAGACTCCCTAGTCGTTGAGGCGTAGCCTTCGAAGCGCAATGTTTCTCCGCCACGGCGAGCCCCTCGAAGAAGGAGACTCCCTAGTTGTCGAGGCACGGCCTTCGGAGCGACTAGGGTTTTGTGTGTTTGAGCGTGATATGCAATGTCTCTCCACCGAGGCGGGGCCCTTAGAGCGGGAGACTCCCTAGTCGCCAATGCGCGGTCTTCGGAGTGCAATGTGCAATGTCTCTCCACCGAGGCGAGCCCCCCGGAGCAGGAGACTACCTAGTCGCTAAGGCACAGCCTTCGGAGTGACTAGGGTTCTACGCATTTGAGCGTGATATCCAATGTATCTCCGCTAGGGCGGGGCCCTCAGAGCGAGAGAATCCCTAGTCACCGAGGCGCAGCCTTCGGAGCGACTATGGTTTTGTGCGTTTGAGCGCGATGTGCAATGTCTCCCCGCCGAGGTGGGGCCCTCGGAGCGGGAGACTCCCTAGTCATCGAGGCGCGGCCTTCGGAGCGACTAGGGTTTTGCGTGTTTGAGCGCGATATGCAATGTCTCCCCGCTGAGACAAGGCTCTCAAAATTGGAGACTCTCTAGTCGCCGAGGCGCGGCCTTCGGAGCGACTAGGGTTTTGCACATTTAAGCGCGATATGCAATGTCTCTCCACCGAGGCGGGGCCTTCGAAGCGACTAGGGTTTTGCACGTTTGAGCGCGATGTGTAATGTTTATACACTTCACATTCCAGAGAGTGAGTTGGTGTGCGTCGGGGCTCGGGGCCATGTGCAGCATCTTGTTTATACACTTCACACTCCGGAGAGTGAGTTAGTATGTGCTGGGGCTCGGGACCATACGCGGCGTCTTGTTTATACACTTCACACTCGCGAGAGTGAGTTAGTGTGCACCGGGGCTCGGGGCCATGCGCGACATCTTGTTTATGCACTTTACACTCGCACAGTGAGTTAGTGTGCACCGGGGCTTGGGGCTATGCACAACATCTTATTTATATACTACACACTCCGACGACAGGTACGACGCATCAGGAATGATATGGACGAAGCAGAAGCCGGACGTCGTATGAAGAAGTGCTCCATTTGCAGGGAGTCTGGGCACACCTTCAAGAAATTCCCTACGAGAAATCCACAGGACGAAGGATACATCGGCACTCCGAACGTCGCCGCGGGGACCTCATCCGACCGCCCGACTCGAGGCGGTCCACATGGGGGATGTTAAGGTCGCGGCCACAGGAAAGGTTCGTCCAGTTGAAATATGTTGTGCCCAATGCTTTGTAATATCACTTCGATTTGTAAAAAAAACTAGGTGTTATAACGTTGTGCTGAATGTTATGTAATATCAATGTGATTTATCCACAAAGTATTTGACAATGTTACGTTGAATGTTATGTTATTGTGATTTATTGGCAAAAGATGTTATGACATTGTGCTGAATGTTATGTAATGTCATTGTGATTTGTCAACAAAAATGTGCTCGGAATAGTTCGTAGAAATTTTGATTTATCGATAAAAGATGTTATGACGTTCTGTTGAATGTTATATAATATTAGTGTGATTTGTCGGCTAAATATCTGCTTGGAAATACTCAGTCAAAAGGAGTGGAGAGGAATTAAAAAATGACGGTTTCCCAAATTTTAAAATTAGGGGAAAACTCACTTTTATTCAGAAAAAAGAGAAAGAGGGGAGAGAAGGGAGAGGAGTAGAGGGGAGGAGAGAAACTAGTGAAGTGTTGTCCGTTCGATCGTCCCCCTTTTAGGTAATTTTTTTAACCGAATGGATTACATAGTTTTAGATGTACAATTACGTGGTGTAGTATGTTGTACATAATCCTTTTCGGTGGGTAGTCTAGTTTTAGATATGTGGTTAATCGTGAAAATCTTATTTACGGTGCAATACGTCAAATATGTTGAACGCCACCAACTTCAAAATTTACTACGGTCATGGTACATTCTTGAGGGTCCCGAGGGGATTTATTTGTGTTATTTCCAATCGGCAACTGTGCCCCTGCCAAGACCAGAACGACATACATAAGGCGCTGTGATGCGGTGGTTGTTTCACAAATTCTAGTTAGATCATGTTGTGTATGATCTGAGATTGAGTTACCTTGCCCCTCGAGCAACACAGCACACATATTGGGAGTTAGTGTAGCTCAAGGGAACAAGGTCATGGCAATTATATGTACGCATGACGAATGACGAAGGGTGTGATTTGGTCCTTTTAGCCTAGGCTTATGCTAAACCCACTCCTACATCGGCGGCTGAACTAGAAGGGGGTGGTGATGCCAAAGAAGAAGTTGGAGATTCCAGCCACAGCGCGGTGCACACAATGGTTGAAGCTCTAATGCTGTCAATGAAGACCCTGCGGCAAGGAGCTCTGGGTACTGTTGAGCCCCATGTCGCCATTCAAATTGGCAGACGCCTAGTTTTGTAATTTTTATTTCGATTATTTATTTTTGTAATTATCTTTTAAATTAATATTATTTATAAAAATCTGTTGCCGGCGTTGTCACCAGCATTGGCTCCCATTTAGAATGCTGAATCTGCGAAATTTATAAGAGATTCCTGTTCCAAACGGAATCTTAAATCTGATTAATCAGATGAAATTAAAATGGCATGGGCCAGTTTGGAAGTGGGAATCTTAACGTTTGTATAGGATTTAGAGCATGTGCAATAGTGTGACATCAACTGTCTGTAAAACTTGCCACGTAAGACATTAGATGATGTTGATGAGAGAGAGGGAGCATAAAGAATTGAACCGTCTCCCATGCAGTAGTCGACTGTAACACGAGAAACAAGACACATTATACATGAAAGGGTTGTCTATAGAGACATATAAAAAGACAATTTATTGTAAAAATTGTCTTTAATGTTGTCTATAGATAACATAAAAAAGTACTATAGATAACAGTTGTCTATACCATTGTACATACCCTGTCATACTCCCTACAAAATTCTTGCAAGATTCTAGCGTTACAATCAATCATGCTCTGTGCACGTATTGAGCACGGTGACCTTTTATTTTGTTTTGTTTGTCATGAAAACGTATCCTTGGAACACTGAAGATTTGGTGGAAACAGTGCAACTCACACTCAACAAATGCCCATATCAATGGCATAGCCCATAACTGATCGCCATTGCGGTCGTGACCCCGTCCCTCCGTCTAATGGGTTACTTTAGAGCTGCCTTCTGGATGAGACGCAGCTTTACAGATTCAATCACAGTCGCTTTTCCTGCTATAGTAGCAGGCTGTGGCTGGTTCATAGAGCGAGCTTTAGCCGCATAAAGTTTTCCTTCTTTTCCTCTCATTGTGAACATGGCTCATAGTTCATCGTTTGTACTTTAAAAGGCACAACAACCCACAAGAACATATATAAATATAAAAACACCACCAAAAGGCGGCCTCCAAAGCTGTGGAAGCAGGCAGCAGAGCATACATGTCGTCCCTCACTGGAGCTAGCTAAAGGTAGTATCAGCCTATTGGGCCTCTAAGCAGAAGCATCGACTTTTTGAGCTTTATTAGAAGCCCTATCATGGGGGTCGAAGTGGCGCCCACGCTTCCCACCAAAGTGCTTTCCACCTCTGTTATTCTTCCAGTCCCTGGAAAGTTTACACAAAGCAACCGACCGCATTATCTTCTGCCAACAGTTTAGCCAATCTAAGATGCCATGAGATAATAAGCCTAGAACAAAAATGCATGGAATCTGGTGTATCCTGCACTCCTACCACCATTTTGCATTGCATTGCAAGCATGTAGCGCTTTCAGTAGAGTTCAAACGAAGCAAGAGTGCAGGACTACATTGAACAAAAGAATTTTGTATGCCCAAGTTATGAGATTGACAATTTTGATGGTGGGTAACAATATTCCAATCAGTTTCACGACAACATCATTCCAGAATGTATAATTACTTTTTTTGTGAAGCATGAGGTTTTCTCTTTCGAATTTCAATGCCTAGGATTCAATTTAGACATAAAATCCACCTCAGATACCTAACAGGACTAAAACAGTAAGAAAAAAAACAGAAAACATCAACAAGCAAAGTAACAAATAAATAGTACCTTCCCCTGTTACTTCTACTGTCTTTATATTTCTCTTGACTGCCCTTTATTGCGCTCCAATAATCCTTCTCAGCTTGACCTGCGTGATTTAAATAGTAGGTTCATCAAACTAGTGATTAATCAATGCATTCAAATATGCTGAACTCATACTCCATTTCAATACCCAATTTGATGAATCACTGATGGTTTCATAAGAAAGATTGGATATCAATGAAAATTATTTCAGGGATAATTTAAAGGTGATTCTGCCTTAAACTCGTATTTGGATGAAAAGAAATTACTTCTAACAGGAATGCTATTCATATTATCACACATAAACTACCAGACCAACAAGACCTGAAGATACTATAAACAAGCATCTATTTGCGTGGTTGAATTAGCTACTTAGTTCAATAGAAGCTAACAGAAATTTAACTGACAAGCTGTAGTTTTTACCAGTCACAGGTTCCAAAGTAACAATGTGGCCCTTCATAATGAAACCGCCTTCATCCGCAAGAGCTGCAAATGCACGGGCCTTTTCAGCTGCCTTAGAATCCTCAAATCGAATGTACCCTGAATCATCCCCTTTACTGAAGTCCACATACTTCAAGAAGGGGAAAATACAGTTTGGTATCAACAAATGCTATGTGATAAAGAAATTCCCTTTAAAGACCTTATAGAAACTACAAAGCAAAGAAACAAAATGCATGAACAATGTCCTTAGTAGATGCAGCATTCTGCCAAGACAAATATGTGTTTACAAAAGCCAGTAAGAGTAAGAATTGAAAAGATCAAAGAATTAATGAATCATCTCTGTATAGCTAAAATATGTTTGACTATATTCTTGGTATTGTCCAATTAGCCACATAGGTTATGTGCTCCATCTAGCTCGAATGAATTAAAGTATTCAAATAACATTTGCAAAATCCTACAACAATAATCTGAATATAAACAAAACCATAGCATGCTTGGCAGCTGATAATTAGATTTTGCAAATGTTGATATTTTATAAAACTACATGATTCTACCATTGAAGGCAAAATGAGTACTTTATAATAAATCAGTAAGAAACCAAGCTCAGCTTTATGCTTCATAATGGTTTCGCAATCTGTAGGTAAATTGCACCACAGGTACACGAACTAGTGACGTGCGTGCATCTAGGTCACTGAAATACGAAATCATGCATCTAGGTCAATGAACTTGTTAAACCGAGCGAGAGAGGTCCAAGAGTAGTTTTTTAGTCTAGCATGGCTTCCACGTGGCTAAGTTAGGTGCGAGAGAGGTCCAAGAGTGGCCTTGTAGTCTAACACAGGTTGCTACACTGCACGGCCACAGTTAGGTTCAAGTAGAATCTTTTTGCCCGATTCCACCCATGAGTGTTCAGAATTTTAGTTGGTATGCATTTGCATTTTCTTGTGGGGAGGATAAAAGACACCAAGCAACATTACTTCCATTGATGCACAACTTGCAACAGATTAATCTTCATTCTACACTGTGGGTAATTTGGACCAAAAATTTCTATTTGGAAATATCAGAAATGTGATGAATAGTTCGAGCATTTTGTTGTCACAACTCACGATGACACACGTCCGCTACCACGCTTCTCAGAGTGCTATCTGACTTCTTGCTGGTCGAGAAAGAAGGTGAGGTGGCGCCACATACTGGCTCATCGAACATGGGGATGCCATGTTAGCTTGGTAAACCAGCATTTGGACCTCTCGCTCGGTTTAACAAGTTCATTGATCTAGATGCACGGTTTCATAGTTTAGTGACCTAGATGCACCCACCTCACAAGTTCATGTACCTATGCTGCAATTTACTCAATCAATAAGAAACCAATCTCAGCTTTATGCTTCATAATGGTTTCACAATCTGTAGTAAACAATAGTGGGGATTGCAAATGAAATATGTCTGTTCTGGACATGTTATGCGTTGCATTCTTGACAAAGTTGAAAGTTGAAACGGTGGAGGTAAATGTCAATAGAATATTATGATAGTAAAGTTTGAACTTTTTTATTTCTTTGCTTACTTTTTTAGCAAGCTTTGCAGCTATCTCACAGAAAAAAGGGTATCTTGCAGGCAATACTCACCTAGCATGTAAACACAAGATTGCTACAGATGACATAAAACCAATACAAAAAAAAGAAGCATCATTAAATATCAAATTACCCGCACTGTGCCAAATTTTATGAAATCTTCTTTTATGTCCTCCCTTGAAATTGGTTCCTCGTCCTTGTTAACAGATTGTGCAGCTGTCCCTTTCAACTTCTCAACATCATCTGACTGCTCTTCCCTTTTATCAGTATTCACAGGGATCTTCTCTTCATGACCTATGTCTGATTCCACTTTGTCCCCACCATTTTGTTCCGTGTCACCATCAACTACAATTCTCTTCAGCTTGAAGGCCAGTATTAGACCTTTTGGATAGCTACAACCAAATATTGATAATTCACAGAGTTAATTCGAGCTCAAGGAAATTAAAAAAAAAATCACATGTCATATTGTTAGTCAAGAAATTAGAAATATTTACCCTTCCTCATGGCCGTTCTTACTACGGCGTGACTTTTCATAAGCTTCTTTCTTAGTCTCTCTTTCAGCATCAATTTCCTTCCTTCATTGTTTCAGCATTGGATTACAGGTTATACGATGATATACAGTTACAAATAAAGCCAACAGTATGAAAACTATAAGACACTCAACTCCTGATTCTAAAAATAAGAGGAACTGATTTAGGTATCGATCATCATGAACAAACAGCAGAACATCTTGCAGTTAAGCAAACTGCAATCATCAACTGATGATTCCCCTAGAAACTAAACAATAGAACAGCTTGGAAAGGAAGGAATGAAGAATTTGCCCAAAGAATGGAAACATAAATTCTCTAACTAATAAATGGTGCACATGACGGCATGAGGAAAGAAGCTTGAACTGGTAGTTAACTTACTTTGGTTTTATTTCCAGATCTGCCCCTGCAAAAACAAGATTATTGTTCATAACACCTTTTGCTTCCTCTTCTTCTGAAAATTCGACTAAAGCAGCGCCGCAGAAGTGCCTTTTGTCAGAAACATGTCGTGGAAGCCTCACGCTGTTCACCTGTGACGCAAACAGTTCAGATACAACGCTGCATCATAAGTATTTATATAGCAAGATTCATGAATTTATAGTTTTGTTATGGTAATTTCTGAGTTCACCAAGTTATCATATACATTGAATTCACATGCATCACCTCATGGATCTGACAGAACATTTCCAGTTCAAAAGAATTGATATGTGCATTACTCAACCTTAAAGGCTTAAAGCAACAAGCACTGTGTAATCTGGCCTATCCTATGCATCAGATTTGTATTTGCTTAACTCTGCTGATCATGTGTGATGTTTGATTGATTTTTAAGTGTAATATTCAATACTATAGAGATAACATACCTTGCCATATTGAGCAAAGAAAGATTGAACATCTTCCAGCTTTACATTGTAAGGAAGCGGTGATGCAGCAATTGTCCTAGAGTCCACTTGTTCTATAATCTCATCTGGCTTCAACAACTCATTAGCTCTACCAACTTCAGTCCCTGTATAAATACAAAATTGAACAATGGTTACAGAAGAGAATACCATGTCATTGGCACACTTCTATAGGTCCAACTAAAGTAAGCCGTGTTCATTTTGGCCTAATTTGCACCAGTCAGCAATCGTCCATTTTACTAGGTGAATTGGCCCTAGTTTATAATGTGGATTTTGATCTACCATTAGGAAAGAGTCATGGTAAATCATCTACTTGTACTATGAACTATAAGCTTCACTTTCTCAGCAGTTCGAACAAAACTGAAAAATGGAATATTGTACTTTTGCTCAGAATATAAGCTTCTTCGCCACCGAAACATGAATTTGACTGGAGACCACTATAGCATTTCACATATCATGTAACAAGATTCATAAGCAAAAGGGGAAATAATTTGCTTACCATCCTCAGAGACACGGAGGACCGAGGAAAGACGCAGCACCTCGGCGACTGCAAGCACCGTCTCCTCAGGCACGGTCTCCTGCTTCACGGCCGCATCCAGGCCTAGGTGCGACCTCATCCGCGCGAAGGAGCAGATGAGAGCCAAGCTCACCACTGCCCAATCCCAATGCCCCAAAAAAACCAGCACCAAAATCAGCACCATAACCACACAAGGCAGCGTGATCACCAAAACAATCATCAGAGATGAGAGGAATTCTTACAGCCATCGTCACTCTCCTCGACGGTCCTCCGCAGGAACCCGTCGCGGGGGAGGTTGCTGTCGCTGAAGTAGAACTCCACCTGCGGCCCAAAAAAACAAGAGGAAAATAAGCAACTTCGATCCGAAAAAAATCCCCAATTTTTGAGGGGGGCAAACGGCGGGGATCGGGGACGGGGTAGGAATTGCAAACCTGGCGGAGAACATTCTTGGCCTTGGCTTCGTCGAGGAAGCGGCGGCGGTTGTGGTCGCCATGGTTAACGCGTTTTGGGGCGGAGGTGCTAGGGTTTTAGGCGGATGGCGGGTACTGTTCGGGGTTTTTAATTCCCAAGATAGAAAAGGGATCCACCCGAGAGTTTGGGACGGGATGCTCTTGCTGCCGCTGCGGCTCAGGCTAAGCATCCACGGATTTGCTATTTGGGCTTGAAAAGGATTGGACTTGAGTTGGACCAGAAACAATGGGCTTGGTTGCATCAAGCCAGCCCGTCCGGTTCTCCGTACCGTGGCCGTAGCTAAAGCTAGGATTTAAAAAAAAAAAACACAAATAAATAGTAAAAAAAATATACAAAACTAGAATTGGCTACACGAGGCTGTCGTCATTTCAATTAACGACAGTGACTTTTCCAATAACATATGCCCCCTCTAGACAAAAGCAATTCACAGATTCGGCTCCTTGTCGCCAATTCAATTGACGATATGGAGCTGAATTGGCGATAGGACTATGTTACATGGGTGACAGGGTCCCTGTCGCCAATTCAGTTGGCAATGGAAACATGGATCTATTTTTGTAAAAAAAAAATTCAACTATTTATTTATGCAATTCTTTTTTAAAATTGTGTTATTTTAAAAAAAAAAACGCTAAAGCTACGGCAGGGGTGCCTGAGTTCTCCTCAGCTGAGCGGTCGCTCGTGAAAACTAGCCCTTGCTACAGGGATCACGCTGCAGTACTTCCGCCCATTGATTTTGTTGTGCGATCTATGGTGAAACACTTTCGCTTCTCTGTCTTCCAAGACACACACCATTGTGTCTCTCTGCCTTACGGCAGAGGATACGGTTGCTGTGATTATGATTATCATGGGTAAAGTAGGTACAGTTTCGTATTGGCAATCAAAACAAAAATAGGGGCAAGACGAAATACACACAAAAATCCGCTCAAAAACACACACACACACAACAATGACTAATCCTACACTACTACCAGCTGCATATCACTGTGTTTATTCAACAAAGGCACCAGAGGCATGGCCTGGTGGACCGTCTAATTGGGAATTAGCACTCAATATGAAAGCAAGAGAAATCAAGGGATCACAAAACTTCTTTCAAGAGAAGCCGAAATCATCTCGCCTGTCTCGATCCAAGCCGTCCGATACTTGATCCAACGCCCTAAAAGGATAAGTTGCAAGGAAAGGCAGGGGATACGCATCCCTACCCACCACCTCCAATGCTCTAATATGACAGGCTCTTCTCTGTAGTTTCTATGCCACATTGAACTAGTGAAGAGAGAGAGAGTAACAAAATCTAAGAGTCGAATCTTATCACTTTCTTGTAAGATTGTGTGATCTGTCTGACCACTTGTATAAAGAAAGGCTTGCATTAAAAGCCTAGACAATAATCTTATATAGATGCTTGGTGGTGTGGACATGTGGTGATGTCGAATGCTTTCTGGTGTAAACATCTCTTATGTGCTTGATATACTACTCCTTTCAGTTTTTTTGTCTGTAAAATATAATTTTGACTACTAGTTACTATTATAATTATTTGTTAAAAAGATATTGGCTATTTCAAGACAACTTGTTTCTGAACCCGAGGGAGTATTAGGATAGGCCGCGTGGGCTTACGTGAATTGATAGTAGTACACATACAATCGTGCCAAAGTCGGGCTTAGTTATGGACTTATGATTGACATTCCTATTCTGGCACGGAGTTTTTGTTTATTTGTGGTGCCAGATATAAAATTGACACTAAGTGAACGTATGATATGTGTGCAATGAGCCACAAGATAACGTACTAGCCAATTATTCTCACCTTTAAATACGCATGGTAAGATAAGATACGCCGGGGCGAAGCCATGTACGCACTAAACTTTAGAGGCAGGGACAAGACAAGGCCTGATTTTGTTGGTTCTCACGGCGTCCGTGCTCCTGCCAGTTCCAGACTCGCTGTATCTTCGTAAGCTGCATGCAGTGGATTCCCGAAACATAACGTCCCAAGAAACGTACTATCCAGATTCCAGAACGGCCTGCACGTTACTACGACCGTCGGATCCTACGTGGAGGGATCAACGCCCTGTGTCACCAGTCACCACGGGTCGCTGACATGCCTGGGAGAGCGAGCGCATCTCCAACTCCAAGAGATAAGGGCGAGATCGCACGGGCCAACCGCGCGGCGGCATCTGGTCCGGCGGTGGCTCCCACGGCGCGCATCGGACCAACGCAGCCGCGGCCCGCCAGTCGCCGTCGCATCCCCCAACTTGCCGTATAACGACGTCGGCCTAATTTTCCGACGACAACGACGAGCACCGTTAAAACCCTTTTCTCAGAGACAGGGACGCCGTACTGCAACTGCTGGCGTGAAAAACGGCGTACGCCCGCGTGTACTTTTCACCGCGCGCACGACCGCGTTGGGACTTGGGAGCACCGCGACGGCTGTAGCGTTTTACCGCGCCACAGGGCTTCGACAGCGCGGACCCGACAGGACGCGGTGAGGTGAAGTGAGGGGAGAGGAGGCGCGCGCGGTAGCACTGGGCACTGGCGAACAAACTGGCTGGCCCGCCGGGACAGCGACTTCCGTGGCTGAGAGGGCGTCCACGTCGCGCGTTCGCGTCAAAAACCCGCGCGCCCCGGTCCGCACCCCACCCCACAGAGCTCAAATCCGCGGCATTGGCGTCGGGAGAAAAGCTTGGCTCAGAATCGCTTCGTCCCAGCAGCCACTGGCAGCTGGTGCTCTGCTGGGTGAGTGAGGGCGAGCGAGGTGAGCGCGCGCGTGGGGTGGGCGCCATGGAGGTTGACGAGAAGTCGGTGGGCGGGGCCTACTGGGGCCTGGCGGCGAAGGCGTGCGACGCGTGCGGCGCCGAGGCGGCGCGGCTCTTCTGCCGCGCCGACGCCGCGTTCCTCTGCGCGGGCTGCGACGCGCGCGCGCACGGGCCAGGGTCGCGCCACGCACGGGTCTGGCTCTGCGAGGTCTGCGAGCACGCGCCCGCGGCGGTCACCTGCAGGGCCGACGCAGCGGCGCTGTGCGCCGCTTGCGACGCCGACATCCACTCCGCCAACCCGCTCGCGCGGCGCCACGAGCGGTTCCCCGTCGCGCCCTTCTTCGGCGCGCTGGCCGACGCGCCCAAGCCCTTCGCGTCGTCGGGCTTGGGCGGCGGAGCCGGTGCGCACGGCACGGCAGCTGCCGACGACGACGGGAGCAACGAGGCCGAGGCGGCGTCGTGGCTCCTCCCCGAGCCCGACCACGGGCAGCAGAAAGACGGACCTGTCGGTGCCACCGACGTGTTCTTCGCGGACTCCGACCCTTACCTCGACCTCGACTTCGCGCGCTCGATGGACGACATCAAGGCCATCGGGGTCCAGAGCGGCCTGCCCGAGCTCGACCTCACCGGCGCCAAGCTCTTCTACTCCGACCACTCCATGAACCACAGCGTGAGTCTCTGAAGTTTATCAACACTGCATCAGTACGTAGTTCTTGATGAGCTGTTCAGGCAGTGTTCTGAAATCTGAAATGAGATGGATATTGTGGCGACGCGACGCAGGTATCATCGTCGGAGGCAGCGGTGGTGCCGGACGCGGCTGCGGGTGCTGCCCCCCTGCCGGTGGTGAGCAAGGGGCGGGAGCGGGAGGCGCGGCTGATGCGGTACCGAGAGAAGCGCAAGAGCCGGCGGTTCGAGAAGACCATCCGGTACGCGTCTCGCAAGGCGTACGCGGAGACGCGGCCGCGCATCAAGGGCCGGTTCGCCAAGCGCACGACGGGGGCTGAGGCGGAGGCGGACGGGGAGGACGCCATGGAGCACGAGGAGATATACTCCTCGGCCGCGGCGGCCGTGGCAGCGCTCATGCCGCCCGGCCCCGACGCCGACAACGGCGTGGACGGCGTCGTGCCGACCTTCTGAACGGTCGAACGGCCGGCGCAACCTGTAAAATAAGCCCTTCCCTTGGGCTGTAATTTTGTTGCGTGCTTGCGCGCGCGCGCATGGCGAAGCTTTGTGTAGCATTGATTGTATGATGATTCCACGGAAGCGATCCGGACTTCCAAGCTCCCTCCTTTCTGACGATCCCTACTCCTGTATATTATCACCGCGAACTGCTGCTAATCTGCTACTGTGCTTTTACTAATCAATTGTTGCTGCATCGCATTAGTAACTTGTCGTGCATGTTTTGCTTGTCGTTTGTAGTACTAGTTGTGTTCATGTGTTGCAGTTTGAGGTGACCGGACGAGCAAATCAGGTGGTCTTTCTTTAGTGGCGGTGTATCTTTCTCCATGCTGCCATTGGATGAGCTCTGGATTAAAGAAATGTTGGGTTGCTGATGTGCTTTCTTGTTTAGTGGGAAAGGCAATTGAGATTTTTGTTGAATGCGTGCTGTATCTTTCTCACTGAAGCCATTGGCTAGCTTTACTGCTTTAGGTGTCGAGCAAATGTGACGCCTTTTTACAATGCTTTATTGGTTATGACCCATCTTTGGACTCTGGATTTCGCTTTTGTTGCGTCTGTTTGTGGTAGTAGATAAAGTTGTTTGTAGTAGTAGGTAAAGTTGAATAGGTTTGTATGCATTGTTCTGTTCGTTCAGCAAAACTTGAGAGGATTGATCACCTAGACCTGCGGATTTATGCAGAAATGAGGGTTTAAGCGATGTACAGCATCTGGTGCCTTCGTAACACAACACCAGTTGAAGTGAAGCTACCGCTATGGTTTCTTAATAGAGCAACGGTGTCTTTCCAGCACGTCATCCTACACAAAGAGGTTTAGTCACGGGATTTGTAATGGTTGAGTTTAAATTTCAGTCATCATTTGTTTGTAAGGCTTCATATCATTTTTAATAGTTTTGGTTACTTTGCTACTTTCAACTCGTTAATAAAATAGGTTGTGTGTATCCTTGATACAGATGTTGGGATTGGTTTTCTCTTTCATTATCTTTTTTTTTTTTTGAGAATACGAAGTTCATATACTGAATCTGATGCCGTTACTTCAATATTCAGTACTCGTAGACCGTAGTAATAGAAGTACTGAACGAACGTCGACAAACAGTTGCTTAACCAAACCAAGTGATTGTGGTGGCTAGGGGTGTAACCAGGGCGGATGGTTCTCAACCGTTTGTTCGAATAAATTTGGATCTTATTCGGAGCGTGAAACCAGATATCTAGGAATTTTCTCGAATTTTGAATTCAGAAACGGATTCGGAAAAGAGGTATCCGTCGGATTCGGAGCTATCCATAAAATTTATCGGATAACATACGGTAGACACTATCCTGGATATTCGGTAAACTCTAACCTTAGTGGGCCGGAGAGAAAAATTGCCGCACGAGGCTTTTCCAATATTTAAATTATTTTTTTATTTTTAGAAAAAAAAATAGAAAATCCAAACAAGCCAAGAAAAATAACAAATTAACTCGGAAAAATTCCAGAAAATTTAGAAAAATACTTTTGAACAAGAGGAACTTAAATGAAATACTTTTGAATTTAATAGATGTTTAATTCATTCATATTAAATTATTTTATTTTCTGATATTTATATTTAAGCTTTGTTAAATTCTAGAAAATCATGGAAATATTATAAAGCCTTATTTTAAATAAAATATTTTGAAAAACTAAAAAATTGGGACGTTACTGACTTGCTACCAGACAACGTTCTATGTATACCTAACTGATTATTGCTACTGGTTTGTAGTTTTTGTATATGTTGTATCTATTCTGTTATGTAGTTGACTAGTTACATTTTGGACATCTTTTGTACTACTGTCACTACTGTCACTATTCTCTTGGAGTACACAAGATTATAATTTTACCCCGTACAGGTCCCTACACCAGTAGGGGTTGTAGGGCCTTTTCCTACCCCTAAGTGTAGCATTTGGTCCTTGGTGGACCCTCCTGGTCTCGGTTCACCATGCTAGTGTGCCCGGTCCATCGATCTTGTGGCACCCAGGCGTGTCTTGAGAGTGCCGCATGCCGCGAGTCCTTGGGCACTCGGGTGGTCAGTAGCCGCCGGGCTCGCCGGCACGCCGGTATTCTTGATGACCCTAGGGTGTGGGGCACCCCTTGGTGCCCTGCTACGACAACTCCCTCGTCTGCGTGGTCCGAGGTCGCGAGGATAGATCCACGATTACGAGGCGGCGGGCGTAATCTCGTCGCCCGCCTCGCCGAGTCGGGATACCGAAAGAATCGACACGAGCTATTGAGGCGGCGGCGAGCCCACGAGGTGAAGTCAGCGAGCCGCCACGCCAAGACACGTTGGGGCTGCCCCCCACCGAGGCGATAGCCTCGAGGTGGGCATAGTCAACTCGGAGCCGCCACGCCGAGGCATGGCTCGAGCGGGCGGTTCGTCGAGCCACCCACCGGGCGATAGCATCAAGCGGCGGTGGCGGCGGTGAAGCATCACGGCGAAGTCGGCGCGAGCCGCCACGCCGAGGCATGGCTCGGCGCGGCGCGTCGGGCCACCCCGCCGAGGCAATAACCTCGGCGGCGGTGAGTAGTGGCGGAGCACGCAAGGGCAAAGCCGACGCGGAGCCGCCACGCCGAGGAATGGCTCGTGAGGCGAGCGGCGTGTCCAGGACGGCGGGCGGTGAGTAGTGGCGAAGCACACATGGGCAAAGTCGACACGGAGCCGCCACACCGAGGCATGGCTGTCGAGGCGGGCGGTGAGCAGTGGCGAAGCACACAGGGGCGAAGTCAACGTGGAGCCGCCACGCCGAGGCATGGCTCTCAAGGCGGGCGACACGTTGGGGCAGTCGTTGCTACCCTCGCATTTGATCACTTCTTCGATGTGGCCGTTTGCGATGGTCCTGGTGGGGGCCTAGTATTGTCCCCCCCTTCGGGCGCTCCTAGTGGGTTGTGCCCATGACTTCGAGTGGTGTGAAGGGTTGATACTTGCCTGCTTAAGGAAACGATTGCTTATTATGACTATGCTTGGGCCCGCCTAGGGGGCCCAAAACTAGCAATGGGGAGGCGAAACCGAACATCGTCCCCCAACTTTTTTTGATTAGGCTTGTTTGTTGAGCCCACAACTAGCGAGGGGGAGACGAAGCCGAGAACGCCGTCCCCCAACTTTTTTTTATTGGGTTCCCTTGCGGAGCCCAAAGCTAGTGAGCGGGAGGCGAAACCGAACGCCGTCCTCCAACTTTTTTTATTGGGCTCGCTTGTGGAGCCCATAGCTAGTGAGGGGAGGCGAAGCCGAGAACGTCGTCCCCTAACTTTTTTATTAGGCTCTCTTGCGGAGCCCAAATCTAGCGAGGGGGAGGCGAAGCCGAAAATACCGTCCCCCAACTTTTTTTTATTGGGCTCCCTTGCGAAGCCCAAAGCTAGCGAGATGAAGGCGAAGCCGAAAACACCGTCCCCTAACTTTTTTTTATTAGGCTCGTTTGCAGAGCCCAAAGCTAGCGAGGGGGAGGCGAAGCCGAGAACGTTGACCCCAACTTTTTTTTGATTAGGCTCCCTTGTGGAGCCCACAGCTAGCGGGGGGAGGCGAAGCCGAACGCCATCCCCCATTTTTTTTGTTTGATTGGGCTCACTTGCGGAGTCCATAGCTAGCGAGGCGGCGGCCGAAACATAATGCCCCATACTTTTTTTTTGGGCTCACTGCGAGCCCATAGCTAGCGAGATGGAGCGGCGGCAAATCTCCACACACTTTTGATTGGTCTCACTTGCGGAGCCCAAAGCTAGCGAGGGGGAGGCGAAGCTGAACGCCGTCCCCCAAATTTTTTTGATTCGGCTCGTTTGTGGATCCCACAGCTAGCGAGGGGGTAAAGCCGAGAACATCGTCCCCCAACTTTTTTTGACTGGACTCGTTTGTGGAGCCAACAGCTAGCGAGGGGGAGGCGAAGCCGAGAATGTCGCCCCCAACTTTTTTTTATTGGGCTTCCTTGCGGAGCTCAAAGTTAGTGAGGGGGAGGCAAAGCCGAACGTCGTCCCCCAAGTTTTTCTCTTTTTTTTTATTAAGCTCGCTTGCGGAGCCCACAGCTAGTGAGGGGGAGGCGAAGCCGAGAACACCGTCTCCCAACTTTTTTTTTTAGGTTCCTTTGCGGAGCCCAAAGCTAGCCAGGGGGAGGCGAAGCCGAACGCCGTCGCCCCACTTTTTTTTTATTGGGCTCGTTTGTGGAGCCCACAGCTAGCGAGGGTGTAACATCCCAAGTCTGGACTTGTGTTTCAAATGTAAGAAAATAAGAAGAAATTAAAACTTTTTCTTACATCATGTATTTCTTGTATGTTCTAAACAATTCTTGTAAAAGGAATATGGGAATGCAAAGTCACAAGTCTTTTGATCCAAATCTTGACCTTTCAAAAACATTCTTGTCAAATCTTGTGATCATCTTCTGAAAATATTTTTCCTAAGTTCTAGGGTTGGTGTGTGACCCCACTGAAAAATTTCACGATTTTTAGAAATTGTTTGAATGTTTTTGGAGGGCACTCAAACCTGTTTGACTTTCAGTCAAAACCCTATTCCAGAACCTTGCAGAATTTTTGGAGAAACATTCACTACATAAAAACCTCTGAAAATTTTACACAAGGTCAATATCCTAGTTAGCAAGCTCCTGTCAAAATTTCAAAAATTTTGGAGTTGTTTTGCTACCTCAAATAAATCCCCAAAGTACAGCTGTTATTTTAAACCCTAAGTCAATTGTGTGTTGGACTCGAGTCAGACCCGAGCTCAACCTAATTGACTGGGTTGAACCCCACCCCCTATCTGCGCCTCATTTCTGAGCCGTTGGATTAAAATCCAACGCTCACGATCTCCTCTTTTGTTTTAAACCTCAGAAGCTATGGAGCGATCCTAGCCATCCATTTTTGATCGAACCGCCCACGACCACCCTGGACTTTTTCTGCTCTTCTTCTTCCTCGCGTCGTGCGTTGCACAGTGCGCATCATGGCCTGGTCATTTCGAGCTCCCTCGTTAATGTCTCCCTGGTCGGGTAGTTATTGTGTGCCGCTGCTTTCGGCCATGGTCATGCTCTTTTCCTGCCCCCCGTCATCTCTTTTTGGTCCACGGTTGTACCGTGAGCCAAGCTCACCTTGAAGCTCACCCGAGGCTCTCGTTTTTGGCCAAACCCTAGCTCTCCATCTATATGAAGCTCGCTAAACCCCTCTTTGAGCTCCTTTGCAGCACCCCTTAGCTCCCCTTTGCTTGTGGAGCTCAAAACACTGAAAACACCAAAACCACCATTTTTCGGTCGTGAAGCTCCATTGTGGACCTTGGTGCTCCAGTGGTTCTTTCCCCCTTCTTTTTGTACCCTTTTGAGGCCCTTAACCCTACATTCATTTTCCCTAACTTAATTTTGGGTTTCATTCACACGAATCACTCAATTTTAAGTTTGAATCTTTTCGGCCGAAATCATCCCCTTTCTTCTCCAGCTCCGGTAAGGGCTTATTTTCTCAATTAATTGCTCTTAGAGCTTCTCTGAGCTATAATGAAGCTATAGTGTTGATCTGGTCTCACTCATTTTGCTCAGAACATCATTTTTCACTCCATCTTCCTCGGCTCCGGCAAGCTTCTCCGTGGTCAAAGCTTCTCCGGCCATTTTTGAAGCACTTCTTGACTAAGGTAGCTTCTTATTAGTCCTTATATGCTGTGGCACCCGCTTCTTTGGATAATGCGGAGCTTTTTGGTCATTTTCGCCTTCGGCCGTTTTGGTCACCATCACTGATTTCCGGCTCGCCGGCGTTTTAGGCCGTCGCCGCCGTCGAGGTCACCTCTAGTAGGTGTGCAAGGTTATTGCACTTCCATTTTTGCCTTTGGTTGCCGTTGCGGTGGCCGGAGCCACCGGCGACGAGCTTTTCTTTGCGCTCGGTTTTTGCCGGACGAGCGCCTCTCCGTGTCGTTGTCGTTTAGGGCAAAGATGCGGCCATTCATTACTAATCAATGTTTAATCAGTGTTAATCATGGTTTAGTAATAAATGGTTGTCTTAATGTTACTGGTGTGCCACTG
Source organism: Ampelocalamus luodianensis (assembly GCA_036346255.1). NCBI lineage: Eukaryota > Viridiplantae > Streptophyta > Magnoliopsida > Poales > Poaceae > Ampelocalamus > Ampelocalamus luodianensis. The sequence continues at coordinate 48,422,109 of CM070623.1, forward strand.
ACTGGTGGGCCCAGCCACTTAAACCCCCCGCTGGCACTACGCAATGTCTTTAAGACATCATTAATGTTAATCATTGATAATCAGTGTTTAGCAATAAATGGTTGTCTTAAAATAGCTTCATGAGTCACTGCCATGTGGGTCCCGCGTGTTTAAAACACTGCAGCACCGTCTTTAGGACAAACGTCAGGTTCAGTAATTACTAATCATTGTTAGCAATTAATGGTTGTCGAATTGGCTTGATGTGCCACTGTCAGGTGGGCCTCGCCTACTTAAACCCTCTCTGTACGACATCTTTAGGACACCATTAATACTAATCATCGTTAATTATTGGATTTAGTAATTATTGGTTGTCCTAAATAACCATGTGTGTCACTTACATGTGGGCCCGCACCATTAAACCCTCTCTGTGCACTTAAAACTCACGTGCGTAAGTGCGCATCACTTTGTTGATCGTGGACCGTCGATCTTGTGATCAACGTCCCAGATGTGGGAAACGTTCGGACCACCTGAGCTCCCAAACAGCTGCAGGCCGTCCATCTCACGATCAGCGGCTGAGATTGTTGTGTCGTTCGGGTCGCCCGAACCGCACTTGATCTAGGCCCTCCATCTCTAGATCTGCGGTCATGGATGGTCAGAGCGTTTGGGTCACCCGAACGTCCCAATCCACGCGGACCGTTGGATTTTGATCCAACGGTGGGTCCAGTGGGCCTCCTCGCACGCGTGCATTGCGTTGCGGTGCGCGTGGGCCGTTGGATTCCCGATCTACGGCCCACATTCGTTCACATCGTTTTTCTTTTTGATAAGTTTGTTTTTATTTCGGTAAGCCTTTATTTGTCAACTGAAAATTGTTTTAAAACTTTAAAAAACTCTTAACTAATTCATTTTAAATCCTTTTTAGATGGTTTCAACTGTGTTAAATTCATGTTTCACTAAATTTTAATCTAAAAATGCTTTTAGACTTGGTTCTATACCAGGAAATTTTGTAAACAATATTAACTTGTTTCAGCCATTTTTGAATAGTCCAGAAATTAAATTGAAACTTGTAAAATGCATAACTTTTTCTGTATAACTCCAATCTGAGCAAACTCAAGCTTGTAAAATTCCTCTGTTAGCATACTTTAATATGAAATAGGTTTTGATCATGGTTTTATTTCTAAAAAATGATATGTGCTAGTTTTAAAACTTAGAAAAATTATAAGTATTTCATTTTAACTCCAAATTGGGTAAACTCAACTTTGCTGTTCTTAGGATGTCATTATCTACCTATAATAAAAATTTCAGATCCGAGGTCATTCTAGAAATTTATGCCATGAACAGTACCAGTAATTAATTTAGTTGAATTTCGAGGCTGAGAGAATTTGTTTTAGCTATAACTTTTGCATACTTAGTCCAAATGACTTGATTCTTGTTCCTAAATTTATTTAAAATCATAACCTTGCTGCTGTATAAATTTCATGACATTTGGATAGATTTACTGTTGAGTCTTGTTTGGTGTTCTTCGTTCTTATTGGTTTTTTCGCATTTTGCGTTAGGTTCAGAAGATATTATTGATCTTGAATATGATCCTCGTGACGGACTCGACCTCCAGTAAGGCAAGCGGATGTAGCATTCATTTGATCATGTTGTTCCTATTATTTTCAAATTCTAATATGTTGTTTGTCAATTCTACGTATACATTGCTATCTTGTTTTAAACTATTGTCGATTAGTTGACCTATTAGATGCATAATCTGTAGGAAAATGTTTATCTTCTACTACTGGGCCTAGGACTACCTTGCTGTGATTTTGGGTTTGTGGATGAGCCCTTGTCACTTAGTAGTTTTCGAGTATGTTGCTTAGTCATGCTTAGCTACCGGTAGAAATAGGCGGTTATCGACTTGTCGATAACCTTGATCACACAAACTTATTATGATCTTTATGTTTCAGCTTTGTGCTATGTTTAATTCCAAAAACCAAAACTGAAAATAAAATGATTTCGACTTGGGCACAATGGTAAGATGGTGTGCTTTTGGGTGTGACTGGAATGGTGTCCGGGTCAATTAAGGACCGAACATCTTGTGAGTCCCTGTTATCCAGGCAATATTGCGTGCTAACCACACGAGGGGCATATGGAACCTCTCTTGACTTAGTACTTTGGCGTGTGTTAGCTACGAGTCGCAGGTGGGCGTGTGTGTGTTGTGTTGTGGTAAAATGAGGTGGTTCATGTGTTGGGAGCATTGTAGTTGTCCGGAAGCTTTACCCCGGGTGGGTAGTTGTCTTTCGGCTTTACAATGTAAGCGTATGAGTTTCTATCCATACGAGCGGCTCGTAGTTGATACACAATATTGGAAAACGTCTTGTTAGACTTAGCCGTGCCTGCATACCAAAGGGAGTATGCTAACCGTGGCTGGTGGAAAGACGGTCTATCGTGTGGGTACATTGGTATACCCCTGCAGGGTTCAAACTATTCGAATAGCCTCGTCCTAGGTTATGGACACGCTTGGGTAAGCTTTTCAAGAGTTAGACTACAACTTTTAATTAAAACTTGATGGGTGGTACGAATTGGGGATTCGTGCTATGTTGTGGTGGCTATTGGGTTAGTCACCTCTAGGTGGTTACTTGTTATGTATTGTTACTCGCTGTTATTTCAATACTTAAAAATAGATTTTACCAATTGCCTTCAATCTATTACATTATTGCAAATAAAAATTGCTTTACGCGTCCAATTAACCATATGACCAATCTCCTTTGATCTGACTTTCATGTAGCTATGTATAGGCTTGTTTCTCGTAAGTCTTGCGAGTACATTTTGTACTCACTGCATTGCTTGTTGTGTCTGAGAGGAGGAAGATGAGCGCAAGGGCCTCACTTTTGTGAGTTGTGTTGTGGCGGTGTTTGGGATAACTAGCTTGGCGGTGCAGTTGGTTGCCTTGTGGGTTAAGGCACACTAATTGGCTTTTGTTATAGCCATCTTATGGCACTTTTGCTTCATTTGTTATTGATACTTTAATGTCATTTGGTGGTCGACTCTTTTGTAATAACTTTATATTATGTATTTAGTTAGCTAGACTTGTTATATTGATGTATAGAATTTATGCATGCTTTTGTAAAGATGTATGTGTCTTTGCAGTGCTGAAAGCACATGTCCATCGAGACACGATGTATTTTGTTTATGATACTAGAGCCAATGGAAGGCTAAGTATTACAAGCTAAATAAACCAGGGTCTCACAGAGGGTAGGCAAGCGAGAAGCCGTCCCCAACTATTTTTTTGATTAGGCTCGCTTGCAGAGCCCACAGCTAGCGAGGGGGAGGCGAAGGCGAACGCCGTCCCCCAACTTTTTTTTATTGGGATCCCTTGCGGAGCCCAAACCTAGCTAGGGGGAGGCGAAGCTGAACGCCGTTCCCTAACTTTTTTTGATTGGGCTAATTTGTGGAGCCCACAGCTAGCGAGGGGCGAAGCAGAGCGTCGTCCCCCAAGCCTAGCGAGGGGAGGTGAAGCCGAACGCCGTTCGCCAACTTTTGTTATCGGGCTTGTTTGTGGAGCCCACAGCTAGCGAGGGGGAGGCGAAGCCGAGAACACCGTCCCCTAACTTTTTTTGATTGGGCTCCCTTGCGGAGCCCAAAGCTAACGAGGGGGAGGCGAAGCCGAAAACGCCGTCCCCCAACTTTTTTGATTGGGCTCCCTTGCGGAGCCCAAAGCTAGTGAGGGGGAGGCGAAGGCGAACGTCGTTCCCTAACTTTTTTTGATTGGGCTCGTTTATGGAGCCCATAGCTAGCGAGGGGGAGGCGAAGCTGAAAACACTGTCCCCAACTTTTTTTTTGGGCTCGTTTGCGTAGCCCAAAGCTAGTGAGGGGGAGGCGAAGCCGAGAACATCGTCCCCTAACTTTTTTTATTAGCCCCCCTTGCGGAGTCCACAACTACTCAGGGGGAGGCGAAGCCGAACGCCGTCCCCCATACTTTTTTTTTTCTAATTTGGCTGAACTGCAGAGCCCACAGCTACCGAGGGGGGAGGCGAAGCCGAACGCCGTCCCCAACTTTTTTTTTATTGGGCTCGTTTCTGGAGCCTGACTAGAGATGGGAGGTGGCGAGGATTAAAACCTCTATGTATTATTTTTAATACATAACAGAACATACAACTTCGTGGTCGTAACCCCTAAGGTGCACGACCTCACTGGTCGTAGAGATTTTAGAGGTTACATAATGGGTACCACAGTGGACGAATGCATGTCAAGTTAGGACTAGGAGAAGCTGCTCGTAAAGGTATAAGCGATATTTGGGCGATTCCAAGTATATTCTCTACCGTGTGATGAATGGGACACATGCATATTCCATACCACACGATGTTTCTTATCCTAAAACATTGATGAATAACCACCATGCGGTTGTGTCTTTCACAAACATACAACCGCCGAACAGTTGACTCTCCATCAACCGTCATTTAACTCCGACCAGTCGCGACACTTCACATCAGACATCTTCTCCAGAAGTAACTGCCACCTCTTCAAGGGCTATTTAAAGATGGAGCATGGACGGAGCAAAATATACAGCCATCAGACTGAAACATAGACCTTAGATTCGTGTTTTAAGTCTAGCATTGTAATATAACAAGTAGTGCTCTCAGTGTAAACAGGAGTAGTTCATCATCTAGTTAGGAGGCATCCCGTGTAATCCCCAGTTCATACTAATAAAGGAGCATTCCCATTATTACTCTTGAGTTTGGCTACTGGTCGGGACACGGAAAGCCTCCTAGTTGAAGTCTCTCCTCTCTGCACGTGGTCCTGCCCACTGGAAGGAGCTTCCTAGTGACGGTCCTTTTCCTACGATCCTCGCTGCCAGTCGGACTTGAGTATGAGCACATTTTGCGAAATATTTTACAAATCTTCAATTCTTAGAATTCGTTACGACCAGATTCAAATAATTTATATAAACAAAGGTACTTATCATTTCCTTTTTTGCATACATTTTTAATGCATATTTTCTTATCATCAAAGCCGGTTTTGTTATATCTTCAGACTATATGTGGTATCTCATAGTTATTCGATAATAGACAAGATCTAGACTAGTCGAAATCATAAGCCGGTTCCGACCACATGATTTCCTAGTGTTCACTAGATCATTGTTATAAACATTATTAGCACTTCTACTATGGTCATTGTTATTACTCAGTTTCTTAGTCTACTGCTTTTTTAGTAAAGTTCATCTACTAATATAAGCAGTCGGGGGCTAGGAGATATATGAGTATTTAATAACATTGATAAGACAAAGCAAGGACTCCATTGATGATAAAGGTAAGTTTCATTTACAAAGTTTTGAATTTTACATCCATCTACTTGTTAGAACCACGGGCCGGTCATTGCGTGATGGAGATCGACTTCCATTTCTCGGCAATTTTCTCTCAGAGGTCTTACTTCCTCGAGAAGTTTTGTTGCTTCATCTTGGAGCGATCGAAGTCTTCTTCAACGACTCTAAGGCGAGCAGAGGGTCGGAAGCCTTGATTTTGGTAAGGCAACACTAACTCCATTCGCATGACTTCCTTCATCGTCTTAGCATGGTTCTCTCGAAAGAGTGTTATCACTTCCTTGAGATGTTCGAGTTGATGGCGAGAAAATTGATTCTCTCATGCGGTCTCTTAGAATGGGCAGTTGCGTTCCCGACCCCGGGTCGAAGAGCATTTTGTTCAGAGCCTTGATTTTGTCTTCAAGACTCCAATCGAGTTCAGCCCCTTGGCCATACTCAAACTTGAGGGGTTTTTTCTGCTCGTTCAGGTGCTTCAGTTTTTTCTACACAAGTGGATTAAAAAAAGTTAACACACACTTTAAAATTGAAGTCATGGGATACTGGTTAAGCCTACGACCAGTTACCTTTGATTTTCTTCTCACAAGAGTCGAAAACCTCCTTTTGCCTGGTCATCGCATGCTCGATCGACCGTTCTTTACTTTGATTTTCTTCCCAAAGTTTTATTATTATAGCTTCCTTAGCCACGACCTCTTCTTTAATTTTCTCTAAATCTATCAAATATGATAGAAAGAGAGGATTAAGTTGTAAAAGATAAACACGATGATAAAATTTAGGAAGTCAAGCTAAAAGAGAAAAGTTCTTACTTCTCAAATTGGAATGTACGCTCCCGAGTTTTTATCATTGGTTAGTCCTCAGACCACGACATATTTCTTGACCATATCTTTGCAAAAATAAATCCCTTTCTTTGGTAAGTTTTCAAAGAAACTTCAAAGGAAAGAGTTCTAAATATGGTCGTAGAACACTTACCCGAATTGCTAGCAAGGGGGAGGCGAAGCCGAACGCTGTCCCCCACACTTTGTTTTATTGGGCTTACTTGCGGAGCCCAAAGCTAGTGAGGGGGAGGTGAAGCCAAATGCCAAACGTTGTCCCCCAACTTTTTTTATTGGGCTCGTTTGTGGAGCCCACAGCTAGCGAGGGGGAGGCGAAGCCGAGAATGTTGTCCCCTAACTTTTTTTGTTTGGACTCCCTTGCGGAGCCCAAAGCTAGCGAGAGGAAGGCGAAGCTGAAAACACCGCCCCCAACATTTTTTGATTGGGCTCCCTTGTGAAGCCCAAAGCTAGCGAGGGGGAGGCGAAGCCGAATGCTGCCCCCCTCCACTTTTTTATTGGGCTCGTTTGTGAATCCCATAGCTAGTGAGGGAGGCGTCTGTATCCGTCCCCATACTTTTGATTTCATGCTCGCGGATCGAGCGCGCTAGTGCTTGACCCGCGATGTGTCCTTGTCGAGATGAGGTCTTCGTGGCGTGGTTGCGCGTTTGAGTGCGATATGAAATGTCTCTCTATCGAGGCGACGCCTCGAGGCAAGAGACTCCCTAGTCGTCGAGGCGTAGTTGTCAGAACGACGAGGGTTGCGCGTTTGAGCACGATATGAAATGTCTCTCCGCCGAGCAATGCCTCGAGGTGAGTCGCCGGCGTGGCGTCGAGAATGACTAGGGCTTAGCGCGAGCGTGGCGTCGCGGTCTCTTCGCCGGCGGCGCCTCGGCGAGACTTCTTAGTCGTCGGCGTGGCTATCGGGCGACTAGGGCCGTCGGTGTGCAGAGGCTTAGGGACATCGCGGCGTCTTGTTGCCACGGTGGTGGGCTTCTTGGCGTGCCACCCCTCGCGTCTTATGTCGCGGTGACCCTCGGGACCGAGCCCTCACCGTCGTTGTCTATGGAGATCTTATTCATTCTAGTATTGTTTGCTCGAGCTCTATTTTCTTGACGTTGTTCATCGCTTCATTATCGTGGTCGAAGGAATTTATTGCACACTGTCGTGGCCGATTCATTGTCGTGGTCGAAGGAATTTCGACTGCACCTGGTCGTAGCCGATTCCGACTGTTGTGGTCGTAGATTTCGACTGCAGCTGGTCATAGCCGATTTTGAGTGTTGTGGTCGTAGATTTTGACTGCAGCTGGTCGTAGCCGAGTTCGACTGCCGTGGTCAAAGATTTTGACTGCAGCTGGTCGCCAAGGTAGTTAGGATCGCGATCCAACTCTTAAAGTCTTCGATTCTCTGAACCCACGATGACCGTCGATCCAAATCTTTCGTCGATCCTACTCATAGAGTCTTAGGGCAAAAAAATTGTAATTTTTTAGAGGCGAACTTTGCTAATATTTTGCTTTAGAGCAAAATTTGTTGATATTAATTTTTAGAATGAAATTATAAATAAAAAAGAGCATGCAAAATATTATATCGATTGTGGTAATCTTTGTTCTCACAGTAGTTGAACTATATCACCCATCATGTCGAACCATTATGCTTTTACATTTGTGTGATAAGAAGTGTTTTGCCCTTTTTAGTAATAAGTGGTAAACCTTATAAAAATCATACAAATTTATAGTATAGATGGTAAATATGTGTATTTTTACAAATCAGTAGAATCGCCAGATTCTACGATTCGATCTCGATTCGATCCTCTGGGAGGCAAATCGATCCGGCTGGGATCTCGACTCGACTACCTTCTTTGGTCGTGATGATTTCAACCGCTGTAGTCGTAGATTTCGACTACAGCTGGTCGTAGCCGATTCCGACTACCGTGGTCGTAGATTTCGACTGCAGCTGGTCGTAGCCGATTCCGACTGTCGTGGTCGTAGATTTCGACTGCAGCTAGTCACAGCCGATTCTGACCGTCGTGGTCGTAATTTCATTGCGACTAGTCACACCCGGTCGGCCGTCGTGGTCGTGATTTCAGCTATGACTAGTCGTGGCGACTCATTGCCGTGGTCGTGAATTCGACCATGGTGGTCTTAGGTTTCCATCGGGGCCCAGGACCATGCACAACGTCTTGTTTATACACTCATGCCTATGGAGGGCATCAATGCACGCCGGGGCTCGAGGTCATGCACGACATCTTGTATATACACTCGTGCTTGCAGAGCGCTCGGGGCCATGCGCGGCGTCTTGTTTATACACTTGTGCCTAGGACATCGGTGCGCACCAGGGCTCGAGGCCATGCGCGGCATCTTGTTTATACACTCGTGCCTGCGGAGGGCATCGGTGCGCGCCGGAGCTCGGGGCCATACGCGGCGTCTTATTTATACACTCGTGCCTGTGGAGGGTATCGGTGCGCGCCGGGGCTCAGGGCCATGCACGGCATCTTGTTTATATACTTGTGCCTGCGGAGGGCATCGGTGTGCGCCGGGGCTCAGGGCCATGTGCGGTGTCTTGTTTATACACTTGTGCCTGCAAAGCACTCGGGGCCATGCGCAGCGTCTTGTTTATACACTCATGCCTGCGGAGGGCATCGGTGCACGTCGGGGCTTGAGGCCATGCGCGACATCTTGTTTATACACTCGTGCCTGCGGAGGGCATCGGTGTGCACCAGGGCTTGGGGCCATGCACGACGTCTTGTTTATACACTCGTGCTTGCGGAGGGTATCGGTGCGCAACGGGGCTCGGGGCTATGTGCGGCGTCTTATTTGCCACGGTGGTGGGCTTATTGACGATGCCACCCTTGTGGGCTTAACATTTTCACACCTGCGAGGTTGTGTGTGTGTGTGTGTGTTTAAATCGGCAGTGTCACACGAGAAGGACAAGATAGGCCTCGTGCTGCAGTAGTTCCATGGAACCGCAAATGCATACTATACACGAGAAGTGCTAATGCTTATGGAAAAGAGAAAGAGACACAACGCTCTTGGCGTGCGGGTGAGTGTGGCGTTGGTCTGGCCCGAGATGGCTTTGGGTGCAGTGGGCTTCCTTCGGTTACGGCCGGAAAAATATGGCGAGTGGGCTTGGCCGGATTGCTTCTACCGAAGGATGCTCCAGAGGCGGGAAGAGGCTTCGGCTAGGATTGCTTCTGCCGAAGGATGCTCCGAAGGTGGGAAGAGGCTTTTGGCTAGGATTGCTTCTGCCGAAGGATGAGGGGCTTCGGCTCGAGGTGAAGTGTGCTTCGGTTGGTGTGGAGCTGTCCCTAGCTCCTCTTGTGTGTATCTTCTTTTTCGATCCCCACAGACGGCGCCAACTGTCGTAGCAATAAAAGGCTAGACAGTGGGTATAGAGTACCCTTTGTCTTGGGGGAGGACCGAAGGGAGGAGCCAAAGACACAAATGTATGTATTGCCTAAATATCAATGAGAGGAAGCCCCCTTATTACATGGGGTGGAAGGCTATCCTTCTCTTGGGGCACACAAGATTACAATTTTACCCCGTACAGGGCCCTACACTAGTGGGGGCTGCAGGGCCTTTTCCTACCCCCTAAGTGTAGACTTTGGTCCTTGGTGGGCCCTCCTGGTCTCGGTTCACCATGCTAGAGCACCCGGTCCATTGGTACTGTGGCACCCCTACGGGTGCGGGGGTACCACTATCCGGAGGTCCTTGGGCACTCGGGTGGCTGTAGCCCTTTAGGCCCCTCGGACCCTTCGACCCCTTGGGCCCCTCGAACCCTTTGGGCCCCTTCGGCACACCGGTATTCCTAACGACCCTAGGGTGCAGGGCACCCCTTGGTGCCCTGCTACGACAGGCCTAAATTACCAATCAGTACTACTCAAAGAAACCATCTTGTTTATAGATGGTCAGATGGGTCGTGCCAGCTAGGTCGACCCGAGGTATGACACTATTGGCCCGACCCAAGCCTGGCATGACCCACACTGTTCATGGGCTGGGCCATCATGGCACGATGACCCGTGCCGTGCTTGGGCTGCCCCCTGGCACGATGGGCCGGGTCGGCACGGCACGATGCCGACACAACCCGTTTGGCTCACGTGCGAAGAAGTCAAGGCAGCGAGGCTAGCGCGACAGTGCGGCGGCACGGGTGCGAAGGGAGAAGAGGAAGGAGGCGGCGGGGCTATGCCGACGTGGAAGGAGAAGAGGGAGAAGGGGGAACTAGAAAAGGTGTGCGGGGCAGGGAAGGTGAAGGGCCGCGAGTGACTGGGCGTGCGGCATGGGTAGTGTCGTGACGTCTTTCTTTGGGAAGAGGCGAGCGAGGAGGAGAAGAGGGAATCGGACCAGCGATGGGTCATGCACGCACAAACACACCCGACTAGTAAAACAATCGTTGGAGCATTGGCTTCGCGCGCCATGATGGGCCGTGTCAGGCACAACACAACCCGGGGAGAAATAGCCATTAAGGGCTATTTTGGCACGGTGGGGCGTGCGACACGACATGTACGACCCATTTGGCCATAACGTTTGGATTTTTTTTTTTTAAAAAAAAGGCATTTTTTTAGTGCTTGAGGCTTTAAAATAGCAAAAAAAAATCAAAAATCAAGAAATTTTCTATAAATAGGCACCATACCCCCTCATTCAGTACTCATCCATTTCTCAATCTATATTTCAAATTCTATTGTGTAAATTTAAATTTATTGTGAGATAATTTGGCAAAATTCAAAAAATATGTGCCAATTTTTGGAAAATTTAAATTCCAGCAGCAAGTCATCAAAAGAGGTACAATACTGTTTTTTTCATATTTTTATTGCTATTATCTGTTATGCTCAGAAGAAAATAATAATAATAATAATAATAATGTTAGTTTCGATCTTGCAGTTTTCGTTATGGAAAATTACTATATCTTCGCTCTCATTGAGTACGGATGTTCACGGAGGAGGTATGAAAATAAGTTCGAAGTCCGCACAACGACCTCCAATAGCCCCCACCTTAAGTAGTAAGACAAATATGTGGGAAGATCTTTAATGGCTCTTCCTCCATATCCAAATCTTCTTCTACAGCACCGCCTGCTCAACTAAGGACAACCCCAAAGAGTAGGAAACTATCCACATATCTCGATAGCGATACAGTGGATTTCAACTCGAAGGATTCAAGATTTTACAATGGTGGTATGCCCATAAGTTAACATATCCGTGCTATCCATACTTGCGTGGCGTGTTAACTGTTCTTGTCTCAACGGTTTTCTTCGCGTCTGCTTTCAGTCTTTCTAGAAGAATATTGAAGGAGAGAAGAACATGTCTCACGAGTGAGATGGTAGAGATACTTCTAACAATGAAGGACTGTGAACAAGCTGATTCACGAACACAACACTGTGTGGAAAATACAGAGTTATCAGATGTGTTCGAAAATCTGTACCTCGACAATGACACTTAGAACAAAGATGCATGTAGTGTTGGTGATATGCCCTAGAGATAATTATAGAGATGATTGTATTGTGTCTATGCTTATGAGTTATTGAATAAATGTTATTATGTTCCTTGAATGAATCATTAGTTATAAAGATTAACAAGTATGTGACTTATTGGTGAAGCTCTCTTTAACTTATATAATGTCGTTCTAAATGTATCCCTAGTCGAATGTCACTAGTCGGAACACTAGTGACTTATTGACCAGCACATGTGTTGATTAATGACCATGTTTCACCGATCATGGACATAGGGATATTGAATCAATAATGTGAATACATGTTAGAGAACATGATGTTGGATTGACCCACCTTGAAACACTATTGAGATTGTTATGATTCTATGTGTCATTAATTGGTCTCAAGCAATGATGATTTATAATCCTTAGATCTGAGATCAGCATGATTTTCTACATGTGTAATAGCACTCTCAGGGGTTACCAAATGCTACTTGTAACTGTGTAGTTATAAATGTAGCTTTCGAGTATGTTATGAAACATACGGAGAGATATGACTGGTAATATATGAGATTTGTCTCTCCTAATATAACATGAGAGATATCTCTAGGCCCCTCGAAGTGGTCGGATAAAGAAAGTGCATGGACATGCCACTGGTAGTCAAAGAGTTCGATCACATAAGGTTATCTGATACTCGATCGAGAAAGTATTGAACAGTCCATAGATGACAAATATCTCACTTGGAGTTCAAACCAGATATTGTGAGGCAAAGAAAGAATGCACAAGTAGGTTGCTTAGTTCGATCAGTTACAGTCTAGTTGTATGGAGATACGAGTTGGTCGTAGACTGGTCGAACGTAATCACAAAGTGATCGAAACACATTAAGTAAGAGTTCTGAGCTGTCGATACTAAATCTGAACTAGTCGTATAGAGATAGGACACAGTCATAAATAATAAGGACATAGTCGTAGATCATATTGCATTAAGGTTAAATGCGATATAATTTGTGTGTATTCGAGAATCGTTATGTCTTGTTAGGAACAGCTATGACTCGTGGTGGAAAGGGTTTTCAAGTCACAAGATTATGTATGAACTTAAAGGGTCACATACTTAACGGGTTGGAATAAAACATGTTCGGATAGAATCCGTCATGGACACTATATAAGGAGATGCTTGAGACTGTTGGGACACATGTCATAGACGAGAGACATGAAAGTCGTGACTTGAGTTGCTCCACCGAAACCCTAGCCACCATCTTCCTGAGAGCCCTACCGTGTGACTTGGTGCTAGCACACCGGCGTTCGGTTGTTCCTTCCTGGGCGTGTGGATCTGGTAGAGGTGCTCTTCTTTATTCTTTGTTGCGCTTGAGGGCGATCCATGATCTTCGTAAGGAACTACGAGAGGTTCTTTGGAGCTCAACGTTGGACAATCGACTACAACCACTTCACCGACGCGCTCTTATTTGGATCGATCGCTCTAACTCTTCTTGCATTTGCTGCGTCTAGTGGTAACAATTTATGATCTCTTGTTTGCATGATTTCCTAGTTTATGTGATAGAATTTTTGAATTGCACGCTATCGTAGCATACAGTATCCCTTCATTTAGAGCTATAGGTTGTACCCTTTTTTCCTTTACCAACGCTTTCTCATGTTGAGTTTTTACTTGACAAATGTTTTAACGAGACATTCATTTCAATATTACATTTTTAATATGTTTTTCTCCTATTTTAGAACTTTCATATGTATCTATGAATTCTACATTTTTTTTTTTGGATTTTTTTTTTAAAATCAGTTTTTTTTTTAATAAAAAAAAAAGACTAAGTGGGCCGTGAACTGACATTCGGCACGGCACAACCAACCTTCGGCCGTGCTTAGGCCGCCACTCAGCATAGGGCCGGCAGAGCACGGCCCGATTCTTCCACACGCAGGAATGACTGTCCCGGAAATTTGGCCACGTTTGGTCTCGTTACAGTGAAGCAAGGCGCAAAAAAATATCCAGACTCCAACACACCATTCCGCCATGCCGACCGGCACGGCCACCCTCCTCTACCCGAAACCCCCGCAATCCCCTCGTCTCCCCCGCCGCAACGCCCGCTACTCCGGCCTCCGCCTCCTCCTCGCCACCGCCCCCTTCCACCCAAACTGCCCACCTCTCGCCTCCCCCAAACGCAAGCCCAGCTCCACCACCGTCCATGCCTCCTCCGAATCCTCCTTCCCCTCCTCCCCGGCCCCGCCTCCGCGCTCGCCGCGGCCGGCACCTCCCGAGGCCCCCTCCACCGTCGCCCACGCCGGCCGCAGCAAGAAGAACAAGAAGAATCCCTCTGGCGGTGGCCGCATCGAGGGCGGCGGCGACGTGCGGCGCGAGGCCAAGTCCCGGGCCCGCGTCCGCAGCCGCCGCCTCGCCGAGAACGCCTTCTACCGCCGCAAGCGCCTCGCCGCCTCGGGGAACCAGGCCGACGCCTTCACCGACGCCGAGCTCGAGATGATTGGCCTCGGCTACGACCGCGCCGTGCGCTTCATGGACGGGCCCGACGACCCGCGCCTCCGCCACCCGCACGACTGGTACAGGTTCGGCCGCTACGGGCCCTACTCCTGGCGCGGCATCGTAGTGGGGCCGCCCATCCGCGGCCGCTTCTCCGACGACCGCGTCTCCCTCATGGCCGAGGTCGCCGACCACGACGAGTGGGACCGCATCGAGCAGTTCGACATGTCCAACCAGTTCTCGAACCGCCTCAACGAGCTCGACGACGCCGTCGGGTTCCGGTACTACTGGGTCTTCGTGCGGCACCCGAAGTGGCGCCCCGACGAGCTCCCCTGGGAGCAGTGGACGCTGTCGGCCGAGGTCGCCGTCCAGGCCAGCAAGGAGCAGCGGCTCGACAAGTGGAACCTCATGGGTCGGCTCGGCAACCCAACGCGCGAGTTGATCACGCGGTGTGCGGCCTGGACGCGCCCGGACATCATATACGTCAAGCGTCCGCTGTACCAGTCGAGGTTCGAACCACAGGAGGATTTCTTCAGCCGGCTCCGCCCGTTGGTTGATCCTGCGACGGAGAACCAGTTCTTGTTCGATCTTGAGCAAGATGGCCAGGTCATTCAAACAACCTACTTCGGTGGCCTCTGCAGGATCGTGAAGGCGAGCCCAAAGGCTTACGTGGATGACGTTGTGAATGCCTACTCGAAGCTGAGTGAGGCGGATAAGTCGCGGTGCTTGGAGTTCCTGCTCACAAATCATCCCATGGAGCTCCTCCATCCTTACACCAAGGAGTGGAAGGTGAAGCTGGAGGAGGTGGAGCTTGGATGTGATGCACCTGATGAGAGCGGCGATGAGGGTGGTGATGAGGGTGGAAGTGAGATTATTGATTGGGTTGAGGATGATGGGTTTGATGAGGGTGATGTTGAGGATGGAAACAGCGATTACGATGATGAGGAAGTAGTCGATGCCACGGAAGAGGTGGAAGCTGATGAAGTGGTAGAAAATAACGAGGAGATTGAGAAGTACTGGGATGAGCAATGGAAGAAGGCAATGAAAAGTTCTGATAAAATGGAGAAGCTGGTCAAGACGAGCATCGATGCATCAAGCAGTATAATAACCAACAAATGCAACAGGAGAAAGAGATCGAATGGAAAATGGGCAATTCGAATACAATGGTTATGGAGCAGGAGCAGACTGAGGAGTATGAGGAGCAGCAGGAGAATGCAAGGAGCAGAAGCACAAAGAATAAAGGGAAGAGCGAGGAACCTCCAGGGCTCTTCCTGAGGGCCTGCAGTCCGGCCATTCACTTACAGAAATCTTGTCAAAGAAATTGTTCTAATGAGACACCACATTATTGACGGCGAGATAGTTTAGTTTCAAAATGCTAGGATAATGTATTCAGTGTTTCAGAGTGAGTCATTTCACTGTAGGAATGTAGAGATGGCACAAACAGGTATTAAAGAATCCTCTGCAATTCCTTGGTTGTTTACAATTAGCAGGTCTTGTCAATTTTGAACTGTGTCCTTAATGAATAGTTGGCCATTATGTAATTCTTCGTCCGCGGAAGTTTTAATGAGATTTTGAGAATAGAAGCTACTGTGATATTTCTGATAGTTTGTTCTTCATAATGAAGTTGGGCTTTGGCTTGCTTCTTGTGTGAGGTCGATTCTGATTGGGCTGGTTATTAGAACAACTGTTACTATCTAGCATAATGGGTACCAAGTGATTTCCATGTCACTTCCTCTAGCATAATAACATCTGAAACAAGAACCACTCACCCAACTTGGGCCTCATAACAAAACAAAATGTCCAACCTAAACTCACGAGAATGGCCAAAGCACAAAGGCCAACGACGAGCTGAGCATCAAGGCGACGCCCAGTAAAAAAGGGATGGCTGCACCAGGCAAGTTGCTTGCCCATTAAAATATTCAGTAATTCAATGTTTATCTGAAGCAAATTGCATAATGAGCACTTGTTTCAACCAGCTATCTAGTGCTCTACATATTTCTGGGAAGACTTACAGGGTATATTAGGACAAAGTTTCTCATCCAGTGAAAACAATGGCTATCTTATCTCACAGATTAAATGTGGAGTTCTAGCCATCTAATAAGCCTTTTTCCCTGAAGATATTCTGAACATCTAGTCAGTGCATGGCCATAAAACTGCCCAACAACCATAGTGCAGCAGGAATTGCCATTCCATTTGCCCTTTCACAAAAGCTAGTAAAAAGCCGTGACAAGAACGCCGCATGCCGACAAATCAACATGATTTCAGCTTCCCCTGGAAATTCCCTGTGAGAGCCTTCAAGAATCCGCAGCGCCAACTTTACATTCTAAAGGAGCTGTAAAGCCCGGCGATCAAACTCCTATCCATGATCAAAGGGCCCTTGCCGTGATATATAAAATCTCTGTCAAGTTTTTCAAAGGTGAATGATCAGCAGACAGGATTAGAGGCCTACACATGAGATTAGAATAAACAATGGATAAGAGGCTTCAGCTGGAATGCTCTTGTCGTAGCAAGAAAAGGCTAAACAGTAGGTACAGAGTACTCTTTATCTTAAGAGGAGACCGAAGGGGAGGAGCCAAACACCAACAATGGTAGGAGCCTAGGGACATTTACCTTCTTACCCTCACTATGTATTGAGAGAGAGAGGGCATTTGTAACATCTCAATTTTTAGGAGTTTTTTTTTAAAATTTTAAAAATAAAAACAACCAATTAGTTTTATTGAATTTTTAAAGCTTAACTTGAAATTTTAGAAGTTAAAAGCAATATAATATGAATTAATCAAACTTCAACTAATTCAAAATTTGGTTTGTCTTGAATTTATTGGAGTTTTCTGGTACTCAGAATTCCCTTTATCTGTCTGTTCCATTTTCTCCGTCAGCCCGTTCCTTCTCCTCCTCAGGACCTCCTCCCCAGGACCTCCTCCTCAGGACCCTCTCCTCAGGACCCCCTATTGGTTTTGACCAGCCTCTTGGTTTCGACTAGCCTTTGATTTCGACCACCCCTCGGTCACGACCACCCTTCTGGTTTCGACCGGCCCCGCCTGTCAGCCCCTGCTCACCTTTTTCTTCCTCTCGTCGCGTCACGGCTGCGGCGAAGGTCTTTGCGCATTAAATGCTGTTGTATCACATTAAATATTGTCGCTTCCGCAGTACTCGTTCTCCCTCTTGTCCCCTCCCCACCTACCCCGTCATGCGCATTAAATGTGCCTATCACCATCGCCTTTGGCACTTCCTAGCTCCTCTGCCACCCGTGTGCGCCCTCTAAGCCGCCCCGCTTTCGCCTTGTCCCCTCAGCCGTACGCACGTCGTACCTCCCTCTTTCTTGTGCACGCCACCGCCTGGCCTGCCAACCCTGTGCTCCGCTCGTGCGCCCCCGCCCGTTGAACCCTCTCTGTTCTTTCTCCTCCCTTCGCCCATGCCAAAGCTCCACGAATCCCGCCGCTTCATCTTGTCGCCTGATCCTTCTCCTTCCTTTAGAAATAAAGCATCAAGGAGCCCTTTTGCCCTTTTGCTTTCGCCTCAACTCTTGCTCTCTCCCTCTCTCGCTCTTGCTGTAATGGTTTACCCGAAGCCCTGAGCTCCAAGTTCAAGCCGCCGCACACCTCCTCTCGGTCTTCACTGCGCCAGTGCAGCCCCTCTTCTAACCGCGTCATTTGTGTTCTAGAGTTCCTTGAAGAAGTCTCCTCACTCTGGTTCAGTTGTGTTTCGCAAGGAGCCACCGCTTCTCCTCTAGTCCCGACTGACCCCTTCATCGCCGTCCTCCTTCACCGTTGATCGCGAGCTTTCGCGTCGTCTTCAACCTCCTCCAGCCTCTCTTTCTATCCTGGTGAGTTTCCTGTGCTTTGTCCACCCTCTCAGTTTAGACCATCCTCTCAGTCGAGACCTTCTTTCCTTATGACCACGATGAGTAGTCGTGTCCTTCCTTACGACCACGTTGAGTAGTCGTATTCTTCATGTACCCTTCGTTCTTCCTTCGACTATGTCAAGTAGTCGAATCCTTTTTCTTTCCGACTCGTTGGACCTCCTTCTGACTCGTTGGACCTCCTTCCGAGAGCCCGTTCTCCTACATTCGAACTCTGATTCGAGCGATTCCAATTTCTAATTTTCTCTAGATTCCTCCTCTTACTGTTACTGCTAGTTTGGTTCTTTTTGGGATTTTATTTGGAGTTGTTTTATTTATTTGGTTCTTTTCGCACGTGTAGAATCCAGCTGCTCTGAGGAATTCGTGGACCCGACGACCTCGACTGAAGCATTCTAACTCTTCAACGAAGGCATGCCGTGACCTTTGATCATATTGAACCTATTTTATAAAAAAAATATTGTTTCATATCAACATGCATGGCTAGTTGTATAAAACTGGTTTGAGAACTAGCTAAATACCTACCTGACAGTATGCCTCCTTGATAAATTACAAACGACATGTTGACATGTACCCTTGGACACCATATGATGCGTAATTTTAGTTAGACATTATTGTAATACCAACATGGGTGCGTACTATGCTTAGTCATGCTTTAATTATTTGAAGGATTCTTGATCATGCTAAAAAATTGATAAACTTGACTTAATGATATATGGAATCGTGATGCGATACCACTGTTGCGCAACTGTGGTGCGAGATCACGGTTGTGTCAATTGTGGTGCGATGCCGCTGTTATTAAAATTTGTTGTGCCATGGCAAGGGTTGTTATTTGACCGGGTTGAACGAAAATGATTTATGCTCGGGCGAGTGGTCGTTGGTAAAGGTGGGTGCGAGAGGCACATTTTTGGGTACGCGAGGCACTTAGGTGCGCGATGCACATGGGTTGAGGTAGTCTCACCTGAGCAATCACTAAGGACTTAACTTTGTGCGCCATTGATCCGGGCCTTACCGTGCAACCACAAGTTCATTTATGGGGTGGACTGGGCTAACTAATTAGCAATGCTTTGAGTCGGTTCTGTTTTGGTTGAGAATGGCGCAAGAGGGGGTCAGGAAGGCGAATTCTTAGCGAGCAGAACCGAGTTAAAATAAAGCTTTGTAAAGGCCTTGACACATTACCTAGACTGCTCACGTAAGATAGTGAGTGGTGATGTCACGGATGCCCAACCAATGCCCAACCAACTAGAGAAGTCGTGTTATGTGGATAAAGCTGTACAACCTCTGCAGAATGTAAAACTATTCGAATAGCCGTGTCTTCGGTTATGGACAATGCCTGGTGATTTCACACGAGAGGTAGTTTTTCTCAAAAAGGTGGTTGTGGGTGTTCACAGTGGTCGTGGGAGTGGTATGAGAAGTGAGCAGGTGTTCACAAGTGTTTCAAAGAACTTGTTTACTTATATATTAATCTTTCAACTTGTGCTTTGCAATCTACTTATTGTATTTCTAGCCAATATTGTTTTCTACGAATTAACCATAAAGCTATTCTTGTCAAGCCCTGCATGAATATTATTTACATACACTTTCCCACGGCTTGCTAAGTACATTCAAAGTACTCACATCTTTATGCCTCCTGTTTGATCAGCAGAGGAGGGTGAACCTAGGAACTCAGAGTTCTACGAAGAGGAGTACTTCGAAGACCTTGCAAGCTAAGTCGCGTCCTCAACTCGATTGCCTGTGGGCATGTCGGATGGCTTCCACAGATGTTTTGTTCTTCGCTGCTTGTAACCTTTTGGTGTTGAACCTTACGTGATAATTCTGTAACTACTCTGACTATAAGGTCTTTTACTAATAGTAATATTAATTTGTCTGTTTCTTCTTTGGCTTGTTATATGAATATGATTTCATCTTTGTTGAGACTGTGAGCTAGCCACTGATCATTGGACTAGTTCGGTTTGCACAGAAGGTCTCGGGGTTGTTTACCCGGGGGTCTCAACAGCATTTTAGGTACATCTACCTAAATACACTATGCAGACTAGGCCTACGCATATACAGTATCTCCGACGGTACACCAGTATTCCCGACGACCCTAGAGTGCGGGGCACCCCATGGTGCCCTGCTACGACAGCTCTTTAGGCAGCAATAAGTAGAAAAGATTTAACCAAATGCATGCACCAAAGCAAAGCTTAAAAGCCACCAATTTGCTTTAGATTTTGATTAATTACACCAACCAGCAACGAATAACTGCAGCCCTCACTGTAGTCTGGAAGAAGCAATGCTGGGAGTTGCTCAACTATTCCTCACCAATGGCAGCTGGTTTGTATCATCTGCAAGCACTATTCCTACTGCAAACCATGATGCAATTTCTTGAGACTGGGAGCTAATAATTCACTTGCCAATGAAATTCTCTCCTGCTCTGTGCCAAAGCTCATTGTTCCAAATGGGACGGACCTGGTACTGTAGCTGCAGGCAAGTGGTTCGAGCTAGCAACACCTTTTGATAGTGATAGAGATGGTAATTTTGTGTTGGACCAGCACAGAATCAGTTTAAGTCTTTGCAACTTTCAATAGCTTCATAAACAGAAGTTGAAGAATCTCATGGTATAGAGGCATAATGTTATCCCCCTTCTTGTGAAGTTCTGAATTTCTGATATCTAAACTTCTGGTGTTTACACCAGCATTTATACGGTACCAATTAGCCATCAGTATCTCCATGTTATAAACATGGACAGAGACTGATGCTTGAGACTGGGACCCCTCAGCATTATCATTCTACACTCTTACCTACAGTTTGCTACAGCATGAGGCTGAAGTGAACCCCAGTGCACTGAACATCCAATAGATTCTCGCACTCTGCCGCTACGGGATACTACACTACAGCTCTACAATCTATGACCCATGAGGTGTACGTCTGTGCTCCAACATTGCAGTACTGCACGCATGGCAATGATGCTAGGAAAGTTCCAGAACATCGTATGCATGACACCCTCATCCTGCTGCCTTGTTCCAAAATTTTCTATTGCAGCAGTGGCCACCCAACATCTCATGTTCTCCCACAGAAGCCTACGCCTTCTATTCGATTTGATTAGCAATAAAATATGTGGGATCATTGCACCAAAACCTTAGGTATCTTTTTTTGAAAGAAATTTTTATTTTTTTTTGAAAGAGCACGGCGGGTTAGAGCACCAGCCAAGCATATATATAAAGAAGAAGAGAATTGATCCAGTTTATAAGGGAAACCAGGCCTGAAAACCTTAAGAAATGCACGGTTTCAGAGAGAAAAAGCGGCGACCAACTCGAGAGCGACAATACAGCCTCAACTTGAGCGAGCAGCGCCCACACCAAAGGTACAACCAAACAACGATCGAGACCAACCCAACTCAACTCGCGCGTAAACCAACCAAACAACTGACTTCCTCACAACTCGGTCGGCGGAGCCCTGCTCCCACGCCGCACCTCTCAGCCACACGAGACACTCGGTCGGCGGAGCCTTGCTTCCACACCGCACCTCTCTGCCATACAAGTCACTCGATCGACGGAGCCCTACTCTCACGCCGCACCTCTCTGCCACACAAGTCGGCAGCGCGTCACTTCGGAGGAGCGCGCATTGGACCAAACTGCTGTCATGAAGCGTCAATCCAGAATGAAGAGCGCCGTGAATCGAGGCGTAGGGGTAACCTCTGAAGTCGGCGGTTCAAAGCGAAGAGCGAGGGCTTCTCAAAGCGATGCCTTCAGGAAGGT
This sequence comes from Ampelocalamus luodianensis, assembly GCA_036346255.1. Classification (NCBI taxonomy): domain Eukaryota; kingdom Viridiplantae; phylum Streptophyta; class Magnoliopsida; order Poales; family Poaceae; genus Ampelocalamus; species Ampelocalamus luodianensis. The sequence continues at coordinate 48,443,683 of CM070623.1, forward strand.
AACAACATCAATGCCGTCGTCGCCCATCCGGACACCCGGACAGGGTTTTCACCCGGAGAAGCATCTAGAGTGGAGAAGACACAATAATGTCGCCTCCAGGGAGGGAATGGCGCTCGAGGGCGTCAATGACATTGGCACCAGCAAGCCGGGTAGAGCTTTCGCTCGCGGCTCCCGCCGAAACCACGCCCAAAGGTGAGTGCGGGCCAGCGACCCTCGCCAGCGGCCGGCGATCGGCAACGGCGGCCGTGCGGCGAACACGAGCCCTGACCCGGCCGTGCCCTGCAAGCTCATCCACAAACGTGCTGCTCCACGCCCACGACCACTCCCCCGACAAGGCCCGCGACTGGAGGACGCAGCACGTCGGGGCACATCGGCAAGCCCTCGCACAGAGGGGCCACGGCCTAGCACGTCGGCACGCGTAGGATGCGTGTCGAACCCGGGAGCGAAGGATCCCGAATTCTCTGTGTTCAAACACCAGTCCAGGATTTCCAGTGTACACAGTTTCACAAAAATGAATATCACATTCATATCACGAAAACGTAAATGGCATTAAATAAATAACTGTTTAATACAAATGAGTCTGAATAATAATATCAAATATCAAATGATAAACACAGCGGAAATAACATAATAGTGGGAGCCACACGATGCGCCACAGGAAATCGTCTGGGTCAGAAGGCCTACTCGTCCGAGTCCTCACCATCAAGATAGCAGTCTTCTCCTGAATAAGATTTATTCGACAAGAGTGAGCACTACTACCGTGCTGCAAGTCACACCAATATTGAATTTAAATGCATGCATAAGGAAACAAGTGAGTATGGCGGGGTTGTTTTGCATAAACAACATTTTCGATTTGAATAAATCTGATAGTTTCTAAGGCAATTTTATACTATGGATAAAATCATATTTTGAAATAGTAATGATATAATGTGGATAACCTCCAATGATAAAGTGAAGGATCCTCCTAGCACTTGGCTTCCCCCAAATTTTCATAAGGATTAACCATCCTCAACATTTAATAAAGCATTTTAAAACCAAAAACAATTCTAACTTTAAGTGGCCTGCTAGCATGTCCATGACCATGACGCGCTATTCGAATAGTTTCTACTCTGCGAGTTAGTACAACTTTACCCACACGAGGTGACATGCTCGTTATGTCGGCCAATTCACGCTCCGTAGGCGTGTGGTGAGCAATTACCATGAGGTCTTTACAATGTTTTATCCTAGTACATTCATGCCCGCTAAGGTTTCACCCTTTGGGTGACCGTCCTCAGGAAGCCCCTCTTGCGCCAAGTGGGAATAAAGCGTCTAACCGACACCCACAAAATCACATGACATAAATATACTAGGACATCGCAAATTAGTTAGCCAAATCCTGCCCATACAGGACATGTGGTGATACGTTATGGCATAGCAATAAGCGGCTCAAAGACCGGTCCTCAATTGACTTGGCGTCATTCCTACAACCCATGGGCCTTGATCTTAACGGATCAAACCCGTGCATAAACTGCACCCACCATTCGACCATTTCGCCTGGTCCAAACCCATTTTGATTTTATTTTGAATAAAAACTTCATTTATAAACTCATGTGGTAAAACAATACCACAATAACAAGTTTGAAAACAATTTGTAGAAATCTGGTGTAAACCCTCCCAAATTCTGTAAATGTGGACTAAGCTTGGCTAAGCATATATTTGAATTTTGGTAATATCTTGCCTATGGTATCAAGGTAGTCGATACAACATTCAAATTTGGCCATACAATAACATATGGAATTAACTATACGTAAAACAGGATATTAAAATATTTATAACAACATATGCATGCAATAAGGAATTTAATTGCTGAAAATAACTTAAAATAATAGGGCAATATGGTCAATGGTGTAACTTGCCTTGTTCGATGTCTTGGAATTCTAAATCTTGATTGATCGAACTCTCGAGTCGTCGAGTTCTATCTGAAAATCGACAAATTCAATATGCAAATTCAAATAAATTCAAAACATAGCTCAAATTAACTCCAAACTGAAATATTTTGGTTTAGTTAGCTAGATTATAATTTTATATAAATTTTGCAATTTGAATCACTCAATTTGGAGTTCATATGCAAAAGTTATGAATTTTTGAAGTTTATATCTAAATCTGAAATTTTATTGAATTTCCAGAATTATTTTCCTACTGAAAATCCATTTATTGCGCAATGATTACATCAACTACAGTATTTCGGAAAATAAAAGATTTAAAATTCATTTCTGACAGGTGGGCCCCATGAGTCAGTGACTCGGCCCATGTGGACCAAGTCCACTGAGCTTTGGGACGACGGTGCGGTGGACTGGCCACGTGTGTGTGTGTGTGGCGCGGACTGGAACGCCGCGTGTGCGCCACGCAAGCAGAAGGGTGATGTGGCGCCTAGGTGGCAAAGCCACGTCGGCGTGAACGGCGGCGACGTTTTCGGACGCGGCCGACAACGGCGATCGGCGGCTCCGGCGGTGAGTGGTCGCAACTTGTAGGGGATAAAGCGAACACGATGGTACCGTTTTGGGCGCGAATGGTCGTCGGAGTTGGCCGTGGTGAGCTTTTGGCGGTGGAGGTTTGGTGTTGGCGACAGCGGAGTTCGGTGGCGCTCGGGCGCGAAGGGTCCCCGAGGTAGCTCGGTGATGGTGATGACGATGGCGCGATCCACGGCGGCTCGGCGGCGTTGTCGGCGGCGAAATCACCGAAAAACAGCGGCGGCGGAAAACCTAGAACTCGGATTACGGCGGCGCTATAGCTCGGAGGCGAGTTGGGAGATGAGATGAGGCGAAGATGCGATCCGGAGGTGCCTTTTATAGGGGCTAGGGGCTCGAGGCGGCGTGGAGGTGGTGGAGATCGTGCGGCGGCGGTTGCGGCGTCGTGGGAAACCGCGGAGAAGAGGGTGAATGTGGGGAAAAGCGGCGGAGGTGGACACGGTCTCGTGCTCACGTCGCGAAGTCGGCGATTGGAAACACCGTTAGTGGAGCTCGGGGCGGCGAAAATGGCGGAGGCGGTGAGCGTTGCGCGAAGACGAAGACCAGAGGTAGACGAAGGTCGTGGGCCGTTGGATTTAGATCCTGCGGTTGGGACTTGGTGGAAGTAGAAGATCGTGGAGGGAATCCTGGCCGTAGGATTTAGATTGAATGGTTTAGATTAGAAGGTTTTAAGTCTCCGAAGCGGTACGAAGATCTCGCCGTTAGATTAAGATCGCACGGCTCATATTGATGGTGATATTCGGACCGTGCGGTGGTTAAACAAGATCTTGACCGTTGGTTCTTGATCCAGCGGTGGAGATAAGACGAGGCGCGTGTGGGAGGCGCGTGCGTTGGATTTTAATCCAACGGTGGATGGATAAGGTGAGAGAGAGGTCGCGCGGTAATTTGGTGCATGCGGGCATGTGAGTTTTTGGCGGGCCTTTGGGTTTCGGCCCAAACATGTTAGAGATTTTCTTTGCTTTTCTATTTGTTTTAATTCGATAATTCATAATAGCTTTAGAAAATAGCAAAATACTTCCAAAAATTATGGAAAAATTCACAGAAATTCCTATACTCAATCTGGACTTAATAAAATTATTCCCAACTATTTGTTGGCTTTTAATTTGCAAATAAATTTGTTTTAGCTTTAAAATATTTATAAAAGCTTTTGAAAATTCAGGAAAAACCACAAACATAAATAAACTTTTACATTTCTTGAAATTGAAATTTGGGTGTTACAATGCGCGGCACGTCGCGCGCCTCGCATAGAGGCTCCGATGGCGGCGGAGGGCGGAGGCCGCGAATCCGGCCAGGGCGGCGGATCCGACCATAGCCACCACCGACTCCGCGCAAAGCGGCGATGCGCCACCGAAAAGAGACCGGCGGCGGACACGCGAGCGCGGTCCGGCGGAAGAACGCCGATCCGGGCTCGGCAGCCACCACCACGCCGTAGCCCGAGAGGCGCGGATCTGGCGGGCGGCGCGGAACACGATCCGGCCAGCGGTGACCCGTCCGGCGGCGGAGTGGATCCGGCACCACGGGCCCGGCTAGCACCACTCGGCGGAGAAAAAGCGAGCCGCGAGAGGAGGAGAAAGGAGGAGGAAGAGAGAGGGGAGGGGGCGCCGCGCGAGCAGTCGCCGATGGCGGTGGCGGCCGGGCGGTGCGCGGGAGGCGCTAGGCGGTGGGGTGAGTCGCCCCTAGGGGACGGCGCGAGGCAGGTCCAGTACCCAAAACCTTAGGTATCGCCTCTTTGCAACAGTGTTTTTTAAAGTGGTTCAAATATAAAATCCAGCTCCTGAAAGTGCATGCTCAAACTTCTCAAGTGTCTTAGGACGGTTATGCCGATAATTTTCTACTGTATATAAAGGCTCCGAGGTCCCATTTTGATTCCATCTTCTTTGTGTGCACCCAAAGCATAGGTGAAGCTAATGATCCACTCCACTCTTATTCCTCCCAAAAAGCCACTAATATGCTTGTTTAAGTAGTATTTAAAGTATTAAACTCACAGCCTTTCTCTGTGACACCTGTCTTGTTTAAGATTTTTACAGCTAAAAGTTGGCCTCAAGTGGTTGGAGCTATCCTAGTGATTTGATCAAGGATCTGGTTCCTTCTAAGACATTCTATACGGCTGCAGGTGGGCATCAGAAAGAGAGGCTGCAGCTGCACAACCACCAGAGATCAAAGCACCACTCTGTATAAATCTCTGATCCTCGCATTTTATCAGTTGCTTCTGGCGAGCTAGCTTGGCTTGTGACTTGGCCATGGAGCCGGAAAGAGGCCTGATTACCTGCGAAGAGCTGCCTTCGGAGCCGATGGACCTGCTCTTGAACGCGTGGTGCAGCTCGGCTATCCAAGTTCTTCAGACGGGACCGAAGGATTGTTCCATGGCACTGGTGGAGAACCCGGTCGTGGCACTTGGCAATGATAGGAGAGACCTGTTCCTGGTAAGTGTTACTTCGGTACTGTAGCTAATATTTTGTCAAAACATAACGCTGAAGGTGAAAATTGAGGCGCATAACAAACTATATTCGGGTGGTCTGCAGAAGAATGATCGTAGCTTGGTTGTCGACAGTAACAGTTTCAGCGCGCCTCAGTGGAAATACGATGATCTGAAGGTACAGAGTCTACGCGATGCGATGTTCATGTATATACACAAGCTTCGTTTTAGCCTGATCTCAAGTGTGTGTCTTTTTGTGGTGTTCTTTCTTTTTCAGTCTTGGATATGGCTGCAGAAGGCAATTCATCCAGAATTGGATTATGATCTCTGCCTCAAGAAGAAATGGGTGGGTGTTGATTGATTTCAACTTTCCTAGTAATGCGTGGATCCAGGAAATGGTGTAATATATTTGCCATTTTTTATGAGTTTCTTCGAGTTTAAGGATTTGAACTTGCGTGTATGCAGCTCCCGCGCAAGATGGCGCCATGGAGCGGCATCTCGCTCAGAAGTGGGTAAAGGAGCGGAAGCAGAAGCGCAAGGAGGAGGCGCGCCTGCACAAGGCCGAGGTCCACGCCGCGGTGTCCGTCGCCGGCGTCGCGGCCGTGCTCGCTGCCATCGCAGAGGAGAACTCCGCCCCGAAGCAGGGATCGGCGGCGATGAGGGAGACAGCGGTGGCGTCCGCGGCAGCGCTCGTTGCGGCGCAGTGCGCGAAGGTGGCCGAGGCCGCGGGCGCCACGCGGGACCAGGTCGCCGCGGCCGTCAACACCGCCGTGGCCGCCACGAACGCCAGCAACATCATCACGCTCACCGCAGCCGCCGCCGCCTGTAAGCCTCAACCACCGTTCTTCGACGACGTATTAAGCCACCAAGAATTTCTTCGTCTCAAAATCATTTCTTTGTGTGTCGGACAGCTCTGCGGGGCGCCGCGGCGCTGCAAGGAAGGCGCCGCGGCGCGCCATGGCCAGGACGAGAGGGCGGACCAGGCGGGCTCGGCGGTGTCGCATGATGACCTCGACTTCGACTTCAACTACGCGAGGTCCAAGGCGGCTCTGGCCAAGGGTGACGAGATGTTCGTCGCGATGCCGGACGGTAAGCCACCGTCGCATGTCCATGCTAAATCGTGCCACCAATCGCGTTTCAAACTGAAGACCTGAACTTTCTCTTGCCGTGCAGGAAGTGGAAGCTGCACACGGTGTCCGCAGCCTCGAACAAGAACGGCAAAGTCGTCCTGCGGATCAAGAAGATGAACCTGGTCATGGCGTTCTCCAACGCGAAAGAAAGTAAGCAGCAGCAAGGCACCAACCACCTCAATTCCCTTCTCCTCCTCAGACAAACTAACAGACGAGCTACGCGTTCATGGCGTGTTCTATCACGCGCGAACAAACAGGTGTTATCCACGACGTGAGCCCGTGCGCCCCGGAGAAGCCGAGCCGCGAGGAGGACGCGACGTACCCGATCGAGGTCTCGACGAGCAAGGGCAAGGTGGAGCTCCGCGCCGACGACTACGCCGTGTACAAGAGGTGGGTCACGGCGGTGAACCACATGCTCACCGCGTCCACCGCCATCACCAGGCACGAGCCCCCACCCCGTCGGAACTGACCGGCCGACGTCGACACCAATGCGGTCGGCCGGAAGTAACAACACGTACTACGGCCGCCGTGTTACTGAGACGTGCACTCATGTATCGACGCTTTTCAGCAGATGAACTACCCAAACTTCAGTTCAGACATGCTACTATATTTCAGTTTCAGTCTTTCAGGGCTTGTGTTTCAGGTTTGATCCCCTCAAGACCGTAACGAAATTAGCCGGTCGCTTTACGGCCCACTGTATACTACCGTAAAATTTCTTTTTTGTTAAGTGCTAACATGGGGGTGAACATTGCACTTCTGTATAGCCTATATATGTATACCTGTGTACATGACGTATTGACATGTACACATTAACAGCGCATCGATTGAACTGACAGCGTTGCTGTGTAGCAATACGTGACTGGTACCGCTCGCTAGTTGCCCATCCGGCGCTGAACACTAGCTAAGCCAAGCCCGAGCTCTCATCCCAAGGTTTCTCTTGCACAGAATCAGACAATGGGTACAAGCTGCAGAGGAGAGCAAAAATGGAGTATCGCAGCATGCAGAGAGTAAATGCAATTATGCAAGGAGGAGGCAGGTGGTGCGAGCCGAGCCCGTGTCGCCTCGCATCTCATGGCTCGATCGCTTCGCTGAATTTAAGCCACCATCGCCGAGTTGGTGTATCTGCTGCCAAACTAGGCAAACTCTTCGCCATCATCACGCACACCGGCTGGCTCGATCACAGGCCTGACACGCACGAGATCGATCACAGTGATCTCTGTTTCTGTGTGTGTCTGTGTGTGGCGTGGGGATGGAACGAAGAGATGCGATGCCGATGCGCCCCCATGGCTAAGCGCTGCTCTGGTTTCTGGGCCTCCGATACGCCCTCTTGATGAGCGACCAACCACGGATACGGCTGAATTCAACTGGCGTGAGTTGATCTTACGAGCCGCGTGGTGATTAACGCCGGTGGAGTTTTAGCGTCAGTTTAGAGCCGTCGGAACCTTTAAACTCCTCTAAATACGCATCACCATCGCATCCGCTGCAGCGTTCGTAAGGGCATCTTTAATAGTCTTGTCTCTAATTTTGCTATATCAACGCTATGTTATTAAAGACAGATTTAAATACAACACTTTCAGTAAGCTATCTTTAGCAAGTTACCTCTAACATTTATGCCAAACTTATAATATTTCCACTCCTTCACCCATCTCTCACATGCACTGGTTGTTTTGTTTTGATTCGTGTGTAGAGATGGTTGTTTAAGGAAGAGACAGCTTCCATTCTCTTTCATACTTCTCTCTCTTTCACTTAGAATTTTGCTGGCATTGAAAGGCTAACCAACGGCTAACATGATATTATTGGAGATACCCTAAAACCGCGTTTCATCCTTTCGGCTATCATCGTCTTGGGCTCGGACACCCACGCTTTTCCGCCATTTTGCACTTGCCATTTATGACTCCGTCTTCACTCTTCACAGCCCCATCCTTCATCTGTCATACAAGGGCTTCACTTCTGTGTATAGCTACAAACTGGACAATAGAGAGAATGGGACCCTAGTTTCCTGTGGATGGGAAGGGGTGACCTCGAAGGTCCTCATAGGTGGAAAACAGTATTTAAGTGTATTAAAGGAGTATACTTATTACTCAAAAAGTCCTCCCCTTATTACACGGTGGAATGACATATTTATAGTGTTACATTTATGATATAGGAGATTACAATTCTACCCCTAGAACTATCCTATGTTTGTAAGAGTTGCGGGGTCTTTTCACCCCCTTCGGCTAGCCTCCGGTGCACGGCAGACCCTCCTGCGTTTGGTCCATCACGCATGTACTCTTAGTCCGTAAATAGCCTTGGCTCTCCTCACTCTATCTGAGGTGGCCCGGAGCGGAGGCTCCTTCGCTCCCTACGAGGGGGTTTGGGGACCTCAGGACCTCTTCGCTCCGAGGTGTGTTGTATGGCTCTTGTGTCGAAGCGTCTTGGCGACCCTTCAGCCTTTCTTCGCTCGTGCGAAGGGGTACCCGGTACCCTTCAACTGTTTCGAGGTGTTCCTCTGGCTTGGTGCCTTCGCCAGGGCGTGGAGGCCGGTGGGCCGTTCCTACAACATCCTCCCAGCCCTCTTCTTCCCGGTACTCAACCATACCTCAGCTCTTCACCTCCGGCATTGCAATGCCAAACCCAAACACCCCTCGCTCTATCGATGCCAACCCTGGCTTCTTGGCGAGCCATTGGCCGATGCTCTCCTCCATGATCAGGTTCCTTATCTGGTTCAAGAAGGCGACGTCAAAGCCCTGTATCTACCGTGCGCCGCGCTGATCTACGGCCGGCTCTATCCTCTCTGAGCTCATCATCGTCTACCCCCGTCCACCATGTACCTTCGCCGCCCACTGCGCTACCATTCAAGGAAGTCTTGCTATGGTCCAAGGAGCGTCTATTCTTGACCTTGCAAGGCTTTACCTTACAAGGCACCCTTGTACACGTTGTCTTCGCGACTCTCACCCCTACCCTACCAGCCCTCTCCTCTCTCGTCTTCCCGTCTATCCCTCTTGAGATTGTAGCATCAAACAAGTAGATTTTACATGTGACGCTGTTATCTTTGCTTTGCCTTGTAAGAGCTAAGTTTGTTGCGTTTTGTGTTTTGCATTGCACGTCAATCATCTAACCTTTTGTGTGTGTTTTTTGTTCTTCTTTCTCTATAGTTGTTTGTTTGCCTCGGCAAGATAAGCTAGACAAGATCTTTACCTGTTCCCTGTAAGCCTAAGATTTTAATGTGGAACCCCTATGCTGTGCTACTCTTTTGGGGGAAGGACGCTATGACCTATGGACACAAGCTTCCCTCTGTAGAACGAAAACGATCGCCTTCAGAAATGAAATCTATCTCTGCAGTTGCAGCTTGTGAGAAAGGAAAGATGCAGGTTAATTAGCAGAAAGTGCAGCAAAACATCAAACTTTCACATCAAAGTTAACGCAATCTTTGTTGGGCATAATTGCACGCATGTATGCACAGTACCGTTCTTACTATGTTCTGTATCATCTGACTGAACATTGCTATGGCCACTACCCATACAGAACGAACGCTGGTGTGCCTCGGGTCATTCAGAAATAGGTCTACTTCTCAGATTGCATCAATCACTATTTGCTGAGCCAAAGGGGGAATACATGATTATATGACAAAAACTAGCGTAACCAAATTTGACCCAGTTTACCCCGGTAAACAGAAAATCAAGTCCTGCCTTCATCGCATGCAATGCAAACCGATATCTTTTGGGAACATCTATCTGATGAATATTCACTCCATATTAATACGAATGGACAAGTCCCGTGTAAGAAAAAGTTGTATTCTACTTATTAGCCCCTTTTGCCATCCGAAGTGAACATTACTCAGATCCCAGGACAGACAGAGATATAGGCAATGAACAACATTGCTTCAGTTTAGAATATATATTTGAATAAAAACATGTGAATAAACATGTCTGAATAACCACGCTCAATTATTAGTGCAACATAAAGAAAAGCATCACATGCTGTTTTGCAGCGACTGCTGGAAGAATACAGGACAGAAGCATAAATTCAAACCAGAAGATAACAGTGGCATTGGTGAAAGCAGTAAACTCGTCCGAGGAGACTCTCAAACAGAAGATTTAGAGGGGGCCTGCAAATGTCCCATTCTCCCTCTGATCATTCCACTTCTCAACCTGAATCAGTGAGACATGAAAAGCTGATGATACTGAAGAAAACAAGCTAAGTATTGCTCCTGTTAACAGTAAAAGTTCCCCTTTATGTATTTGCAAGGGAGTTGCTTTTTGAACCAAAGAGAGGTTAATATGATCCAGCACTCCAATGAAACATTAAAGGATATAGGAATATATGAACAGCTGGGAGTTCAATGTAAAATACAACATTGATTTTGAACCCTCAAAAGGCTTCAAGAAACAGTCGATTGAAAACTGAATAGTTTCTTGAGCAGCTATAAATAGGCCCCAAGAAAAAAAAAGGTACATTAGCATAAGAGCTGTATGATAAATCAAGTCTTTGTTAGTTTCTGATATGGAAGCAATATAAGGCTCTCTATGTGCCTTGTTTTTCTTTTACAATGTTATGCAATACAATCATTTCATCAATGTTGATCATCTTGCCTGATGCATCAATTGTAACTCTCAAGCAGGAAATTCTTCCGCGGCATATTCAGATGAATAATTTCAATGAAGTTACTTCATTGGCAAGAAAAATATTGGGTTTATTCTTGCCAAATCATAGTGATTATACATTAGCAGATGACAGATGCAGTCTGCCAACTGCTGATCAACAGGAGCATATTATTACTACTGAAGCATCCAGTTGACTTAGAAATTTTAATACTACAAACCAACTATACCAAAGAGAAACACCATGTGCTACTTTCTACTTCTACCAAATGGTACGATGACACTGACAGAAACAGCAAACTTCATGTTTTATGACCTAGTAATTCATATTATAGATGGCTTTTAAATCCAGAAGCAATATTCTGGATTTAAATTTAGTGATAATTCAGAATACATTTCTTACTTCTGGCAAGTTCGTGCATCTACTATTATGCCGAAAAACTAAGGTCACCCAGTTCATAATCAAGCTTTCTGGTATTATGCCTTTGCAGTTGAAAATAATGAAAAATAAAGGTAGTCGTCATATAGCATAGTCACAGACAGAAATAGCACTCACCCATTCTCCTGGGCAAAGAGACCGGTAGTACTTGGCAAATTTCTCACAATCAGCAGCTGCTTCCCCTTTGGCATTCACACACCTGGTTTCATGAAAGTTCAAAGAGTGAGAATTGTACTAGCATGTTTTGCGCATGTAAAATTATTGCACCTGATATACCTGTGGTACTCAACATAGCGTGTGAAACAGTGCCTAGTCTGGTTTGTTGTAGGAAAGCGGAAGTCAGCAGGTGCTGTTTTCAACTCAATCTGGTAAACAAGCAAAATATGAACTGGTAAGAGTGGAACAGCGCAATTGAATCCAACCAATGTGAGACCAAACCTTGGAGAACAATTACAGGATATGGAAAAAAAAAGTGAAAAACGGGGATCGATCAAACAATAACTACGATGATAGAATTTTCAAGAAGTGAAACATGGATAAGATGTGCGAGCAGGATAGCTCACTTCACTTAACATACACACTATAACCCAAGGGCAATGACACCTTGATAAGAGCTGGGAAACCGGGAACGAGTTTTTCTCTTTGCATAAGGTGAGGAAGTCTTGCAGAAGGTCAGCACAACGAGATGCACTGTACAAGCAGCATTGGCTAATTTTCCAACAGATAACTAACACAATCACCCTGCCCATCTTCCGAACTCTCTCTATAGCGGTCCTATCAACACCAGACTTTAAGCCAATATATCACGCTGTTCTAAGTTCTTGCAGTCGATGACGTCACACAGATCGACACCCTACAGTGGTACATCCGATGTCCATCAGACCTGACATGAAGAATTCAAACTCCACCAAAAATTCACCACTGATGTTGGACGCATCAGCATTACACGACCAAACAGTGTTAACAATTCACCGCGCAATCCTTCTAGCGATCTAGCCCTATCTACACACAAAATTCCGTAATTTCCCAACACAACAGCACGCGAATCACACGAAGGGGGATCAAACAAACCCCGCCCCGCCCCGCCAAATCACCCACAACGAACAGGGCAGGGCAAGCAGAGAGAGAGACACCTAACACAAGGCAGGAATAGAAGGACCTAGGGCTCGGAACCAACACAGCTATCACACTGCAATTCACATCACGCGCGGATATCACACATGGATCAGATCCACATCACGAGGAGCCAACTCTAAGCGCGCGATCGACGAACCAACGAGTGTAATAATACGGCGCCGGAAACGAATGTTCCAGAACGATCCTATGGAATACTCGATCGGGAAGGGAGGGTTCTAGAAGGTTCTCTCACCTCGGCCATCGCGTGGGCTGGATGGAGGCTGGAGACCGGAGGTGAGGAAGGAATCGCGGCGTCGCGGAGCGGAGGGTCGAGCGGAAGGGGGACGAGGAGGAGAGGCGTGGGCCCGGTCAAGGTGGAGGCTTGATATTCGGATCTGGCCCATGATAATTTACTAGGCCTGTAGGATGGATCACCTTCGGATTGGCACAAATCGCACGCGCAACCCCTCGTGGCGACGCAAATGTGGCCCGATGGGGATAGAAAATAGAAACACACCGACGGCCACTGACAAAAAAAAAAACAAAGGCTACAACGGGCGGGACCCATCATCGTGCGTCAATGCTGCGGTAGCCGCTTCGTGATGAATCTTTGGCGGATACGGCCAGTTTACGAATTGTATTTACACTTCTGACCATTGACAACCACGTCGAGCGCGAGCGCACGCTTCGCTACGCCCGCCGCCCCCACCACCGCGGTCGCGGCGCGCGGCGTCGGCGCGAGCGCCACGCTCACCACCGCCCGCCCGCCACCGCGCGGTCTTGCGGCGCCACGCTCACTCTGCGCGCGCTGCAAGTTTTCCAATTTTTTCTTTTTAGATTTTTAGATGTAAAAACATTTTTAAAAAAAAATTGCTACAGTGGTGGGGGCCCGCGCACCCCGCGCCCACCACGGTAGCATTTTTTGTTTTTGTTTTTTTAAAAAAATATTTATGTTTTTGTTTTTAAAAAAAAAATCATTTATGCATATTTTTGTAAGAATTTTTAAATATAGTAAACAGGGTCCAAAAATTATGAAATTTTTTGTGGAGCCTTCTGACACTGTGTATTTGCATGTGTAATATTTTCAAAATTTTATGCATTATGAATTTTTCTCGAAAATTCATTTAAGTATATTGTAAATAGAGTTTCATCATTTCACGTGACTTGGAATGTATAAAAAAAATGCTGCATTGCAACTCCATTGGAGATATCGATATACAATATGACAACACATATTATACCACAGGCTAGATAAACTTGTACATGAACCAACCGAGAAAATGCGTGGCATGCGGATCATATAACGATGGGCCGTAACCTCCAGGCTCGGTATGCGTTTGAATGCTACGATTACATCGTTATATGATCTGCACGCCACGTATTTCCCTATTTGGTTTATGTACAAGCCTATCGACTTTGTGGTGCGATCGATATTAAAGAATAGTATCCATATTAGGGTTTCATCTTGCATCCAGAGCTTGTCTAGCTCCTCTCACCGTGAAGTGATAGGATATGTCTCCTTGTAGATGGCTCTTGAGTAGACGGTGACCTTGACGCGCCACATTTTCTTGCCGTACTTGTTGATAGTGAAGCCATGATACTGCAGTGGGTGGGCGTAGCCCAAACCCTAAAGTATGCACCACAACTCGCATAGAAACTCACCTCCTTCTCTGCGTAGGTGTTCATGAAACACATCTTTTTTTGAAATTAAGAGAAGATAAGTATCCAATTTAAACCATAACATTTTTCTATATCGACTAACAAAGTTAATTACCACTAAACTAATTCATTACTACTAAACTAATTCATTACTAGTCAACTAACTAATTACGACTAATTAATTACCCTAAACTATCTAATTACGACTAGTGACTAAGACTGACTAATTATGATTATGATAATAACGGCAAAATATAGCACAAATTACGTCCTTTGAAGGAAGTAATCAATCAACCATTCGGAAGTAATCAATCAAGGTTGAGCGACGGCGAGTGCGAGTTCGGTATTTATAGCCAGAGCGGAGAAGAGTCGCGGCGTTAGCGGAGAATTCCGTCGATTGGCGCGGAATTTACGGACGATCACGACGGATGTGCGGAGTAGGGAGGAGGGACGGTGGGATAATGGACAAAATTTCATGAAATCATTCCAAGTCACATGAAATGATGAAACTCTATTTACAATATACTTAAATGAATTTTGAGAAAATTCGAATGCATAAAATTTTGAAAATATTACACATGCAAATACAGTGTCGAAGGCTCCACAAAAAATTTCATAATTTTTGGACCACATTTACTATATTTAAAAATTCTTACAAAAATATGCATAAATGATTTTTTTAAAAAACAAAAACATAAATGGTTTTTAAAAAACAAAAACAAAAATGGTACAGATGGTGGGCGCAGGTGGCGTCGCGCCACCATGTAGCTTTTTTTTAAAAAAAATGTTTTACATCTAAAAAATTTAAAAAAGAAAAAATTGGAAAAAAACTTGCGGCGCGGCGCGGGTGGCGTCTTGCCGCGCTGTGGTGGTGGGGCGGCGGCGCGCGGAGGTGGCGTCTTGCCGCGCGCGCGGTGCGAAGGCCGGCGGCGCGCGGGGTGGCGTCTTGCCGCGCCGGCGTGGCGACAATGTGCGCGCGCGGTGTCGTCGTGCGCGCGTTGCTATTTTTGTAAATACCATTTGTCAGTGGTCAGAAGTGTAAATACGATTCGTAAACTGGCCGTATCCGCCAAAGATTCCTTCGTGTTGGCCCAACCGCTACCAAGCACGTGCGGTGATCCTTAGGTAGAGGTGAAAATGGATCGAATTCCGTTGGATAATAGATCTGTTATATTTATTTTCATATATTTTTTCGATGCAGATACGAATACAGATACCCTGAATATGAATATGGATACGAATAATATCGAATATGAATCGAAACGAATATGATCATGAATATTTTTTCGAAACATAAAACCCCCTTAAATTGCATACCATAAATTAACAAAAACATATAACTAATTTGGCTCCAGTCCACTACACTTGTTTCTAACCCTCTCTCTCCTCAATTGGCTCCAATCCAATGGTTCCCCAAGCCAACCCATCTTCTCCATTTCTCTTAGCTTCTTCTCCCCATTCTCATTCTTCACTCTCCCTCGTTTCCGTATCTCCTATTTTTGCTTCATCCGAATTTCCTCATGGCGCCTCTCCTCTCTAGCTCACCTCCCCATGGCGCCGCCCCTTCTCGGCTTGGCCCCGGCGTTGCCTTGCCCCCTATGCCTGCTGGCGTGCTACGCACTCCCGGGCCGCGTGCTAGCGTCGCCACCTGGTGCTCACCTCTGATCTGCCCGCGGTGCGCCCGGCTCCTCCCGACCAACGTGGCCTCCAGTGCGCTGGTGCGCCTCGCCCGACCCTCGCTTTGTGCCTCCTCCAGCCCGCGCGATGCGCCGGCTCCTCCTCGGGCGACGTGGCCTCCAGACGCCGACGCCGCCTCGCCCGGCCCTCGGCTCATGCCTCCCCTCTGCCCTCCCGGCCCGCTGCACCCGTGCACCTCCATGCGCTTTGACTCGCTCCCACTGCCTAGCTACCGGCGCCGCTGACCTACCGGTCGCCCGGCTTGCTCAGTCGCTGGCCGCTCGCCTCCCTGCCTATGTCCCCTTTATTTTGATTTTCGGCAGTGGGCTGGGCTGTTCTGAAATTCCCGATATCCGGGCTTGGTCTTATCCGGATAATCCGTATTCGTATCTACCGGATAGTATGCCTATTGTATTCATTTCCGTTTCCGATAAAAAAAACCCCAAATTCGTTTCTGATTCGAAAATTATTCGAGAAAAATCCGATCCGAGATAATCCGAATCAGTCGAAAACTATCTAATCCATTTTCACCCCTCTTCTTAGGCGCCTGAATAGGCCACGCGCTGTCCAAAACGCACACACACTTGCGTTGTGGCGGATTTCGCATCATGCATGCGCCAAATGCCTGGACCCAGATCGGTACAAACACCACGCGAATCGCCTCCGGATGAGCCCAAATGAGACGAGTAGCCCGATGTCCCCGTTGGGATACAAATGCCCCAAGCCCGCTGAAAAAAAAAAACTGTCGACGCTCTGTGCACCATATGCTGCTAATTTTTGTTAGTCTAATATTTTAATTCGACTGATTGATTCAGTAGGGGAGGGCCTACTGTTCCTCCTATAGACGAGCTATAGAAAGAGACTAGTGCAGCTTCTCCCTTCTCCACGAGCTCTTCTAGACCTAGAAGAAGCATTTTTAGACTTGTATCTATTTTTTTTTACGTATAGAGTAGAGAATTCTCTACCTTATAAACTCTTCAGAGTTCAGATAAGCGAACCTGTCTTCTCCTGTGCAGGCGAGTGGGAGAGAAACAGAGCCGCATTTCCATTTTGATCACGCTCCTCGCCTTCCATTTCTCGCCGACCGAGAGTGGCAGCAACCGTGCACGTTGTATTGGTGGCCCCCAAAATCCCATATCCCGCAGTTGAGTGGCCAGAATCGCGCCCCAAACTCGAATCTATCGAGGCAGGCTCACCTCACGTCGGCGGGTCATATGCTCTCAAAATATTTGGCCCGCGGATGCAAAAGCGACGGCACAACCTTCTCACTCTGTACTCTGTTCACAGATTGTGGATCCGAGCTCTGAAAAGCCATTTGGAGTTTTGGACCCTCTAATTCTCGATAAGCTCATCCTGTGAGCCTGTGTGACTTGCCAATGCATGCCGATGCCATCGTCTTCGTCTGGTTATCTGATACAGTGACAACTGAAACTCCCAAACTGGTAATACCAGTAGCGTCTCACTCTTCAACTCATCCTCTCAGGTGTCACAACTCATAACTGAAACTTTTTCTGTAGAGAGATTTTTTACAAGTCATCAGCTTGGAAGAAATTCTGGTATCCTTTCTCTCGTCAGGAATAGGATGCTACTATCCAGACAGGCAGCAGAAAGACGGGTTAGTTCACCTGAAATGAGAGCTCACACCAAATCAAGATGTTTATATTCCTGTAACATGACTATTTTTTCTTAAAAACGAAATAACTTAATAACTTACCTATCCCAATCGAGTTCCAGGAAATCATATACCGGTCAAAGAAACACATGTTGTGTTTCACTCGTTCTGGTCAGACCTCCGATCCACGAAGGAACTCTGTTTTTCATTTCCTCGCGCTTAAAAATTTAGCGCAAATATTCAGCGTCCATTTAATAGTTCAGAGAAATCGCTATGCATCCTTCCAGTCGTAGCAAGAAATACTAGACAGTAGAAAAAAGAGACCCTAGTGTCTATACGAGAGACCGAAGAATCCTCGAAGAGGGGCTCGGTTGTCAGGAAACAAGTGTGTATTAATTGCCCAAAAACCGAGTTTGAGTTATTACATAGAGGAAGATGGCTCTTTATAGCCTTCTAATAAGGTACATGAGATTACGGATCTACTCCTAAAAATATCCTACGCCTATAGGGGCTGCAGGGGCTTTTCCTACCCCTACGCGTAGCATTCGGCTCACGATGGACCCTCCTGACCTTAGTTTATCCGGTTGGTATGTTTGGTCCACAGGTGCTAATCTGCCCTTCACAGCGTGCGGAGTGCCCTTGGGCCAAAGGAGCCACGGACACCCTTCGACTTCCCCCGAGATGACCCCCGGGGGACTCCTGTCTTCTGGGCTTGTGGCGTCTTGGCGGCCCTTCGATAGCCTCTGGGCCTCCTTTGGTATCTCCTTGAGAGTACCCTCGGGGAGGGGGTCCACCTGACCCTTCGATGGTCTCCAGGCCCCTTCGGGGTCTCCCTGTAGGCGTGCCTGATACCCTTGGGAGAGGGGGCCCATCCGCACCTCCGGTCGTGGGGTCTTCAGTGGAGACTCTGCGGTCTTCGCTAGGTCGCTGGGGTCGGTAGGGTCGTCCCTACGATAAGCTTCTCGCGGTTAAGGTCTTGCTTCGTCATGACTGAAATCGCGCCTTTTTCCCGAAGGGTCCACGCACACTATCCCCTTTGGCCTGGCGAAGCGTGTATATTATTGGGTTCTCCCTTGGCACGTGGGTCACCCCTCATGCGTACGATGGGTGTTGGTATTGATGGCACCTCTTTTCTCGAAGGGTAACGCTGCCAGCTGGTATTGATGGCGCCCCTTTGGGTAACGCACGCCGTTGTCGACTACTACGCGCTTTAACACCGACGGCTGGCGTTGATGGTGTCCGCTCTAATGGCATGTGTGTTGGTCGTTGTGCGCCATAATGGTGGTGGTCGAGGTGCTTGGAGCCGCGGCCACTTCGGCCGCTGAGACCTTTGGTGTAACCTTCCGAGGGTCCATGTTGATGCCTCAGAGCTGTGCTCTGTGACTTTTCTGCCGCTCTCCACGGACGATGTCAACTGTCGTAGCAAGAAAGACTAGATGGTAGAAAAAAAAAGACCCCCCGTGTCTACACGAGGGACTGAAGGATCCTCAAAGAGGGACTCGATTGTTAGAAAATGAGTGTGTATTAATTGCCCAAAAACCGAATCTGAGTTATTACATGGGGAAGGTGGTTATTTATAGCCTTCTGATATGGTACATGAGATTATGGATCTACTCCTAAAAAGATCCTACGGCTATAGGGACTGCAGGAGCTTTTCCTACCCCTACGCGTAGCCTTCGGCTCACGATGAACCCTCCTAACCTTGGTCCATCTGGCCGGTGCGCTTGGTCCACCAGTGCTATTCTGCCCTTCGCAGCGTGCGGGATGCCCCCGGACCGAAGGGGCCACAAACATCCTTCGGCTTCCCCAGAGGTGACCCCCCGGGGGACTCTTGTCTTCTGGGCTCGTGGTATCTCGACGGCCTCCGAGCCTCCTTCGGTGCCTCCCTAAGGGTATGCGTGATACCCTCAGAGAGGGGATCCACCTAACCCTTGGGTGGCCTCCGGGCACCTTCGGATCCTCCCCGCAGGCGTACTGATACCCTCGGGGGAGGGGGCTCGTCCACGCCTCCGATTGTCGGGTCTTCGGTGGAGACTCTGCGGTCTTCGCTGGGTTGGTGGGGCCGGTGGGATCATCGCAACGACACTGCCGTATCCACCAGAAACAAAAAATTTGACCAACTCGTTCCAAAGTGGACAAAAACAGTGACAACGAACCAAGAAAAATAGCAATACTGGCAACATCAGGAGCAGGTCATCTCCTGATGTGGTAGTCTACCAGAGAGGAGATGTTATCCACAGTTCGTACTAAATAGCGTTTTCTTGCCCTGCTTAGCCGGCTAATCCCGTCAAAGCTCGACCTAACCTGCGCAACAAATTTCTCCACGCTTTGTATCCTTTCGTTTGTTCATTTCACCCGGGCTCAAACTTCAGAACCCCATCATGGTTTTATGGCAGCAAGCTGGGGCCTGGAGAGAGGAAGAACATAAGCAAAAAGATCCTTGGCACCGAAAAGGAAGAGCAGAGACAAGCATATCTAGCTAGACTAGCTGTGCAGAGGAGGAAGCTGACAGGGCCAAGTGGTGAAAGGAATCATGGACCAGATCACTGCCAGACAGGTTAAAAATTATTGAAGATGTTGCCAGCTTATCTATCGACCCCGTCCATCCTCCTTGGTGCTGCTCCCATCTCAGAATTAATTCTACGATATGGGGGGGGGGGGGGAGAAAAAGATCGAATTTCTATGAGCCGTGTGGATCCACGCAGGAAACCCAATCTCTGTGGGGGCGAATGGCCGATAAATGTTCTGG
The DNA here is from genome assembly GCA_036346255.1 of Ampelocalamus luodianensis. NCBI lineage: Eukaryota > Viridiplantae > Streptophyta > Magnoliopsida > Poales > Poaceae > Ampelocalamus > Ampelocalamus luodianensis. The sequence goes on from CM070623.1 coordinate 48,463,568, forward strand.
TGACCACGCGCCATACGATTTTACCTCCTCACGAATTTGTGTGGTTTTTGGACGATACAACAGTGAAGAGTTTTTGTGTCCACGTTATGAGGAAATGGCAGCAACAAATATTATTGCTGTGATCTCGCCCGTTTATTTATGGCCACCACTTGCTATGCAGTAGCAGTACACACAAAGTGTAAAAGAAACCAGAAAGCGAATTGGTTTTCGGCGCCACTTTTTGCAGGAAGAGAGAAGGCATCCGACATTCAGACTGGCGTAGCAGCCTAGCAGATGCTCCTCTCCTCTCTTTTTTCTTCGCTTTTCAGGACGTTGGAGACGGCGGGGAGCCATGCATGCTCGATCGCCACTTGAGCGGAGTATGGAAGTACGTGAATTCATGACCCGTAATGTATGGAAGTACTGTGCGGCTCGTAATCTGTTAGTACAAAATGTCATGTTATTGGCATTCGTAGCCAAAACTTCCTCTAATCGATCAACCAAGGCTGTGAGTGCGTGTGTATGTAAGTTCACTCATTGACCTACTACTACTCATGTATAGGTGTTTTGACAGTGTACCCTTTTATCTGATTCCGGGTGTAACAAGTCCTCCTAGAGTACACCTGCAAGATGGAATGGGGTCGCTCACGAGTGGAATGTACACAAATCTTAACGTCGTCCGAGGGTTTCATAATCTTTTTTTTTTTTAGAGAGAAATAACCGTACGGCTAATTCCTAAATCATACGCACGCTTCACAAGAAAATCGTTCGCAAATGCAGTTTGTCATGCACCTGGAATCGAAAAAAAAAATATGAAGCTGAAATCTAAGCTGAGTAGGAGTCAAAATAAAATAAAATTCAAGCTCAGTAGCCGCCGGACCCTACGCCCCTGTCTCCACGACGCCATCCTCGAAGCTTCCCAGGCCTACCACGCCAAGTCAGCGAATCTTTTCCCTTCAAAATAAACTATTTTTAATCATTCCACACAAGTAAACCACGACTTATATTTTTTACAGAAATAATCCACAATCGCCGAGCCTCCGCGTGACTAGACCTAATCGCTTAGTGGCCCAGCGATTAGCTGGCGTCGGAGGCCTAGTCGCATGACGAAAACGCGACTCGGGCCTTGGTCTGCCATGTGATTCAGTCGAGCACAGTCGCTTGGCCAGAACACGATTGAGGTGAGTCGTAGATCAGGCTAGCGACTGAGGCAGCCGTGTTCTAGCCCAACGATAGTAGGCTAATTTTTTAATAATTTGAACAAACTCGTATTTATTTTTTAAATAAATAAATGGTTGCAAGAGTTGTTTATGAATAATTGTTATTGGTAAAAAACTGCAGTTTGATGTCTGCAATTGTTTGTAAATAAATCATGTGTTAATCATTTTACGTGGATGAACCCCTTTTAAGGTTTTACGCAAAGAACTCAAAATTTGGCGAAATATTTTGTAAGTTTCAATTCGAGCGATAGCGGAGCAACGAAGATGAGATTGCAAGCCCAAGATAAAACTTAACCATAGAGGTCTGAATTACGTAGCGCATAGGGTCTGGTTAGCTGCATGTGTTTGTCTGGCTATTCCAACGGTACAAATGACTACATGCACAAACCTTCGACTCGAACTACAGCTACGATACAAACACTTGGGCATTCACCAATGACCCCAACCTTGAGGTGACTGAATAATCACAACCAACTATCGAAGTTTTCACTCTTCACAAATGCAGCAGCCACGAGAAGGATCTAATTGTTGGTATCCACGCCATTGCCATCAAGATCAGCCCCTTGTACTTTCAGGTCAAGAACATTCCATCCGCGCACATGAGCGGGCAATAGTGACGGAAGGCATCAACACAGGCACCAAACGCAAGGAAAGTCCGTTGCATTACCATGTACCCCTTAGGTTTTTTCTAAACCATATCATTCACAACGATGTATGTTACAGTGTTTCTGTCCCTTAGCACCTCAAGTAGTCGAGAGAAGTTGTTGTAGGTCGACTCAAATGTGTCGAACCTGCTCTCAGTTGCCTTCTGATTTACCTTCCACGCATTCGCATAACTGATCTTGTACTTCAACCTCTATTAATGGCAACATGATGTGTTGCACTTTCATGTCCTTCTTCTCCACAATCTCCCCTACATGACATTTGCAATGAAAGAAGAATTAAAGTTGTTGTGCTTTGGAAATACGTTGCTTAGAAGCAGACGAGTAGTCATCCACCATCGACACAATCCGATTGCATTTCATATTTCGGCATGTAGGCATAAACACGCCAAAGACACTCATCTTTCTCACACTTCACAGTGTACTACTCTTTATTTGATTTAACAACTTTAAACTGCCTCTACATTGACATCGCCAACAATTTGACATCATGTTGAAGAGCTAACTTATCTGCAAACATGGCATTAATACACACCACATTTTGTTCGTACTCCTACCTGGAATCATGGCCATCACTCACAAACCATACCCATTGGGTCAATATCTATTTCAAGAATTAGACATTGGCGCATCGTGGACATCATCATCATCATTCGAACAGTCGTCATCCTCCTCGTTCTCTTCTAATGCTTGTTCTTCGAGCATGTCCCTCTAGTCTCCCCGCTCCAAGTCACCCACTGTGAATTCAATGCCCTCCCCTTCGTTCGCCTGCCACTGGATCGTCATGCCTGGCTGCTGCCATAACTACATCTACACCACAATCCCCTATCTGTAAGATCGAGGAGGCCGACTAGAGGGGGGTGAATAGGCGTTTTAAAAACTTCTATGAGCTAAAACCGATTTCTAATGCGGAAGCTAAATATCAATTCGGTTTAGCCTAAATCAACTAAGTTCACTAAGTGCACCAATAATACAAGTCAATAATAAATAGAGCAATTTAGCAAAGACTTGTAAGCTATCAACTAATGATATGATCAATCAAGCACATACAAGATAGCAATCATACAAAAGAATAAACAATTATACAATGAATATAAATTGCACAAAGTAAAACATATGAAAGCTAATCACAAGAAGCACACGGACATAATGATGTTTTACCATGGTGGTGAGACTTGCCGGTCTCCCATAATCCACGTTGAGAAACCCAAACCAATTGGGTCGGCTCCAAAATTAAGCCTTCCTCAGAGGTATCAACACCTCGCTCCACTAGGGTTGCTCTTACTCCACTCAGGAGATGGCGAGCACCAAGCCACTCACAAACAGGGCCTTCTCACAAGCTTCACTTGAGAAGATCAGGACCACAACGCCTCCACGCGCGTCAGGTGTCGGCAAACACCAAGAGTAATAAGCGGACCCTTGCTTGACTCTCACCAAGTGCAACACATGCATAATTGGATGCTCAATCCAATTCTAGTTGCAACACATGCAACTAGACCCTCTCACTTGCTCACAAGGTGCAACACATGCACAATAAAGAGGAGAGGCTCACACTAGCTCAAGAGAATGAAATGGGATGCCAAGAGTTGCCTATCAACGGCCAAGGGGTATTTATAGCCCCACACCAAAACTAGCCGTTTGGAGCGAAACAACAAAAAACTAGCCGTTCTGACCTTTTGCGGTCATACCAGTACTCACAAGGGGCGGTACTACCGTTCTGCAGTACTACTGTTATTATAAGGGCGGTACTACCGCGACCCAATTTCAACACGATGACACTCGGTAAAAAGGTCATAACTTTTGACTCGATGTCGAATTGAGTGATCTTGGACTCTATTGAAAGCTTATTCAGAGGGCTACACAACCCACCTATTTGATTGATCTCAAACACATTTGATCAAATCAAAAAGCTCGACTCAAAAGAGCCACTACCATGGTCTAAGTCCAAAGAAATAGCAACAAGCAATCTTAGACCATGTCAAGGGAATACACATGAATGTTAACCATTTGCAAAACACATTTGCGAACTTAGATCATGCCACAAGGAGTAGGTACATGGACTTCAATTTGCAAAACGCATTTGCAAAGTATAGTCACATGTTACAAGGATTAAATGCATGAGTCTCGACTATTTGCAAAACACATTTGCAAATAATAACATCATGCCACGGTGAGCTAGAGCAAGCAAGATTGAGCTATCAACACATGATGAGACTCAAGCTACTAGACAAGACCCCTCTTAATAGTACGACAACCTATACTAGCAATCCGGTCTTTCAACCAAATACCAAGACCGGTAAAAGACTAGGAACACATCCATAGCCCTAGCTAGTCATACCTTTGCCTTCACCATCCACTTGAAGCTTGATGACTCACATCCTTGCTTCATGTTCGGGTTATCGTCTTGATATGCATCAACCCATGATGCATCTTTTACTTGACCTCAATCAACACATGATGAGTCTTCTCTTGACTCGATGATCAACTCATGATCATATCTACTTTGAGATCTTGATATGTATCAACACATGATACATCTTCTTGAACCTTGACTCGATGACGATCAACTCATGATGCCATCCAAAGTCTTCATCACCCTGGAACATAACCTATTCATCTAACTCATGGAAAATGTTAGTCCCACAATGTCATTAACATTAATTACCAAGATATACCTTCATAAATGCTTTTGAACAAGCCATTCGAAGGTGCGGTATTACCGCCAACTAGCATCCGTGTCTGGCTCTCGGTAGTACCGTTTCTCGATCGGTACTCGATTTCGAGAGGCTCGAAATCTGAAAAATACCTTCTCGGAATTTACATACCGCCACATAACAAACGGAACAACCGGTTGCGGTAGTTCCGCCAACATATTTGCGGTCATCTGCTCTGCGATAGTTCAGCCACATGAACTCCGGTACTACTACGCACATCGGTAGTACCGCTTACCAAATGCGGTCATACCGATTCCCACTGAACTTCTTCCAGAAGCTTTTCGAAATGCAATGCATGACTCCTTTGTCTTGAGCCATGTCAATCTTTTATCACCTTTGCATTTCCTTTTTATGCCATCATTAAAACTTGAGGACTAAGCCTTGAACACATCTTAGCACACGCATTAGTCCCACAACATAATTGCAAATAATTGAGTATAAAGTAACATGAGTATATATGAGCTACACAAGTTATATATACCATGAGTATATACGAACTACAAGTTGTATATACTAAATATGAGTGTATACGAACTACACAAGTTGTATATACTCATATGGATATATTAACTACACAAGTTAAATATATTCAAAAATATGTTTCAAAGTAAAGATCCTTAATACATGTAGAAAGAAAATATGGATCAATACTAATGAAACCACAAAATATAGAATGAACTCCCCCTAAATGTGTGCATATACAAATATGTAATGAAAACATATGCACATATCCAAGTTAACCTTTTTGGTGGAGTTTAACCTATATTTTGAATCCGAGGAATGCAACACGATATAATAAGAAGAAGTAGAATGCATACCTCTTGTATTTTCATCTTTATATCCAAACACGACTAAGCAATAGATAATCAATAGAATTGTTAGTCTCACAAATATATTTGTCATTAATGAATACATACTTGTTTGGATTTTTGCTTTTATATCCAAGCTGAGACTAAACATGATATAACAATAAGAGTGTTAGTCTCATAAGTGTATTTGTCATTAATCACCAAAATACTTCATTAACACATAATGGCAGGTCTAGATCCTTCACTATCCTGCCATCCTCAAATTCCACCTGCACACTAGCACTACTCTCCCCCACTTCACAGGCACAACCAAGTGTACCCGGACATGCCTGCACCAACAACACTCATTCATAGCCACGACGCCTGCACGCTTCCAACCAGACATGTCATGACTTTGTTCGCTCCGTTGGCCTCAACTCCCAACAGACCACATTCATTGAACGACTATACAAGCATTTCGCGGTGACACTATATAGTGTTGGGTCCAATAGAAGCTGCATGTTAGCCAATGCAAACACCTCCCAGATTCAAAGATTATTAGGGTTCAGGTGATACAATGTGGTCTACGAAAAACTACTCAAATCAACCTCACATGGCCTCTCACGAACTTCTCCCTGCTTGTAAAACACTTTAACAAACGATGACTTGACATACCTGCCACATGACTCAAAATATTATGAACACATGATAAATAAGCGTGCTATGTTGAGTAAAATGAAAATCAATTTCTACTATGCATATCAAAATACTCTCTATTTCAGTAAAATAAAAAATATGATTGCAAATATTTAATTAAATTACAATATTATAAATAACCTAAGAATCAATATTCTAAACAGCCTAGGTCTTCCAATAATCAATCTACTAATGGAGATACCATAATGTTTTACGCTATAATAAATACATAAATATCCTACGTTGTAACACTATACGCGACATTAACCCTAAAATTGCCGATGTACAACTACAAATACTAGTTATACCACTTGTTGCTAACCTAACATGTGTTTTATCGAAGTGGCCAACAAATTACATTAACACAACAAACTCGTTGCAGAAAGACGAGTACATAGAGGCGCACCAAGCCGAGCTGAGGGTAGAGTCTCCTCCCCCTTTCCTCTCCTCTCATATCATCTCCTTTTCTAGGCGAATTTTGAAATATGTCACTCCTTAGTTTGCGGTTTTGAAATATACCACTCCTCAGTTTTTTCTTTGAAATATGTCACTCTTAGAGAGTGACATATTTTAAAGAAAAAACTGAGGAGTGACATATTTCAAAACCACAAACTGAGGAGTGACATATTTCAAAATATGCCCCTCTTCTATGCGATCGGTGCTAATCCCTTTCCCTCTTTCTGTCGCGCGAGTGGACTCAGGAATCATATATATAGCCCTCAATCACGCCACACTGTCATGACTGGTGCCACGCACTTGCTAGTCGCATGACGAATGTGTGACTCGTGTCAGGGGTCTACCAGTCGCGCCACCGAAAAGTGACTAGGCGATATGGCTCAATGTCGCGCGGTGGCATGTCCATAGGACCCTGTTTGCGTGACGAGTTCGTGATTGTGGACCGACTAGGCTCAAACTGTTGGTCCACCGCACGATTGGGTCTAGTCGCCTGGTGTGCCAGTGATTGAGAGTTATTTCTGTTAAAAAATAAGTCGTGGTTTGTGTGAGTAAAATAACGGAATTGCTATATAACTTCCGACGGTTTTTTGATGCCAAAACAATTACTTTTCTGTTCATTAGATATGCTGTAAGATTCGTGTTGTTGATGTGGTCATCTGGTTTCAAATATAATCCGTTTTGATATGCAACCTGGCATCAGTTTTTCTAAACAACATTCGATTGTTTTCTTTTAACAAAATAGTCAAATTTTTATCTCGTGTGATATGCTTTAAGATTTGCACATTTTCCCATCTGATGAATTGGGTCCGAATTTATTATGATTTTTCTTCAGAACATAACGGGTTCACCGGATTGCCGTATTTTGTTGGTATATTATTTCATTTTTCTCACTTTGTTTTTGCTCAACCTCTCAAAGTACATGTGAGATTTTGAATCATGTGATGGAATATGAGTTATTAAGACTTTTACGAATAATTATAGTGACCATAAAAAATTATATAAATAATTTACTGCAATTTATGTATAATGAAGTTGTACATGAACTAAAATTTGATTGTGTTGGGTTGAGAAAATAGTCGAATCTTGTATAGACGGACTTCATGAATCCAATAAATTTTGTGGACTATATGTATGTGTATTTTATATTATTAGTTATTTAATTTAGTATGTTGCTTTTTTGATCCAACGGTTCAGAATATGACAGTTTTTTTACAGAAAAAATATTCAAATTTTGTGTAGACGGACTCATAAAATTATTACAAATTTACTATTTTTTTTATAAAAAAAATCCCGAGTCAGCCACCGCTGGCCCGATTCCAGCTCCGCAAGGTGGTCTCACCTGCCATTGAACACTCCACCAGAAATAGTCCGAACCTCAAAGAAACTCCCTCAAACGCGAGACCTCTCCCTGCACCCGGTCCACAGTAAACGAGGCCCTCCCAGCCGCGAATCCCACGCGGGACGGGGCCCATCGTACGCCCTTCGGTCCACGGGCGTCCACGCGGGCCGGGTCTAACGGGGCGGTCCGTTAACCCGAATCCGATAAGGCGCGCTATAAATAGCGGGCCAAATCAGGCTTCCCTCCTCAGCCGCACGCTTCTTGTTGCCTAAGAACTCCTCCCTCCTGACCTCTCGACGCCGCCGCCACCGCTCTCTTGCAGAGAAGAAATCTACGAGCTCTTCAAGCGAGCGAGAGGATTTTTGCAAATCTTGGTTCGATATCTGTGTCGAGAGGGGTCTCAAGGGGATTCGTGAGATCGGAATCGGATCACGCGGGCGCGCTCGGGATCGGGGTTCCGTACATAGCTTCGTGGAATTGTAAGTTTCTTCGGTAAATCCCCTCTTTTCTTTTGGGCTGCAGAAGCATGTAGATCTGTGGTTTGTAGGATATGTTATGTGCGGTGGTTGTAATTTTGTCGATTTCGATACGCGTAAGAAAATTAATCTTGCGAGTAGGATTATGTGATTTAGGCCTAATTTCTTCTGGGCTGATGAGTTTGTTCGTGGTTACCGTTTTACTGGAAAGATTAAACGCTGTAACGGTGTTATTTTACTAATATTCAGTACATTTTTTGGGGGGAAAAGGTACATAGAAGGGAAATCTAAATTCAGGCGAGAACACAAGTGATTTGTCAAAGGATGCCATTATGGTCTGTAGGAATCGAACAAGATTAGATTTGGGACCAGTGAGTCGCTGGTGGTTGATATAAATAATTTAGGCACATCTGCTCATAGTTGGAATTGGTTACATGATTCTGTACCTGTTTATGTTTGTGTATTCTGTTACGATTGCTACTTGAAATCATCTCATATTTTTTCTTGTTGCATAAGTAATCGATGTTATTGTCGAGCTTCTATGTTATACAAAAAAACATTTATAGCCTTTCAAAACAATGAACGTTTGTCTGAATGTGTTGTGCTACTCTTTTCTCCTTGTGCAGTAAGTTGATGTACTAATGGAATCAAAGGGTGGCAAAAGTCTAGCAGTAGTCGTTCCTTGATGTACGATGCTCCCTCGGCTACAGCATTGAGGACGTTCGACCTGCCGGAGGCGTCAAGAAGTTCCAGTCTGCTGCTTACTCCAACGTAAGGATCAAACACAAAAATTTACCTCTTTCCACCATCGAATTTTATATATGTTGCTAACCAAGTCAATTGTTTCCTTCTCTTGCAGTGCGCGAAGAAGCCATCCTGATAGCCCTTTCGGCTTCCCCATCCTAGTAGTTTAGAATTTCTCTGCATTTTCATTCTGACTCTGCTTCTGACCAATCTCTCTGGCTAGCTGCTTCCGATAATCGATCAGTTCTCTAGTCTTGCTCCCTGCACTCCTTCCTCCATCTCCGACACTGTTCTGACTCACCTGCTAAAATGGCTGTCCTTTCTGTTGCTGACCCTCCCCCTGTCTCAGCGATCGGGTTTGAGGGCTACGAGAAGCGCCTTGAGATCACCTTCTCTGAGGCGCCTGTCTTTGTTGACCCTCATGGTCAGGGCTTGCGCGCCCTCTCCAGGGCCCAGATTGACTCTGTTCTGGATCTTGCACGGTGCACCATTGTGTCCGAGCTCTCCAACAAGGACTTCGACTCCTATGTCCTTTCTGAGTCGAGCCTGTTTATCTACCCTCATAAGCTTGTGATCAAAACCTGTGGGACTACCATGCTCCTGCTCACCATTCCAAGGATTATTGAGCTTGCTGAAGAGCTCTCTATGCCAGTTGCTGCTGTGAAGTACTCTCGTGGGATGTTCATCTTCCTAGCGCACAGCCTGCTCCCCACAGGAGCTTCTCTGAGAAGTTGCTGTCCTAAACCGCTACTTTGGCGGCCTGAAATCTGGTGGCAATGCTTATGTGATTGGAGATCCAGCAAAGCCTGGCCAGAAGTGGCACATCTACTATGCCACTCAGCACCCTGAGCAACCTATGGTTACCCTTGAGATGTGCATGACTGGACTGGACAAGAAGAAAGCTTCTGTCTTTTTCAAGACGTCTGCTGATGGCCACACCACATGCGCTAAGGAAATGACAAAGCTCTCAGGTATCTCTGACATTATCCCGGAGATGGAGATCTGTGACTTTGACTTTGAACCCTGCGGCTACTCCATGAATGCAATCCATGGCTCTGCACTCTCAACCATTCATGTGACCCCTGAGGATGGCTTCAGCTATGCCAGCTACGAGGTTATGGGCATCAACGCTTCTGCTCTCGCTTATGGCGACCTCGTCAAGAGGGTCCTCAGGTGCTTTGGCCCATCAGAGTTCTCTGTTGCTGTTACTATCTTTGGCGGCCGCGGCCATGCCGCGACGTGGGGAAAGCAGCTCGATGCTGAGGCTTATGGCTGCAACAACATGGTAGAGCAGGAGCTTCCCTGCGGTGGCCTCCTCATTTACCAGAGCTTTGCCGCCACTGACGACGTTGCAGTTGCTGTTGGGTCGCCCAAATCTGTGCTGCACTGCTTCGAGGACGAGAATGGGGAGAACCTTGCTCTCGCGAAGGACGGTAAACTGGCTAATCTTCTCTCTTCCTGGGGAGAGGATGCGTTGGAGGAGGACGGAGTGTTTGATGAATAAGACGACGGGCTTCTGGTGATGATTCGCTGTTTGAGTTTCGTCTGTGGAAATTTGTTGTGGTTGTCGTTTGGTTATTCTGTGAAGCAGCCAGCCAGGCTATTGTTAGTACTATCGTTTGTAAGCATGTGTTCTGAAGATGCTGCGACACATGCTTTAAAGTCTGAATAAATTAGAAGCTCTAGGTGGTCAGCTGCGTCTACCACAATGAGCGTATCTTTGGAGAAATGTTGTCAAAACATATGGATTAAGTAATTCTTGTTGTGACAAATTTCTTTGCCTTCACTAATGATTTCTGTTTGTTCATATATTGGTAAAAAAAAAGTAGGATGAAAATAATAACATTCGTACCACCGGCGTCCTCTCCTAAAAATGTGTGCCAATCAGGCCAGGATTCCTGCAAGGCTGCTAGTGGTTGGGGACACATTTCTGCCTTTCTGTTCGTCCCTGTTGGCTATCTCGAATTTCAGAAAGTCGCTGTTGATATCAACTTTGTTGCGCCCCCGCCCCTCCTTGTGATGAAGGCAGGGCTGTACCGATGTACAGCGCAAAGTCAAAAGAGTACGCCTTTATCTTTACAGCATCAGTAAAAATAGAAATGGCATGCTTGGCTGCTAGATGCAAAGTTTTGCTCCATTCGTCTTGGCATCTACCATTGTCCTCGCTGTATATTTTTGCTGTTTTCTTTTAAAAAGAGATTAAATAAGGGGAAAAAAACTCCACGTTTACGCGTCGGTTATTACTGTACTTGCCTTCTGTTGCCCATGGACCTTGTTCAATAATTCGAGATGGCATCTAGGTCCCGTGAGTTGGATGTTGGATGTAGGGTTGTAGGCAATAAATCTTGGCTCGTTCAGGCGGGGAGCATCCTGTTCCTGGATGTGAAAGATCACTCCTCGCCCTGCCACTGATAGGTGCGAGTGTGACTTGTTCCAGATCCAGAACGATGCTTACCTACGCGGGTGCGTCTCACACTCGCTTAGATCTGAAAGTGATAAGTTGGTGTGACTTTTGATGAAATCTATTTTGTTCTCTGTTAAGTCTTTTTATCTTGCTTTAAGAAATCAGCATTTTCTTTTTTCTTACCATTTCATTTGGGGTTTAAAAATGCCTTTGAGGATTAAGGTCTTGTGTTAGTGCTTAAAGTGAGAATTCTGACTAAGGATAATTTGTGTCATAAAGGTTGGTAAGGGGATAAAACATGTGTTTTTTGTGGAATGAATGAGAGTATCAATCATCTTTTTTTGGTTTGTCCTTTAGCAATGTTCATTTGGAATGTTGTAGGTTATGCGTTTGATTTGACTTGCCCTCCTGTGGGTATCCATCAGTTGATGACTAATTGGATTGGAAGGTTTACTAGGAAATTAATTTTGGTTGGCATAGCTGCTGTTATATGTTGTATCGGGAGAATGCGCAATATAGCTTGTTTCAAGCATAAGTGCCCCTCGAACCAGTATCGTAGTTTTTGATATTTGTCGATGTACTGAGCTTTGGGCCAAAATACAGAAGGAGGTTGATCAAGAATTGTTGGTCAAGGGCGCTAAGGTGCTGCATCAAGTAGCGGCGGAGGTTTTTGGGGCGAGAAAGAGATGAACACCCTGGATCAAGAAGCTGGCAAATGGACCTGATCACGGTGGCAGCTAACATGGGAGTTGCTTGTTCCTTCACTAGGATTTTGTTTGTAGTTGAATAGGTTGAAGTCCTTTGTAGCTCTCTTCAGTAGTTGGTGTCTTGGTTACTTTAGTTGTAATCACTACTGGGTGGTTTTAGTTTGTATTGGATTGTTCGATAAACTTTTGTAATGTAGTTTCTTTTAATAGAAAGAGCGGTGACCTTTTCTTAAAAAAAACACTCGCTTAGAAGCTCCCTGTGTACGGCTGTGCCGCTCTGTCGTCTTTTCGTTTGTGCTGAGTCGCGGACCCATCGAGAGCTAAATTTAAGCAGCTTTCTTGTCTTCTCCAGTTGATTCTGTTGGCATCAGTTAGAGGCCTCGATCTCCCACGCGAAACAAATACGTACGTGGCTGTTTCGTTTCCGCTACATACTCTCTAGTCGAGACACGTACGTGCCCCCCCCTGTTCATCATTGCTCGGTGCTTTGTGGCTGCCACTGGGAATTGAGATGATCTCGTATTCTCAAAAGTTTTTCTGATGCTTCACTTGGCTGCCATGGTATGCTGCATCTAGAAGAGAGCTCGTGCCACATTTCTGGGGAATATGTTCTTCCGGGCGCTGCCACGCCGACCGTCCATATCTCCTCCCAACCGCAGAGTTACAGATTCCAAACGTATCAATTCCCTCCTTCTTTGGCTGCAGTCTTGTGGATCGATTGCTTGAACCTGACTCGGTCTGCACTGCATTAGCGAGTACGAAAAAAGTATTCTGAAGATTTGTTCAGGGAAAGAAAAAAAGCTTCGCTTCAGCGACAGCCATCCTTCCCTCGCCAAAACCGAGGGAATCTCCCACGCCTAACATTCTTCTTCTGGACGCGCGCAAGCGTCCTGACCTCCTCTTACACGTTGGATTGCGTGCTTGAATTGGAGAGGGATCGGCGTGTACGTTCTCCTCTCCATGCCTCGTGCGATCCGCGACCGCGATTGTTCTTCCACCATGTCCCCGTCGCGTCTCGATGAGATGCATCTGAGATCCGTCCAGTCCAGGAAGAGCCGTCCCCGAGCTGCGTTCTACGAATGGAACCTCCGCTCGCAGTAGCTGCTAGATGCTAGTGGTACTCCGCTGAAGTTGCATTCAGTCTGCACCGCCGTTGGGTTTCATTCAGGGGAGGAAAAACGGGATACAGAGTGTCGTGCCGCGACCTCGAGCAACCAAGAGTCCCAACGTTCAGTCATGGAGAGAAAATACCGTCCAGTCGCATCAAGCTGCAGTGATACTACATGCCCTTGTACCGGAGCACGCGCTCGTTGTTGCTTGCTTGGTGCCCGGCCGAAGCCCGACGGACGGCCTGCGTGCGCGGCTACATATGCTGCAGCGTTCCAGCCCAGAGCCCAAAACTGCTCCGCAGATTAGAGTAGACAAAGATGAGCTCACTCGTGTTAGCAGTTATTAATCTCCGCTCTACTGTCATTGTGAGAAGGGCCAGCGCATGGATCGTCGCATTTGTGACGTTCTCTGTACGCGCGCCATGTGCCGATGCGCCTTCTGTCCGAAGACATGGAGCGGTGCGGTGGAAACCGGTTCCGATAATTTCGGACTGATCCGGACCATTTTTTAACGGAGGCTATCGGATTAGATATTTGTCTTATAATATTGGATAAAAAAACGAATACGGATTTGGTAACATGCCATCCGTCGAAACATTGGATATCCAGACTTCCATTTATACATAGGTCCAAAGATACTATTTGAGGCCGACCATAACTTTCTTGTTCGAAGTCCAAATTAGGCAAATGATTAGGCTAGTAGCCTACATTGTAGCTCTCAATATTGTGAATATTTTCATTTGAGTCTTTAATTTCCTAAAAATACGTCCAAATGTCTGAGCAGTATTTCCAGCACCCGATACGATATTTCTATGGATTTTACCCAAAATGACTCCTTTCATCATTCTTCTTTCTTGGGTGTCCCAAAACACAATTATTATGCATATAAATAAATAAAATATTAACAACACATTATTTTATAAATGAATTATGCAATGTTTATAAGGTGAATAATAGATATCAAGAGCATTTTAGTTATTTTACATTGAAAACATGTTAGAGAGTGGCGTAAACATGTACACATATATTGAATTGACGAATATTTTGATCGTATAAACTAATTTTTTGTTTCACTTGCTGCAATGCGAACAATTTAAGGGGTTTTCATATTCCGAGAAATATTCATGATCTTATTCATTTTCAATCTGTATTCGCTCCGTATTTATATTCGACATTATTCATATTCTTATCTGGTATATTTGTATCCGTATTCGAATATAGGAAAATAAATATGGTAGAGCCATTAAGACCATATGTAATGTTGAATTTTAGCCGGTTTAAAGAGCTATTTTAGATGATTTGAATTGGTTCAATACAATAGAGTTATCAATTCCAACAAAATTAATCATGGAACAAAACTCTAGTTTAGAGTCAATTCAAACACAATAAAAAAATTATGAGGCCCACTTGTTAGATCTTAGAATGAGGAAGATGAGGGAGACGATGTTGGTTTTTTAATACACGTGGATCCCACTTATAATTAGAATAAAATAAATACATCGGAGAAAAATAAACTCAGCTCCTTAAATGCTTACGTGGCATCTCTTTGAATCGACATCGATTCAATACACTAAAGATGCCCTAATACCATCCATTTTGACCCCTATGGAGCAGTGCTTAAGTTCAGTTTATTTCCCTTGTTGGTCTGGGAATTCTGGCTCATTAATCTTGTGTTTTGTGCCTCTCTCAATGCATATTACTACCAAAGTTGTAGCTCTCTCTACGGAGATAAAAGCATCTTCTTGGATCTCATCCACACTTCGCAGATTAGTGCCAAGTGGACATGCATTAGAACGCTTTCTAGTAGTACTAGTACTATGTATTTGGTGATCTACAGAGTTCAGACACCCGGGGTCTCTACATTAGATTACTTAACTTTGCTTTCTCTCTTTTTTCTGTCCTTTCACTAAACGAAGCCACCTACACAAGAACACACCTCACCAACGCATTGCCGAATCATGAACAAATATATCATCGTCAGCTACAACAAACAACAAACGAATCAATCTCATTCTCAGCTCGCTAATCCGATCGCTATGCATGTATTGATTATACCCTGCCCACGATAGATCAGGAGATTGATCAGCCGTTGACGCTGGAGCAGGACCGCCGGATCTCGCCGTCGGCGCCGGTCTTGACGCCAAGGCCGGTGAGCCTGGCGAACGAGTCGGCCCAGCTGGCGAAGAAGCTCTCCTGGCTCTGCGCGAAGGCCGCCACCTTGGCCCTCGTCGTGGCGTTAAGCACCAGCACGGCGTCCGTGCGCAGCAGGCCCCGCCCGTCGAGCAGGTTGCCGAAGTATCGGTTGTCGAACGCCGACGCGGAGCCGTTGTCGCAGTCCACCGTCGCGCTCGCCGACACGGTGCCGTTCTCCGCCGAGCACGCCCGGATCAGTTCGGCCGCGTAGTCCGCGTTCATCGAGGCGTCCATGGGCACCGTGCTCCCGTTCGCGTCCGTCCGGAAGCGCTCGCCGAACGTGTTGCAGTGCGCCGACCCGATGGTGTGGCCGCCTGCACGCACGCGGCGTCACATGACAATGTACTTACAGTGAGATGAAACTACGCGATAGTCCAATGCAGTTTACTCGAGCAAGTGTATCAGTCTAGCTACCTGAGAGGGTGACGAGGTCGTCCAAGGTGAGCCCCTTGTTGACGAAGCTCGTCGCCATCGCGTCGACGGAGAAGCCCGTGTCGATGATGTTTGCTCTGACGTTGGAGGCCAGCGAGACCAGGCCGTCTCGTCGACCCAGCGAGACGGGCACCGACGGTCCTCCGGTCTGGTTTGAAACAAACATACAAACATCAGTTCATGGATTAGTAGTACTCAAATCACATTTGGCATTACTAGTCCTGTGCAGTGTAAAGCAGCCTGCTTTAGTTTGTCCGCTAAGTTGGATTACTGACTAAGTCTAGAGCCTAGATTATTCATGCAAAATCAACCATTTTATTGTTACTGTCATTTCAGCAACTCATTTACTTCTGTGTCAGTGTCATCTAGAGGCTATAGGTGAAATTGTGAATGTTACTGCAGCTCTGCAGGTCTGTAATGAGAGTTTCAAAGCACAGCTGTTCTAAGGTTTCAGAATTCCAATTGGGTCCACTTTCACTTTGCCACTCTCACCCTTAGCCGTAGGACCATCAATCACGCGCCGCACAAATTATGATCATCAAAGGGCTAGCTAGGTCCCAAACATAAGATGACAAACATGAGATTAATGCAAATAGAATTTTGCTCACTTATCGGCAAGTTCATCATGGTCTCCCTGCCCCCATTGTATTTGGATGTAATCATTATACTGACTTGCTAGTTCCTATTTTGCAAGGTTTAGTCGTGTCATATACGGGACTATGAGCACTCGATTCACCGGATGCTTAGAGATCTAATTCTTGCAGCATTTAATGTTGAGAGTTTCTGATTTCCTATGCTGACCAAGTACTCCGCTTAGAATCATTTATCTAAATAGTCATCTAAGGGCATGTACAATGGTACATATCACCTGTCGACAACACTAAAGACAGCTCATACAATAAACTATCTTTTTTACTTGTCTTTATAGAACACACAATCTCTTTGGTTCTGGTGATACAATCGCCTGCAGGATTGTAGACAACATATTTCTCTCTTTTTATTTTCTTTCATCCACATCAGTTTAAATCCTATGTGACAGATACTATAGACAGTTGATGTAAACCCATTGCACATGACCTAAGACATCAAATTAACTATTGGCACAACTATGATTTGAGTGAATTGTAGCAAAGAGAAAGCACAAACTGCAGCATGTGTATGAGAGCAATGGGTTTGAGTAGAGCTAATTGCAATGCTACTTACAAATACGACGGCATCTCTTGCAGCAAGGACTATAATGTCACTGCAAGAAACAGTTGCAGGGCAGAGGACTTCAAGCAGCCTCTTGGCTGAATCGATGACATTGAACCCGCCGAGTGAGAGGTTCGCGGGATCAGTCCTCTCAGTGCCGCTACCTTCTATCAGCACCGACGCATCACAACCCTGAGATCAAGAAAATTACATCCTTGAAATGATTTCTGTCATTGTGCATGCCTGCAAGTTTTCACAAACTTGAATATGCTGCAACTGCAATATGCTGCAGTTACATACATATGCAGCCTAATGCAGGTTGCCAAGGACTACATTGTGTTTGGTTACCAGTTGGCATGCATGTTGGGGTCCCATTAACCTACATTAATTATTACAAAAATATTCTAGATCATTCAATTGACCAGAGGATGAAAGGTTTGAATATTCTAACGTCATTAGAGTACGCAATTAGTGCTTCATAACCATTTTCTTGGCCCATTAACTTGAGTTCGTCTTTTGCATGAAACTAATTGGGAGAGATTTTTTCATAGACAGGTCAATAAAATGAGAATGATCACTAATTTATTTCTCAGGATGTGCCGCATTGTAAGTATAAAACAGAAGGGAAAAAAAACACTCAGACCACAGTCATGATAAATTTAAACAAAATTACATTACTACATCATTTAGCTACCGCCGCAGTCACTGAAAATACGAAGAACTGACTGGCAATGCCCCAATGTCGTCACATCAGGAATGTTTTTCTGGAAGACCCAATCAATTTAAGCCTAGATCTAACACATGGATATACGAAAAAATAAATCAGAATATGATCAACAAGATTACACACACCCATTTCACCATTTGTTTGCATGCACAAGAACTCCCCTGGTTGCAAATTTGCAATACAATTACCACACATTCGCCAAATGCAACTAGGAGGCTAGTAGTATATACACATTCCGTCCATACCTCTACAAAGCAGTCATGGAAGAGCATCCTGAGAAGCTTGCCGGGGATGGTAGGGTCCAAGGTAGAGGCCGACCTGACGACATCCCTCACCGCCAGCTGCACGCCCGGGCAGGAGAGGGCGTAGAAGCGAGGTGAGAGCTGGCCAGAGGAAGACGTCGACGGCGACTGCGGTGGAGTCGGAGGAGGAGATGGTTTCGGAGCCGGCGAAAGAGACGGTGGCTTTGGGGCCGGGGACAAAGGAGGCGATGGTGACTTTGGCGCTGGCGACGCCGCATGTGGAGACGATGGTTTCGGAGCCGGCGATAGAGACGGTGGCTTTGGGGCCGGGGACAAAGGAGGCGATGGTGGCTTTGGCGCCGGCGACGCCGCATGTGGAGACGATGGTTTCGGAGCCGGCGATAGAGACGGTGGCTTTGGGGCCGGGGACAAAGGAGGCGATGGTGGCTTTGGCGCCGGCGACGCCGCATGTGGAGACGATGGTTTCGGAGCCGGCGATAGAGACGGTGGCTTTGGGGCCGGGGACAAAGGAGGCGATGGTGGCTTTGGCGCCGGCGACGCCGCATGTGGAGACGATGGTCTCGGAGCCGGCGTTGCCGCAGGTGGAGATGGCGGCTTTGGAGCAGGCGTTGCCCCAGGTGGTGATGATGGCTTTGGCGCCGGCGACACCGCAGGTGGAGATGGCGGCTTTGCAGCCGGTGACGCAGGTGGAGATGATGGTCTTGTAGCCGGCGTTGGTGGCCTTGGAGCCTGTGTTGAAGACGGAGATGGTGGCTTTGGCGCCGGTGATGATGCAGGTTGAGACGGTGGCTTTGGCGCTGGCGTTGGAGATGGCGATTGCGAAGAGGTGACCACTAGTAGCGTTAAGAAGACCAGCATTGAGCAAAGAACACCGCATTGTTGCCTCTGATCCATTTCGGAGGAGAGTGAGGGTATAGCACTAGCAGAACGAGAAGTTCGTGAGCTCGATTCTTCAAAAGAAAAAGCTTCTTCAAAGAAGCTCATGAGCTAGCTCACGAGCACATTCCACCGCGTGCAAGAACAAGAAGTTGCTAGCGAGCTAGGCCCGTGCAGCAGCAAGAACAAGCTAGAGATGGATCGAAACAGAGTTGGTGTGGCATGGAGAATCTAATCTATCCAACTAGCAGGGGTGTTTGGCATTAAGGACGGGGCAGCAGCGGTACTGGACTCGTAGTTGCGATCTATAAATCACGCCCAACCAATGCTACACGTACAGGGACAATCCATCGCAACTCGCGAGTAGTAGTAGTAGTAAATATCGCGCCATGCAGGGCAGTACTGTAGGTTATGATGTCTGGTGCCCGCTTAATTCCGTCGCCGTACTAGCTAGTCAGTACTCCCACTGTCCCACATCTCACAAATGCGAGGCCTCAGTGCTTAAATGCGAGGCCTCAGTGCTTTGCTTAGGCCATGTCGAATTGTTGAGAAAACCACTGTCTTTAGTATCTTCCAAATCATCTACAGACAATATTAAAGGCAGTCACTCTAATAAGTTATCTTTTATCATGGATCCGTAATAAATTCAAACACCTTCTATATATTTTTCAATTACGACTCACCCATAAGATAGAAAAGAAAAACCACACAACACATGCATCTCCCCTCCTCGTATCCTACCTCGCTGGTAAACCCTCTGCATCCCATCGAGTCGACCTCCCTTCCCACGCTCCCACACGGCCTCCCTCCCCTCCTCTTTCGCTATCCTCGCCCGCCCCTCCGCCGCTAGTCCCCATCGGCCTCCCCTTCCCTTCCGCCGTTGGTCCCCACCTTCTCTCGCCACTCATCGGCTGGATTCAACCAGATCTAGCCAGCCCGCATCTAGATCCGGCCGGATCCGGCTAGCTCTGACTCACCGGCGTTCGCGGCCATGGCCCCGGTGGTTCGCCGCAGCTGTCCAAGTGGTTGTCCCGGTGGCCGTTATCGACATGGCAGCGGTCACCCCAACACGTGGGCCCACAAAACCGCATGGGGAGGAGACGAGCTCGCCCAACAGGCGTCAAAAATGTCTCTTGTGCCTTGGTTCACGCATCGCAATCGTCCATTCGTGAGACGATAACCTCGCCCCTCTCCTCCAGGTAAGCACAAATATGATATGGCAACCCTTACGACTGGCTAACGGTGGACTATTGGAGATGCCCTTAGCTTAGCTGCCGTCAATGACGAGCTACTCGATCCATCGTAAATTAAGGCTCAGTTTGGAACTGTTGGAATTTCCTTGATTCATGTAGGAATTGAACGGTTCCGACAAAATGTCTGCGATTTTATTGTAAAAATCCTTGCGTTCCGAACGCATACCAAGTTAAGGGTATATACAAATAGTGTGACATCAGCTGTCTGTAAGTCTTGCTACGTAGGGCACGATATAGTGTAGATGAGAGAGGGGGCGCATAGAGAATTGAGCCGTCTTTTATGCAGTAATTGACTGTAACACGAGAAACAAGACACATTGTACATGAAAAAGTTGTCTATATAAAAATATAAAAAAGACAACCTATTATAAGAAATGTCTTTAGCGCTACTTATAAATAATATAAAGGTATCATATAAATAACCGTTATCTGTAGCATTCCATTGTATATGCTCTACATGTTTATATCTCCGCCGTGAATGCTCTCACGCGCCCGGTCGACAGGCCGGCTCTGCTGGCTTCTGCGTCGTTTCACCGTGGCTTCTTCTGGGAGAAGCTTGTGCAGGGCAGGCGTAGCATGTGGATGCAGTGTTTATTGATGGCGGGCGAGAGGGGAGAAAGAGGAGCACTGCCATCAATGGCAGCATTTAGTTCCGCGTCGCGGTTGGTTGGAGAGCGAAAGGGGGTGGCGGGCCGGGCCGGGCACGGCGCCACCTGCCCTGCCGTGCCCTGCGCTGCATTTGCAGTTACTGGGGCCGGCCGGGTAAAGAGGCGTGTGTAGCGCAGCGCCATCTCCATTCCTGGGCTTTCAAACTGAGCAGTAACGTGCGTGAGGAAGCTTGGCTTGGCCTCGTAGATGAATGAACCTATGAATGCATGGTGCCAGTTTGACAAAGTCATACACTAAGTTCGCCAAATTTATATATATATATATATATAGAAGCCTTTTCCTACTCCGGTGTAGTTACTCCTATTTCGTATCTCACAACGTAGGAGTATCTTCATGCAGTATGTATGTATGTATATCACAGTATATAAGACTACCTAGGTGGTATTCACACATTTTCGAGGGTGGTATGTACAATTTTTAGATATACTCCTTTTATGTGACATACTCCTTTTATGTGCGAATATGAAGGTATTTACAAAATATACTAAAAACTATTGACTCTTTTGCAATTTTTTCGTGTGATTCACATTGAAGTATCTTATAATTAGTATATGAGTATACCCAAAATGATAAAGGAGTATGCCAAGTTCTTTTAGGTGGTATATCAAAAGTGGGAGTAACTACACCCGGGAGTAGAAAATATTTTTCCTATATATATATATATATATATATATATATAGGACACCAGTTCATACTCAGGAGTATGTACTCCACTTCAATATACCATTAAACGAATATATTATACTTCTTTATCATTCTCGGTATACTTAAATACCAATTATAATATGCTCCATCGTGACTTGATTGAAAAAATTTCATTGGAACCCTTTATTTTTGCTATATACTATTTTCACATATAAAAGAAGTATGTACACAAATATTGCAATAAAAATGGACTTTCATGAATTTTTCATTGAACTCACTTTAGAGTATCTTATAATCATTATTGGAGTATATTCAAATAGATAAAGAGGTATCACCATACAATTTAAGTGGTATATGAGAAGCGGAGTACATACTCCTAGGAGTACAATACCATTTTCCTATATATATATATATATATATATATATATATATATATATATATATATATATATATATATATATATATATATATATATATATATATATATATATATATATATAGATAGAAAATTAATACTTTCTACTCTTAGATGTAGTTACTCCCATCTCAGATATACCACTTAAAATAATGAGCATACTCTTTTATCAATTTGGGTGTACTCATATACTAATTATAAGATACCTAATGTGAACCACAAGAAAAATTTGTAAGAGAGTTCGTAGTTTTTAGTATATTTTGTAAATACCTTCATATTCGCACATAAAAAGAGTATGTCTAAAAATTGCACATACCACCCAAAAGGTGTAAATACCACCTAGGTGACCTTATATACTGTATATACACATATATACTCTGGTTGTGTAAGATACTCTCTACGTTGTAAGATACCTAATAGAGTAACTAATCCGAAAGTATGAAAAGACTTTATATATATATATATATATATATATATATATATATATATATATATATATATATATTCCAAATTTGTCTAAGGTTAGGTCTTCAAAATCGAAGTTACACTTTGGCTAGCAAAAGAAAATATTGCTATACTTTTTTTGTCATTGACGCATGGGACCAGTTGGTAGAAAAGAAATATTTAAACTTGTTTTTTGAATTCTATTTGAATTATTCTGTGTCGTGTTTCAGTTCCCCTAACACACGAGGATGCCAATTTTAAAACATTTTTTTTTAAGCGGGGCCACCATAGTGGCCTGTTAACTTCATCCGGGCCAAATCTCGGCCCGGCCTGCTCACAACCAGGCCGAGTCGAATTGGGCACGTTATAAGCCCGGAGCACTAGGGTTTATTCCCCGGTTTTGCTCAAAGCTCCGGCCGAATCCCGAGGCTCTCCGTCCACGCGCCTTGCCGTCCCGCCTGCGGAACGACTCGGCGTCCCTCGCGCGGCGGCTCGCCAGCACGGCGTCCTCCTCGGGCAGGAGCGGGCGAGGTGGAGCGCCAACTCAAGCTGCTTTGCTGTGTTCGGCGGGCACTATAAGAGGCGGAAGAGGAGAGATGGTGGGCGCGGCGAGCAAAGGCGGCGGCGGCGGTGACGGGGGCGATGGCGAGTTGGCTGGAGGTTGGCGGGCGGAGGAGGCTGTCGCCGGCAACCGCATGGCCCTCGAGTCTCTCCGGGAGCTCTTGACGTATCCTTCCCTCTACGCCCGCGAGTCCCGCGTGCTCGGGCTCAAGGTATCATCACCTATCCCCTTTTGCTTTCTCCCATCAATTCATCTGCCAATGCACATTCGTTTTGCTAATTGTGCTTCGTTTGTTATGTGAGCTTGCCTTCTGCAGTGGCCCAGAGGATTGTTGCTCTACGGCCCCCCTGGCACCGGAAAGGTACTGCATTCGCAATTTCATGTCTTTGTTGTAGCGCAAATCTTCACCAATTGTGCTGCTTAGATTAGGTTCATATAGAGTTTTCTGTAATCTGCTGTTTATTGTACTCCGTGATATAGCAATCTGCAAGTACTGAACATGTTAGCACTACTTGTTTTTTCAGACAAGCCTGGTCCAAGCTATTGTTCGAGAATGCAATGCCCACCTGACAATGATCAAGTACTGACTCAACTCGACCACAGAGAGACTTTACATTTTAATATGACAAACATACTATTGTTTTAAAGGTCTCTGTGTTGCTTTTCAGTATATTTGGACATGACCCTTAAGTGCTTTAATGTGCCTATGTTGACAGTACATATTCTGTGCATAAAGCCCATGCTGGAGAGGGCGAAAAGTTCCTACGTGAAGCTTTCTCTGAAGCATACTTTCAGGCATCGCGAGGTAGACCAGCCGTGATTTTCATCGATGAACTGGATGCCATATGTCCACGCCGTAACAGCAGGTAAGTTTATTATGTCTTTTGTGTTTGTCAAAATTTGTCATCTTAATGCACTTTTCACAGGAGAGAGCAAGAGTCCCGCATCGTTGCTCAGCTGCTGACACTGATGGATGGAAACAAGAAATCGTCAAAGACGCCTCCTCACATAGTTGTTGTTGCATCAACTAACAGGTCAGGAAGAGCCAGTTGTACGATTCGTAATTTCTGTTTTAATGGCCAAGTTTAAGAGCCTCTCCGGTGGGACATGATTATAATCTATTTATCATCTCATGGAAAGTAGTTCTATTGAAACAATAGCTCATTTTATAATGTTTAGGGTGGATGCCATTGATCCAGCACTGAGAAGGCCAGGGCGTTTTGACTCAGAGATAGAGGTTACTGTTCCTACGGTAGAAGAACGGTTGCAGATTCTTGAGGTGACATAAATTTACTATTTGATGAACTTTTTTGTCGCGTAGTGTTTTTTACTATCTGGTTGTATGGATAATTCTACGAAGAACTATGTTTTTTGATACATGGCTTGGAATCTCTGTAGGGAACTGTAGTTTATGGTTTTGTCACTTGTCACTGCCTAAAATGTTTGTAACATAACATAGCAAGGCTGCATTTTTTGAATCCTTTAACTGGTGTCATGATTTCTTTAACGTAAGGTGTCATCTTATGGACCTTAATCTTTTTTAGCTCTATGCCAAGAATCTACATGTTGATGAAAGTGTCAATCTTCAAATTATCGCTGCATCCTGCAATGGTTATGTTGGAGCTGATTTAGAAGCTCTATGTCGAGAAGCTGCCAGACGTGCTTATCGTAGATTAAACTCATGTGAGGGTGAGAAGGTGCTTACACTAACCATGGAGGATTGGGAGTCTGCTAGATCTCATGTCAGACCAAGCATGACAAGAGGGATAACCAAAGAAGTTCCAACTGTTTCATGGGATGATATAGGAGGCTTGAAAGATCTAAAGGTGAGATATGTCTCATTTTAGGCTTACTTTTAATTGAAACCTCTTGTGATGGTGATTGTTCCTATGCTTCAGAAAAAGCTTCAGCAAGCTGTTGAGTGGCCCATCAAGCATGCTGCTGCATTTGCTAGACTTGGGATATCACCAGTTCGTGGTGTGCTTTTGCATGGTCCTCCAGGGTGCTCAAAGACCACCCTTGCGAAGGCTGCAGCACATGCTGCCCAAGCTTCTTTCTTTTCTTTGAGGTTCGTCATAGCACAATTACTATGTCCATGTTTTGAGTCAAAGCACAGCTCACTATTCCGCTATGTGAAAGAGTCCATGAGTTTTATTTTAATTCAGTTGTGCTGTTTATGTTTTAATATTTTTTTTAAAAAAATTATTATTTAATCAAGCAAAGCCCAGTTAATCCCAGATGCAGTGATATAGTGGTTACAGGAAGGAAAAGAACATGAAGTTTTTATTTCTCAATTCTCATAGTATTTAGATCAAGCTTGGCATAAAATGAATTTTTGTTATTTCAGTTAATATCTGGAATCCTGAAGTCTGCATAAGCTTAAACTAATGAATAGAACACCTTAGCCTAACCACCTTCAGTTCAAGATGCACTCCTTATCGAAGCTCATCTAGGTTTTCACATATTTTTCCAACCAGTGGTGCAGAATTATACTCAAAGTATGTTGGAGAAGGTGAAGCTTTGTTGCGAAGAATATTCAAGATGGCACGACTTGCTGCTCCAAGCATTATATTTTTTGACGAGGCTGATGCACTTGCCCCTAAAAGGTATCGTTGAGATCCTTGTCTTGTGATATGGAACGTAAATACTTGGATCTGTATTAAATAATGTGTGATTTTAGTAAAACTGAACTTGTGGATCTGTCATGAGAATGGATATGACCTTTTTATAGCCTTTTTTTTACAACTTTATATAATCATGAAACTTGCATTTAGCATGGTGCACATCAATGTAGAGACTTGGGCATGTATTAGGACTGTTGACATATTTTCTTAGATATTGTTCCTGAATGTTATTTTTTTATCAGGAGCAGAATCAGTTTATGTGAACTTTGTTTGTGCACTTGTGAATCTTGTTTTCGTTGCTAACTTCCGAGAATGCCAGTTTTGCAATGAAGTAACTCAGACTGGGACTTGTATGACCTTGCATTTTCGTTGCTAACTTCCGAGAATGCCAGTTTTGCAATGAAGTAACTCAGACTGGGACTTGTATGACCTTGCAGAACTGGTCCTGGTAGGAACTCCAGTGGCAATGCCACAGTTGGAGAAAGACTCTTATCAACTTTGTTGACCGAAATGGATGGTTTAGAGATGGCTACGGTACTTCTTAGCTTGCTGATAGTTTTCAACATGATTCTCCTGAGCATATCTTCCTGTCTGTTCATTAAAGGGGTATCTTGATTTTTTTTTATTGCAGGGGATTATTGTATTGGCTGCTACTAATCGTCCCAATGCAATGGATGAAGCTCTTCTGCGTCCAGGGCGTTTTGATATGGTATCTCTGTCTGTTTCTCTCTCTCAACATGCACATATACAAATACTTACCATAACTTTCTATTGAGCTGCAGGTGTTGTATGTTTCACCACCAGATGTGGAAGGTCGACATGAGATACTACGCATCCATACACGGAAAATGAAGTTGGGGGATGATGTGGATCTTTGGAAGATAGCGGAGTGTACCGAGCTGTTCACTGGAGCTGATCTTGAAGGCCTGTGCAGGGAAGCAGGAATGGCAGCGCTGAGGGAAGATCTGTCGGCAAGTTCAATACATGACAGACACTTCCAGGCTGCACGAAGTTCATTGAGTCCATCTCTTACAAAAGCAGTAGTTGACGAGTACTCGACTGCCGCCATCAATGAATCAACAAGGATGAAACATTAAAACGTGTTTTTCTTTCTTTCATTTTTGTGTTTGAAGAGCTTGTATCACACAAGCATGCTTGATCAGTCCATCCTAGGACAACACAATTGCTGTGTGCTTGAGTAATGAAGTCATGTACGAGTATGACGAGACATGGTCGTTGGCCCATTGGTAATACGAAACTCTGTTGGACGCACTGCAGTGCATTCTTTGGAGAAACCATATTTGTTGCACTCCTAGTCAAAGCTTCGTCGAGCGGTTTACATGAGTTTTTGGCCGAAATGGCAAATTTTGTAGTGTGATTAGCAAAAATAACCCTATTGAAGTCGCGATGATGCTCTTATTCGCATGATCATCGTGCGGTTTTTTACCACGGGGTGGCACATAGCTAAAACCGCAACTGTACAGTGACCGTGCGGTTTTCCGTCATGTGTCGCCCTGAGGTTAAAACCTCATATGGCTAAAACCGCACGGTGACCATACGGTTTTTTGTCACGTGTGTTAAAACCGTATAGTGACTGTGCGGATAAGAGCACTATTTTTGCAATTGCGTCTGTAAGGATATCATTTTTTGCTAACCACGCTTCAAACTTTGCCATTTCGGCCAAAAACTCGACATGACACGATCTGTTTCAGACTCATGAGTTATCCAGCTTGTGTTTGCCCATCGCTACTTTTCTGTACTACTGTCTGAATATTATGTCCACGGTTTCATACTTTCATTATAACATACTATGTACATGTTCCTCCTCTGACTCAGAGTAATGTACGTTGCTCCCATATGATAATAGCGTGCAGCTACATTTGAGCATGTTCTCCGAAGAATATTTCGTGGTAAGAACTGAGAAGATAGTACTACTGATGAGAATAAGAAGGCAAAAGTGTCATTACAAACAGAACCTACAATAACGAACACTTGACTTCTGGTCAACCTGAGCACTAGCAGAGCAGAATGTGCCCTGTTTATTATCTGTCAGGTATCCAACAAGACAATTTTTACAGAGGGAAGAAAAGTTTCAGATATGGGACTAGCGGTGCAGCATCTCTTATACATCTTCGTCCCTGTAGACTAAGAACGCACTGGTCTTGCAGTAGCTGGATGCCAGCGCCTTCCCGGAGGAGGTTGGCGGCGAGAAAGCGCATTGTGAGATCCCTAAAGTCTCGCCTTCGCTGAAGCTTTTCCTGCAGGAGACGAAGGGTAGGGGCAATATCAGGAGAGGATAAACTCAAGTCTTTCAAGCAGCTTGCAGAGCACACTGAAAAACAATCAGAAACACAGACAAATAAACCAGGGACCTTTGCAGTGTGATGTCAGTTACAAATAGTTCAGCAATATTTTTCCACAATCTGGTACATTTTTTGTCTTTGTGTAAACTGACATTGCATGCTATATCAAGGTACGTTTGAGGAATGCAAAACATCAAAAGGATGCTGACTCTGTATGAAACAAAGTAAGCAACATGTGGAAACGAGCTTAGAGAGCATACCTTGCAGCATCCATTAGCTGTGATCCTATTCGCTTTCTTCTGCGTGATGGCACAACCCAGATGGCTCGAAACCCACAGAGCGCGGGAACAGCTTCCTCTTCACAAATTATAGCACCAGGATCCCGGTACTCTTCTTTGTTCTTGTCAGAATGATTATGCCGTTTCAAGACTTCCCTCTTAAAACTGATTTTCCCAAACTCTAATGTATGGTTTATTTTCCCTGATTCAATTTTATTAACCGGCAAATTGCTGCAGTTTTCCGCTGTGGAGCTCGGGATAACTTTGTGTGCTATTCTTATTGGTTCAGTGACAAGGCATCCCACAATCCTCTGACCATATATGGACAGATAAACCTATGCAACAAAGATTATTTTACAACCCAGTAAGACAAATATAATGCATCGATACTGTCATATGGGAAAGGCTATGTAAGTTACCTTGCAAAGCTTATGAAGGAGCCGACCCTCCCCAAATCCCAGCTCCTTCTCCACTACTTTGATCACCTCTTGGACCTGACATATTTACATGACATTACATGGTTTGTATCATAAATCCATGCAATTTGCATCTGCATTTGTAATGTAAATGTAGATTGGCTGTGAAACGACTCAGGCTTTTAGCAGTTATCACAGGCGCATACAGATTGTGGCTATCAGTAAACTGAGTCTGCCTTTCTTCAGATAGAGTCATATATTTGAACATAACGAAGTGAGTTCGCCAAAAATACCTTGCTGTTCGGTGCACAATAATTTTCGCCTGTTGCGAGAATTATCCGGCCCCCACCCTCAGGCCTTGCAACCACAGTTTCGTTGCGCCAACCCTGCAACTCGTCTGTTAGAAACTCTTCACAGGAACACAAGAAACAAGGACAAGAAGATTGCAATTCACAAAACAACCGGAGTGATGATACCTTGAACGGGACACCCTCGAAGTAACTCTTGTGGTACGCCTTGTGAACCTTCTCGTCGTCGTCGTTCCCGCGGGCGTACATCATGCCGCAGACCGAGCACATGTGGAGGAGAAAATTGGACTGCCCGAGCTCCAGGTGGAACTGCGCGTAGTTCCTCTTCTTGTTGAGGACCTTGCCGTCCCCCGCACAGCTCTTGGGCCTCTTTGCCTCCGTCGGGCCACTTCCTTCCCTGTGCGCCTCATCGCCACTATCCAAAATCCACAAACAATGGATCTGTCAGTTTGCAAACATGAAGCTAGAACACGCGAATTTCGGGCGGAATGATTCAAGATTTAGTCTACAGAATTATTGGAAGCGCCAACCCTCATCTAAACTTGAGATGAATGAGGACAAAATCACAAACCAGTATTTCGAATTCAAGGGTGCCAATGTGTTCGTTCTTCGCATTCTTTAACGATACAATGTAGCAATTCAACACTAGATTCGATTCCGGCAATATTCCGTACGAAGCATAATCAGTTTCAACTTTCAAGGGGAGGAGGAGAAGAAGAACCTGTTCGAATCGGGCCCGGGGGCCTGCCGCTTGAAGAACACGCTGATCTTGGGCTGCATCACCTTCTCGCGTTCTCTCTAATTCTCGTTCTCCCTCTCTCCTTTTGTCGCCAAGAAGAACGAGGGGAGGAAGACGCGGCGGCGGCCGGCAGGAGGAGGAACTGAGGAAGACGGGGGGCGGCGAGCGAGGCAGCGGTTGGTGGGTTAGGGAAGGACGAGGCGGATCGACGGTGGAGATGAGGCCGTGAGGCCGCGGTCGGAGGGGATCGGACGGGCAGGAATTGAGAAGGCCGTCGCGCGGGTTTCTGAAATGCAGATCTGGGATCTGGGCGCCAAAACAACCGCCGAAAATGGTAGGCGTACATAGACATAGTTCGGCAAAGGAAACAGATGCTGTATGTATGCCTGTATCCAACTATCTGAATTCTGAAGGAAATAAAATTCAGGGTACAGATTAAGTGATTAATTATTGTTTAATTTGGAACCACAGCCGTGACGACGGAGTTCGTAATACGGGAATCATGTGGCAATTATGAAGCAACAAATTATCCATTCTCACAGGATTTGGGGGTTTCAACGAAATTCACGAAGAGATCGTATGCACCAAAGTCCAGACGACGCCTTAGTGCTAAGGAAAATTTATCAAAACTATTGTACTTTGCTGCCTTCTCGCAAAGCTTTACTTAATAACACCTTTTTCTTTTTGTAAAATGCTCTCTATATAGTAGATATATTAGACATATATTGATAATTAGGACAAATATTTTACATTTATATCCCCAATAGATTTCATATCACTCCCACAACTCCTCTTTGCAATTCGTCTCAAGTAATACGGCTCAGCCGACCAACCCAACAACCCAATAGATTCCAACCCAACACATGTATCTCTCGGGTCGTCAAGTAGCATTGGCACACGAATCCACCAAACAACCAAGTGTTGCATGAGGTGAGCAGGCAAGGGCGGCTCCGAGGCTCTAGCTTGACCTCGGCGACGGCATGTGAAGGACAAGGTAGCAAGTGCCAGGAAAAGCGGACAGCAACATGCGTCGAGCAGAGCCTGGCCGTGCCATGTGGGAGACACGGTTCTAGGATTTGGGAAGGGAATGTTAGGCGGCAGTCGCGCTGCTGGGACCAGTGAGGTAGATCACACAAGTTGATAGTAGAACACGTGCATCTCGCATTCTTGGATTCCTTGATCACAAATTCGAAGTTCCTAATTCAATAATTGTTTTCTTAATTATTTTATGATCACTCTAAATTATTTGAGATGTGTGTCTAATACGAAAAATTTGTACTTTGATTTTTTTTTCTAATATGAGCATTTACTTTTTTTATTGAACAATATTTTGTTAACTCCAAACACCTGTTCAAAAAAAAATCTAAGTCCGCCACTAATAGCACCAATCTATTTCATTCGAGCTACCAAACCTAAGCCCTAACATGGCTTAATAGTAAGGTAGTTGGAGTGTCTCGGCTAGGCTACTAGGCCAGTACTGACCTTTGAGCCACAAGCCATTTTTTCGGGCTGGTCAACTTTATCATGTTAGGTCGCTAAGCTAAGCTGAGCTGAATTTGCTCAGATTATTATAGTAATTACAACCTAAAGGATGGAGCGTACGACGGACATTTACCATCAAACAAATACAAATGAATGGAGTATATTAGCAACTGCGCTGTAGCATGCTGTTATTTATAGGATTGCCCCAAAATGGCAAACCATTTTCTTTTACCAAATTGCCAAGGAGAATGGTATGTTATGTGCAACCTACACCCTCCCCTCTTTCATGAAAAAGCAAAGGGGCATACACCAGTGATCCACTGACTTTATTGCCTTCTTAATAAATGATTTTATTGCCAGCACAACAAATGTGAGTCAGCACAGAGTTTTTGGTTCGTTTTGTCTCCATTTGAAATAAAATAGCAAATATAGTCTCCCACGACCGAAATGATAAAAATAGCACTGCGACAGGTTAAACAAATGACACAGGTCCCCTACTGCACTCCCAGTCCGCTGAAAACACCTTCCGTGATCCCCGTAGGCGGCAGACTATATTCCGCGCTCTTAGTCGCGCGGGATGACATGCGCCGCGTAGGCATCGTGGCGGCGATTCTCGCCGAGCAGAGTGTGGCGCGGTAGGAGGTGCCGCGCACGGGGAGTATGATAAGGGCGTTATTTTTGTCAATTCGAACATGAGAAGACTAGATTTACTATTCGGTAAAAAAAAAAAAAAAAAGACCAAACGGCCCCATAACTCCAGATGTGAGCATCCTTTAGCTAAGAATGTGACATCATTTGTTGCTAGTGAATGATTGCTTGCTTATCAGTATCAGTTACTATTAGCAAGATCAAATGAGAAGATTAACCATTTCATTACTTCTTCATACGCCTCTTCTATTCTCGGATGAAATGAGTTTTCTCTGATGAATTCACTCCCATCCAAAAATCCCGTCTTTTATGTCTGCAAAACACACGGATTTCCCGAGGGCACGAGCATTTCTTTACTACTAGTAGTAGTAAAACAAGTTGCAAATTGAAGTCAGACTTCGAGCTCGGTACCCATCGAAAGCTTCGCCTCGTGCTCAGCTCGCCAAGAAAAATTTTATGCATCTCGTCAACCTCTCCCGGCAGCGAGCAATCGCCGCAACTTGCATTCTTGCTGTGCGAATTCCGGTGGCTTCTACGTAGATCCCCAAGAAACGCCGGAAGAAATCGCTCTTCACGCGCTGCTCAAATGGATCCCCAAGAGGATGGGGCGCTTCAAGAAGCCTCCGGCACCGGCAGTGACCACTACGACGGCAGCGGTGGCGGCGATGTCGAATGTGGCATCGCCTCCCCCTGCAGCTGGGTTCGGCGGATGTTCCGGGAGCTGCACTGGAGCTTCGTGCTCGCCGTCGTCGCCGTCTACGGGGCCTGCCAGGGCGTGGGCAACGCCGTCGGAGGAGTCGCCGCAGGGTACTACTGGAAGGACGTGCAGCGCGTGCAGCCGTCCGCGGCCCAGTTCTACCAGGGGGTCACCGATGCGCCGTGGGTCGTCAAGCCCCTCTGGGGCCTGCTCACCGATGTCGTCCCCGTCGCCGGCTACCGCCGCCGCCCGTACTTCGTTCTTGCAGGTGAAAGATAGGGCCTTTCTTGATTTCCATCACATAAACAGGGTGCCTCGATGCTTGTTATGGTCAGTATCGTGATGCTTCTCGATTTTGAGATAATGTAGGTGTGATTGGCATGTCGTCTATGCTTATGCTTTCTCTGCACCACAAGTTGGGGATCATGCCGGCAATTTTGGCGCTGACGGCGCAGAGCGCAGGCGCGGCGATGGCCGACGTGACGGTGGACGCCCTCGTTGCGCAGAACAGCATAACACACCCGCCCCTTGCTTCAGACATGCAAAGCCTGTGTGGGTTTAGCTCCTCAGTTGGGGCATTGCTTGGATTCTCCATCAGCGGCCTTCTTGTCCACTCAATGGGCTCTCAGGTTCGATTTCCTGATAGACTATGGTATTAATTCTTGTTCCTCACAACGTGCTATATGTGAATTAGAATGTCCTCGCCGAATGATATGCCTTGTTTTTGTTGTTCAAAGGGGGCTCTTGGCTTGTTAAGCATCCCCTCTGCACTGGTGTTGTCAGCAGGGATTCTGCTGAAGGAGAGCCGTGCTACATATTTCGATTACAAGCAGGTCAGATAAAACACCCAACCTATTTGTTGGGCTAAATTGCTGAGTGCAGTCATGCAGAGTAATGCCACTTAATGGCTTTGCTGAATTCAGGTTTATAAGAAGTTCTACAGAGCAATTCAGTCCATGGGGGCAACATTGAGGTGCCCCGAGGTCTGGCGGCCATGTGTATATATGTATGTTTCTCTCAATCTAAGCCTGGATATTCAAGGAGGAATGTTCTACTGGTACACAGACCCACTCGCTGGACCAAGATTTTCGGAGGTACGCACTTATCCTGGATATCATCAATTCATTGCATAGACTAAAAGCCTGAAAATACATGCCATCAATGATTAAATCCGTATAGGGAGATATTGCTTCAGACAACTCCATTATGTTGCGCTGCTAAGCATCTGATGCCGCTCTGATTATCTAGTAAAGAGCTTAGGAAAGACAGCAAGATACCACTTTGATGCAAATTACTTTTGTAGTTTCTTTAAGTAGATGAATATGAGATTCTGTATTATCTGCTTATAGCTAGAGCAATATAAATTCATATTTGATGAATGAGCTCGTCAAAATGGCATGCCAATTTGCCAAATGTTCCAAGAAAGCAGTCTCAAGCTGATATTAACCCTTTATCATGTATACTCAATGTGCTTGTCTGTGGAAAAAATTGCATGTGTGTGCTATATATAGGTTATTTCGAAATTTATTATTTGCTTTTACCTGTTCCATTGAGGGTTTCTTGTCAAAGGAACTTACGGAACATTTGCGTTGGTACAGGGACTTATTGGTCTCATCTTTTCAATCGGTTCAGTTGGTTCACTACTCGGAGTTTTACTATACCAAAGTGCTTTAAAGGACTATAATTTCCGCAGCATGCTTTTATGGAGTCAAGTGCTGTCAAGTCTGGCAGGAATGCTCGATCTAGTACTAGTGACCCGACTAAACACGAAAATTGGCATACCAGATTACGTCTTTGCGGTGATTGATAACAGTGTTTCCCAAATGGTTGGTAAACTCAAATGGCTGCCGCTTCTCGTACTTTGCTCCAAGCTCTGTCCCCCGGGAATTGAAGGAACCTTTTATGCACTACTCATGTCTATACAAAATGCCGGGTTGCTTATGTCTGCTTGGTGGGGTGGCCTGCTGCTGCACATGCTGAATGTGACTCGAACAGAGTTCAGTAACCTTTGGGTTGCTGTCTTGATTAGAAACATATCAAGGCTGCTTCCATTGACGTTACTATTTCTTGTTCCTCAAAGTGATCAGAATTCGACACTCCTTCCTGCAGAGATGCTTCAAGACAGCGAGTCTACAGAAACTGTGAAAGCAGGATCAGACAGTGTTGAATTCTCCATCCTTGTTGCAGATAATTCTAGCTGTCATCCTTCCAATGCGATTGTTGAAAATGAAAGAATCAAAGTGCTTGATTCTGGAGCAGATGATATAGAGCTGATCCCACTCATGAACAAGACCACAGAGACAGCAGTTGACTGACCAGCTCATGAACAGCAGACTTGGTTCATGATTCATTTAATGTCATTGACATTGTGATTCTACTCTTCGTCTCTTTGGGAGCTGACTGACAATATGATGTTTGTTAGTTTGTACTGTTTTGACCGTCTGTTTATCTGCATTTTCTATAGGTAAAAGGAGCTGAGCAGTAGGTGAAACAGCAATTTTCTGTTTTCCTTCTTTTATAGAGAGAGCAATACAATATCATTTGATTGGTATGAACAGTAATGTCACATTGAGCAGTTCCTTTTTTAATTCATTGGTTTTTCCAATTCCCTTCGATTGAGTCAAAGCAATTTTCTTCTTTCCTTCTCTAATAAAATAGCTCTCCCTGATTTGTTGGAATTAATACGGCTAGGCCTAATTTTAATTTTAATTAATTCCTAAAAAAATTCAAAGGCTTATGTGCACATGCTAAAATCGTTTAGTCTCACATGGAGAGTTGAAAGGGAGTTATACCATTTTAAAATATGGAACGTGGTAGCCCTCTTTATAGAATTGGAGAGAGCCAATATGCGTGCTCGCTCGTCGAGCCGAGCCGTGCCATGCGGTGTGGTGTGGGGGGTGTGCGCGCGCGTGCGTAGGCGTGTCGGGTGCGGGCGCATTTTTCTTTATCTATTTGAAAATCAAAACGTACCAACTCGTAGTAAATGGTATTAACGAACGGCTGGTAGTAACGGTTCAGTTACTAGTGAGTAATGGCTGCGGTTAACACTGGTTGATGGCGAATCAATGCCTCTACGCCATGACGAACGACGACCTCACCAAGACTCCTGCTGCTGCTGCTCCTTCCACTGGATCTGGGTATGGCTATCTCGCACTTGTTGCTTGGTTAGTTTTATTATCTGTTGTTGCTTTGAACACTGAGATAAGTATGCTAGTTTCTGTTCTTCTAGAAATTCGTATGCCTATAGTGTTTACCTGCTTTGTGAAAATAACTAGAGTCATTTCCATGATTTATCTAGTATATTTCTGGATTAAAGTAATTCAAAAAATGCTTATATGTTCAACAATCCAAAAACCTTATTCTAGGTATTTTTCGTCAACTGGCTTTGCTGCTGTGCTCAAACCCTCTGAGTTCGATGGTGCGAATTACAAGAGGTGGTGTACCAAGATGGTGATTTGGCTAACTACCATGAACGTTTTCCATGTGACAAAGGGTAAGCCTGAAGGAACACTTACTCCTGAACAGGAGCAAGCGTTCGAGACTGCTAATAACCTCTTTAAAGGTGACGTGGTTAGCATTCTTAGTGAGAAGTTAGTTGATGCATACATGGTGATTAAAACTGGAAAAGAGATGTGAGATGCACTCAAGGCTAAGTTTGGGGTTTCAGATGCAGGTAGTGAATTGTATCTCATGGAGCAATACCATGACTATAGAATAGTTGATGGCCGTTCTGTAGTTGAGCAGGCTCATGCGATACAATCCATAACCACAGAACTTGAGCACTTCAAGTGTGTGTTACCAGACAAGTTTGTCGTGGGAGACATTATTGCCAAGCTTCCTCCTTTTTGAAGGAATTTTGCTACTTCTCTGAAACACAAGACACAAGAGTTTTATGTTGAAAATCTCATTGGGTCTCTTGATGTTGAAGAGAAGGCGAGGGCAAAAGATACACATACTAGAGGTAATGAGGGACATTCTAGGCCAATGTGGTGCAGAAGAAGAATGACCAAGTTCAAAAGTTCAAAGGCAAGAATAAGACTGCACAAACAACTAGCTTCAAGAAGAAGAAAAAGAACACAAAAGATGGTCTTTGCTTTGTGTGTGGCGAACCTGGTCATTGGGCTAAGGATTGTAGCCAACGCAAGGATGGGAAGAATCAACAAGGGCAGAATTCCAAATCTGCTAATGTTGTTGTTGGTACTACTAAGACGGGAACATCAGGGTATGGTATTTTACCTACTGTTCTTTCTGTATGTCAATTTACCGATTGGTGGATAGACACTAGTGCTAATATACATGTGTGTACTGATATTTTATTGTTCTTTTCTTACCAAGTCACACGGGATTCAGCCGTTCTAATGGGGAACGAGTCACATGCTACTGTTCATGGTGTTGGCACGGTCGATCTGAAATTTATTTCGGGGAAGATCGTGAACTGAAGAACGTGCATCATGTGCCATCTATCAATAAAAATCTCGTCAGTGGATCTCTTTTGTGTAAAGATGACTTTAGACTGGTATTTGAGTCCAATAAATTTGTAGTGTCTAAGTGTGAACAATTTATTGGTAAAGGCTATGTGTGCGGAGGCTTGTTCCGCCCATCTCTTTCAGATTTGTGTAATAATATTGTGAATCATATTTGCAGTGGTAATGAGACTACTATTTGGCATTCACGACTTTGTCACATAAATTTTGGTTGCATGACGCGGTTAGCCAATTTAGAGTTTGTAACAACCCCAAAATTAGGGTTTGTATTTTAAATGTATAAAAGTACTAAAATTTAAAAACTTTTGGTTGTATCTCTTGATCATGCTCATGGTTTCCAAAATCTTGTGCATAATTTTAAAATTTTGAAGATTGTATTAAAGTTTGTGTTGAAATTTCAAACTTTTAAACTTAAATTCCATTTCTATTTGAATTTCAGGAAAGTGTGTGAATGAAAGTTTCCAAAAATAATTTATTCAAATACTAGATTATTTATCTTGAATTGTAATTATTTTTACCAAATTTTTAGAAGTGATTTTGACTTCACCAAAATTCAAATCAAATCATTAATGCAGATTTAAAAGCAATTTAATTCTAACAAAT
This sequence comes from Ampelocalamus luodianensis, assembly GCA_036346255.1. Classification (NCBI taxonomy): domain Eukaryota; kingdom Viridiplantae; phylum Streptophyta; class Magnoliopsida; order Poales; family Poaceae; genus Ampelocalamus; species Ampelocalamus luodianensis. The sequence continues at coordinate 48,501,115 of CM070623.1, forward strand.
TTTAATACATAAAATATTTAAAATTATTTTTCCTAAGTCCCTTGTGAACCTAAGAATGCCCACAAAAATTTTCAGGATTTTTAGAATTTTATTTTATTTCAAACAGCTAGGTCAAACTCATTTGTTCTCGGTCAAACTTAAATCCTAAATCTAACCCATCTACTGTTCCTCCGACTCAACCCGGACCGCACCTAAAGCAGCCTGTCTCCACCGCACCACCTCACCCCTCTTCCACTCACTGACCAGCCGGCCCCACAGGCCAGGCCTTCTTCTCCACCGCATCAACCCAGCTCCGGCCATGCATGGACACGCGCCGCACGCGCCTCTCGCCCGCGCGCCAGCTCACCGCCCCCGGTTTGGCCGGCTGCCCGCGGATTCCTTCCCCTAACCATGCCGCTATCCATCCCTGTCAAGCCCATGCCCTGCTGCCATCCCATCCCTCGTTAATGCCGACGCCAACCGAGAGCAACGCCGGCCACCATCTTGCTCTCCGCCTCTTCCCTATATAAGCCAAGCAATGGCGGCTTTGCCTCCCTTGCCGCCATTTCTACTTCGTCCCCATCTTCTCCGAGCCCAAACCAAACTTCAAACCGAAGCTCCCAGCTCGAGCTCCGAATGTCGGCCGCACCGCCTCCGAGCTCCCTAGCCACTCCGATGAGCTCCAGCCGCCCTAAACCGCGTCACGATGCGCCACATGCAACCAGGACGCATTCTCCCAAAGTCAATTTGGGGATTGAAGCCACTTGAGCCCGCACACGCCTCTTCTTCTTCGGCACCGGCCGAATCAGTCTCCACCGCCGCCACTTCAAATCCGGCGATCCCCGGCCCAATTCCTCTCTTCTTGAGTAATCTTAGACCTCGCTCTACCCTACCCCATCACTCATTCACTCTCTTCTCCTCCCTAGGTTGCCGCCGCCGTTGGTCACCCTGCGCCGCCCCGGGTCACCGTGGACAGCCCGCTCCGGTGCCTCCCCGTCTCCGCAGACCACCCAGTCATGCTCCAGGTACATCACTGGTGCTCATGCGCGCACTATTTTCACTCCCTTCTTCTCCACCGCCGTCGCCCCCTTTTCACCTCCATGGCTGGCCGCCGCTCGCCATCGCCGCGCCACCACAGTACCGCCAGTGCCACCAAGTCGCCACCCCTAGCTCCTGTATCCTCTGGGCGACCCATTTCGGTCCTCTCCACCGTCTCGCCGCAGCTCCACCGCCGGCGGCGAGCACAGCCCCATTTCGGCCAGAGCCGCCCCTGTTCCTCTCGGTTCTCTGTATGTTTATGTCTGTGTGTATTGTAGTCACTGACAATAGATTATCTTGTAAGGAGATTAGTGCTAAGTGTTATGCCTAACTAATGAATCACCGAAAATCTGCTTAGCAAATAGATAAGAGAATTAGTTAGGAGACCAATAACAACAATTCAATTTCAGCAAGATCTTTTGGTTAAAGAGAATAAGCAGAGAAGGTGTTGGATGATAAGTAATTTTGTCAGTGGGTTAATAGCATGACTCACTCCAGCAGATAAAATTTTTCCTTGCTTCATTTAGTGAGTGAAAGTCTATCTGACAGTAGGGCTCTTTAGTCAAGCTTTTGAGTAAACAATTCAATGTTTAAACTTCTGAAGGGAGTAGCCAAGAGTACTTAGCATTTTTTCAGGAAAATATTCTGTTGCAAGATGTTGAACAGAGAAGTGCTTAGATAAGAAACTGAACTCACAGTGAGACCTCCTTGCACCCAAGCCCTCTTACGCTATTAGACAAGATAATCATCATTTGAATCACTCGAAGGGTCAACAAAAATTAAAATTTTAATTTGTAAGAATTTAGTTAGCAACAATTCAGTTTAGAAAGATTTGCTTTGTAGGATGTATAAATGAAGAGGTAAGTCGAAGATGATCCACTGACAACAAAGCTAGTATCATTCGATACAAGTAATTAGAAAGCTAGGGATTCAATTAGCCATTTTGAAAGAAACTTACTTAGCAAGAAGTTTAGTCAATAGTACTCCCGAGAAGCATTTCTTCTCAATAATCGAGTGGATGAGCATGAGCAGTGAAGAAATTTGAGGGAATTAGAAATGTTCAGAGGGCTTGTGCCATCCTAATACCAAAGATGGTTAGTTCAAAGGTCGGTGATTAGTGCACTAAGTAGTTAACTGGGAATGAATACTAGTTTAGAATTGCATGTTTAATTAGAGGATGGATGACGAGATGGAACCAACTGTTATCAACCAAATTGCAAAGACAAATCTACTTGGGATTAATTCAAAATGTTCAAAGACTTAAGTTCGAGAATCTTGTTTGTTGTAGGTTGCATGTTTATTAGTCCGGAAAGTATCGAATTGGAAGGAGGTTAGTTCATAGCTTTGTAGTCCAAATATCTTGCTAGTAGTTAAACTCAACGATGTCTCAGATGGTAAAAATGGGCATTAGGATAGAGCTTCTTACGGACTTAGAAATTATTAGGATTTTGGACTTCCACACACCTAAGTTAGCGAGGAGTAAGCCTAATCAAAAAACAGTCAATAAGCTCTCTAGTTTTGAAGCTTTCAAAATTTTCTAACCTCATTATTAAAAACTAAAACCTTGTTGAATGCTTAAGATCAGTGAGTAAAACTCTTAGTGGCTAGCCATTAGTTTATCCATCTAAAAAGGGTTAAGATATTTAGAAAAACTACATGTATGTTTTTGGGCAGTAGATTTAAACTTCAAAATTTGTAACCAATTCTAATCAACTCCAAGTCAATAATTTGTGCCCTTAAATTTATCTGGATTTATAATCTATCTTGTGTGTTTTTAATTTTTGGATCCTTTTGGCATTCTGGTGTTTATTCGCTGTTTTTCGCTTTGGCAGTTTTTATCGCTAGATGACGTTGATATCGAGAGTGATCCTCTGCAGCAAGATGTATATCGCTAACAAGGCAAAGGCAAGCAGTTTGATCATATCCACTCAATCCCATTACATTTAAAATCTAATACTTTGTTTTACTCGTACGTATGCATGCTTTTGTGTCAATGATTAATTTTGTCGATTAGAGGTAGTTAATCCCATTGCATTGTTGCCCTGAAATTGTTCACCCCTGCCACTACCTTAGGAATATTATTCTCACTGGTGAATTAGAGCCCGGTGAATGATTTAGGGCATTTTATTTGTCTTTGCGATATGATGCTTAGCAATGCTTAGATACCGATAGAATTGGGCGGTTATCAACTTAGTCGATAACTTTGATCACACAAAAATTATTATAACTTTATGATTCAGCATTTTTGCTATGTTTAATTGTGAAAACTAAAAAACTGAAAATAAAATGATTTGGACTTGGGCACAATGGTAAGTTGGTGTGATTTTGGGTGTGACTGGAATGGTGTCCGAGTCAACAAGGACCGAACATCTTGTTACACTAAACCAAACATTCTTGCGTGCTAACCACACTAGAGTATATGGGACCTCTCTTGACTTAGTACTTTGGCGTGTATTGGCTCCGGGTCGCAGGAGGTCGCATGAGGGATGGTGTTGGGAGCATGATAGTTGTCCGAAAAGCTTTATCCTGAGTGGGTAGTTGTCTTTTCGGCTTTACCATGTAAGTGTATGGATTTTTATCCATACGAGCGACTCGTAGTTAATACACAATATTGGAAAACGTCTTGTTAGACTTAGCCGTGCCTGCATACCAAAGGAAGTATGCTAACCGTGGCTGGTGGAAAGGCGGTCTAAAGTGTGGGTACAGTGGTACACCCCTGCCGGGTTAAAACTATTCGAATAGCCTCGTCCTAGGTTATGGACAGGCTTGGGGAGGTCTTTCAAGAGTTAGACTACAACCTTTTAATTAAAACTTGATGGGTTGGTATGAACGGGTGTTCATACTATTGTTGTGATGGCCATTGGGTTGGTCATCTCCAGGATATCTTTATGTTACTACTTCATCAGATTTATTATTTCGCAAATAAAATTTGAATTGTTAAAACGCCTTCAAACTATTACATTATTGCAAAAGAAAACTTACTTTCTGCTAAAAGTAAGTCCAGAGCCCCCTCCACTTAAATAAAGCTTGCATGTAGTTAAATTATAGTTCTGTTACCCTTACACGTCAGTCTTGCAAAAACAATTTTTGTACTCAGATGCTTTGCTTAATGTTTTTGTTGCAGAGAAAGAAGGTGAGCCCCTAGGGCTTTCCTTTTGTGAGATGCGCTTCGGGTTTGACGACTAGCTTGGCGTCCCGGTTGGTTGCCTTGTGGGTAAAGACACACTAATTGGCTATTTTATTTATCGTCATCTTATGGCTTTTGCTTCCGCTGTGTAGTTTGTTATTTATCTTGTAATTTCAATCTGTTGTATTATTTGTAGTTTTGATATTGTAACCTCTCGTGTATGGATTTGATGCATAATTTTGTAACGGGGTGTGTATACTGCATTTCTGGGAAGTATACATATCCTGAGGCTTGGTTTATTTGAATTGTGATGCTAGGGTCAATGGAAGGCTGAGCATTACAAGTCGAATAAACTGGGGTCCTCACAGAGTTAATCCCGAAATTCATCATTGTCAAAGGTTCTAAGTGTCAAGTTTGTGTGCAATAAAAGCAGCCTCGTAAGCCTCATAAGGCTGCAGAGATAAGAAACTTGGCACCATTAGAACTCATACATTCAGATCTGTGTGAGATGAATGTTGTGTTGACAAAAGGTGGTAGGTGATATTTCATGACTTTGATTGATGACTATACAATGTGAATTAAGGAGATCATCACAAGGCCTTTACAATGCATCCCTCAATATAAGTTACATCCGCTAAGGTTTCACCTGAGGGTTGTTACGTCTACCACACCCGGACCCCTTCTTGTGCCATACAGCAGCTTACACCAGCGACACAACTCGTGTCCATGACGGCTTAAAACCAGCGACACGACTCGTGGGTCACTCCAATGGTGCAACTCGCACTGGTGGATACAAAGTATTTAGCCAGGTCGACACTATTATAGATTTGTGGTGGCACTGTTTTACGTTGGGAGGTCATCACAGGATTAAATCTTTAAAGTTATTTCGGCGGTACATGCCACATACCATCAATTCTCGTGCTACATCCGCACCAAACATCATACCACCCCCCTAGATGTGGTAACAACAAGTTATTAGGGTTTTGAGAAGCATAAACTAAATTATCTCAAATATATTAGTCATTTTCCTCCAATGATTACCCAAAATAAGTTTTATGATTAAAAGATGATGATTAGGGCAATTAATGTCCTGTTACTTAAGCAAGACTAGCATGGCGCTTAAGTACGATCTATAGCTAGTAAAGTTATCACATAATTATCTAGAGTGACAAGGATTAAGTGATTCAAAAGTCAAAGGATGGTATAATACTAAGGTAACAAATTGATATTTAACTATCTTAAGATTTGACATACATTTGCATAAGGAACTAAGCATGCAATTTGATAATTTTAAAAAATATAAAGTTGCATAAAATGTAGGTTCAATATGATCAAACTATTGACTCACCTAGGTCAAAAGCAAGTGGGTCTTGAAAGTCTTGAGCTTGCTCGATCTGGGGCTCTCCCGGGTCTTCAAACTCTAATCGAACGATCACATCGGAAAAAGAACAAACAGACGAGCAAAACAAATAAATACAAAATAAATATCAAATGAACTCCAAATTGAACAAAACCACTGCCCACAGAAAAATCTTGAATTTAGAAAATTTTAGAAACAAATTTCATTAAATTTGGAGTTAAAACGAGTGAGAACGGGCTCTCCAAAGTTTAATCTGAAATTAAATCCAGAAAAAGAACAGAGGAGAGAGAGCTCTCTGACATGTGGGGTCACTTGCACAATGCTTTTATTTTCTTTTTTCCTTTAAAATTTCTAAAGAAAATATCTACTGACAGGTAGGGCCTAGCTGTCAGCGACTAGGTGCACAGGAATAGTGCATGCACCAGGGTCCATATGCACCATGCACGGGTTCACCGAGGTCATAATTGTGCACTTAAAGGCGGTCGCACCCGCTGTCATTGACTCACAGTGAGGAACCTGAGTTAATTAATTGCATTAATTAAGGCACCAGGTCCACACACCATACTCACAGAGCGACATTAAACCAGCAATTAAACACAGCTAATTAAGGCTTAGCCCTAACGACCGAGATTTGGTAATTAAAGACCGAGCTACAGTGTTTGTCTGCTTTAGACAAAACAGAGAGCTTCTCGGGCAGTGCCTTTCCATGTTCGTCATCGGCGAGGTGATCCACGGGGGCGGCTGGGAGTGCCCAAAATGGGTTGCCCGCATCCTTGCGCACCCGATGGTGTCGGCAGCGAGGGCCAGGGTGGCCGATAGCGGCAGCGCGACAGCGAGGAGCGACGACGATGCTACGGGCTACAAGCCAACTACCAAACTGGCAACGCCCTTGGCCAATCAAAGCACACACAAGCTTCTACGTGGCATAGGGAATGCACCTGGTCAGAGAGGGAGGACGGAGAAGGTCGAAGGATGGCCGGCGGCGACGGTTCGAGGTGGCGGCGGTGGTCTTCATGTGGCGACGATAACTTGAGAGGGGAGAGGGACCATTAACCAAATGGGGAGCTCAAGGAGGGTGGGAGGGTTGTGCCAGAGAGAGGAATTGGGAGGAAACACACCGAGCCAGAGTTGGGGAAGAAAAGGGCGTTTGCGGCCAGAGATGGGGAAGAAACAAATTTCGATGGTTCCTGCGGGTCAACAAAGCAATTACCATGGGTGAATAAGTCCTTGGGCCCTGGAACATGAACCGATGGGGGTGGCGGGGGGGGGGGGGCTCACCGGAAATGATGAATGCGGTGACGGCGGTGTGGCAGCCGAAAACGAAGCTTGTGCTCATCGGTTACTTTGAGCGAAAAGAGGAGTGGGGAGGAAAGGGGAGATGACCGAGGGCTAGGGCTTCTTATAGCTGAGGGGAGGAAGGGGAGGGAGCCGTTAGGGCATCTTGATGATGCGCAAGGGCCGAGAGCGGTGTGGTGCAGCGTGGCGGGCGGGAAGTGAGAGCGCGCACGGCGCGGGAGAGGAGCTAGGGGAGGTGTATGGGCAGGCGGCAGCGCACGCGCGCACACCGCGCAGAATCGACAGCGGCGTGTGTGGCAAAGGGCGAGCGCCGAGTCCGAGGCGCTCTAGGCATGTGTCGGGCGCGCTCTGCGTGTGTTCCAGCGTGTCAGTAGCGTGTCTGGGTAGCATGGGCCGGGGAGGGGGGGGAAAGGGTTCGTGGGAGAGGTTGGGCTGGGCCATGCCCAAGAAGGTTTTTGGATTGAAGAAAATTTTGAAAACTAAAGAGAAAATTGATTTGCAAATTTGAATTTAAATTGAATTTTGGAAATCCTTTTACAAAGACGAAAAACATGATGTTCTGAAACCCCACAAGGAATCACTCTTTACGCTATGCTCAAATGGAGCCCCAAGAAGGATCCCCATCGAGATCACGAGGCCTCACCAGATCCCAGGAACGGCTTCCCCGGTGGCAATGGCGAGCGCAACATTGCCCCCTCCCCCTGCGGCTAGCTCAGGAGGTTGTCCCAGGAGCTGCACTGGAGCTTCGTTCTCGCCATCGTCATCGTCGTCGTCTATGGCGTTCACCAGGGCGTTGGCACCGCTTTTGCCGGCATCGCCACCGGGTACTACTCGTCTACTGGAAGGACGTGCAACGCGTGCAGCCGTCCGCATCGCAGTTCTACCGGGGCGTCATCAACGTGCTCTAGATCGTCAAGTGTAACACCCTGGCCCAATACTGAGTCTGAAATGCCACTAAACCACACAAACTATTAATTTCAACATCAATTAACAGTAAATTACAGAAAGCATATCAATGATAAGATCCGTCCACGAGTTACACTAATACAAGCATAACGATATGACAATCATAGATGATTAATTCCTAGGAAGCATGACAATATAATAAACCAAGATCAAAGGAAAACCAATCGAATCAAGACTATTGAATGAATAAACAACTCTAACCTATCAACTAATGCTACGTAATAATATAAGTCCTAATTATAAATCATCATGCTAATAAAATATCTCATGACCAATATTTCATGTAATTGAATATATGATGTGGTTCCAAGTGCGCTAGCCCTTCCCATGAGTAACGTTGTCAACGGTCACCTAAAAACAATAATAGAGTAAGGGTGAGTCCACGACTCAGCAAGTACAATAATAAACAATGAGTAATAATTAATCAACTGTAAACTACACCATCATCACATCAACTATTTTATTTTCTTTATCCTCATACTCAATCATCAAATTTTCTTTTCATTCAATGCATCCCTAAGCTATATGTCCACATGCACTTCTTTCACGTATATCGGTATAGCGTGAGTGAACACTCGCAGTAATGTTCACTCTCAAGCCCGTCCTCCAAAAGGATTTGGGGGCATCCTCCACTCCCGTAGAGTCTCTACCAATAAGGTAGATATGTGATCAACATGATCACATTCTCTTCATGCAATGATGCCTATGAATGCACAAGTTAACATAAGTTCATCAATAATACCATCTTCCAATATTCTTGAATTCATCAATGCAATTAATATCATAACCATTCATATTGTTTGCAATTAAATAAGATGAAAGCAAAACAATATAATGGTAATGAGTGATAAATAATATAGCGATCCACCATCGATCACTGTCTACTATGCACTTATCTCTTTATCCTCGCGAAGTGGATAACGAAGCGGTGACAAGGCACTAGAGGCCACACTCTTTGGATAAACATTGCAAGACAGAACTCGAAATCATAATATCACAGCACTCACACTTTACACTTATTGTCATCGCATGTCTACGCCAAACCGACCCAATTAACCCAAAACTACCGGACGTACTATCCATTGTCCTAGTAGTAAAACGGCTCTAACTTATATATCTAAACTCCAAATCTTGATATCCACTATTTTTTGGAATCCTTATGAAAAAGCCTACAACTTCCTAGTTATGATGAACTTTTGATTCTACTTTTCTCTGCCCTGTTTCTTTCCCCGAAGACCGCCCCAGAATCGGTCAGAACAGTCCACTTCATAATTTTATATCTTTAATTTTAAAAATTAAAAATATATGAACGATATCAGTTAAAAAAATTACACATAATTTTCTAGTTTATTCAAGTTATCATCACATTTTAATTTTGCCAGCTATTAGATGAAATTGACCCATCTTCACAACATCTGCCAACTACGTTTGAATTCTGGGCAGTGACATTCCCGTGGCCGTAATTTTTCACTCGCTACTCCGATTCTAATGATCCAGACCTTTCTAGAAAGTTAATGAGATTATCTAACTTTTTTGTAATTGAATCAATCTCTGAATCCGAGCCTAAATATCCCAAAAGCCCCCACAAGGTTCTGCGTCTAACCTTGGCGAATTAGGCACGCTGAAAACTAACATTCTCCTAATCAAAACGATTTACAAACCTAATTAGACTAATCCATGGCAAATCCTAGGGATTAACATGGTTTACCTTTGACGAACATGACGGATCACGAAAACCCGCGAAGAACCTCCTCTTTTCCTTCCTTTTCTTGTTCTCCTCTCCTTCTCCTTGCTCCTTTCCTCCTTGCTTCTCCTCTCCTCTTGCTGTTATGGTGAATCAAATTTACCATGAACAAATTTCAGAAATTACACCAAGGGAACTATTCTAGTACGCACATGAAAGTAATCATTGTTTCCTAATCATCAAGGGAACTATTCTAGTAGAAGGAAGAGAGGTGATAAAATATGATATGTAAGGAGCTAGTATGTCTTAAGATGGATTTGTGCATTGTTGCACATATAAAGGTTGCAATTTGGTTGAATCAAATTGTGCTAAATGATCTTATAGCTTCCGCATTTTAGCTAACAATAAATTCCAATGTTCTTGCCACATGACATGTCTTTGTTTTGATCTTTTTAATGTTCGAAGGGGGGCACTTGGCTTGTTAAGTATCCCCTCCGCGCTCGTCTTTTCAGCTGGGATTCTTCTAAAGGAGAACGGTGCCATGGATTTTGAGTACAAACAGGTTAGCTAAAGTGCTATACTGCTAAAGTGATTGTGTGATTGATTTTTAAGTTGGTTGATTACAGTTATGGACAGGGTTCACTCCGAATGTTATTGCTAAATTCAGGTCCACAAGAAGTTCTACAGAACAATTGAAATCTATGTAGACAACACTGAAGTGCCCGGAAGTCTGGAGGCCGTGTGTCTATATTTTATTGTGCCTCGCGCTAAGCCTGGATGTTCAAAGAGGAATGTTCTATTGGTACACAGATCCAAGTGCTGGACTATCATTTTCTGAGGTAGTTTGTGCTATAATTCATACATTATACATGCCTGCAATTACAAAAATTCTCGAGATAGTAGTATTACAAAGACTAAAAACACATGCTAAAGATGAATCCATATACATGGTGTTATTTCAGGCTAATCCCCTTCTGTTTCTTTTTTTTAAAAAAAAGTTTCTAATGGTTTTCCTTGGTCTTGTGAAACCCTTAGGAGGCAAGACAGCAGGATGCCATTTTGATATGTTCAGCTTCCATTGATTTTCCTTTAGGTCATGATAAGCTTTTATCGATGTTCAACTTGCTAAAGAACTGATAAAACCTTTATTTGTGCGGGGATTTATTGGTCTCATCTATTCGATAGGTTCAATTGGTTCACTACTCGGCGTTTACTATACCAAAACATGCTGGAGGACTATCCTTTCCGCAGCTTGCTTTTATGGAGGCAACTGCTCGCGAATTTAGCGGGAACGCCTGATCTGGTATTAGTCACCAGACTAAACATGAAAATTGGCATACCAGATTACTTCTTTGTGGTGATTGATAACAGTGTCTCCCAATTTGTTGGCCAACTCAAATGGTTGCCACTTCTTGTACTTTTCGGGCATCGAAGGCACCTTTTTCGCCCTGCTCATGTCCACACAAAATATTGTGCTGCTTATGTCTTCTTGGTGGGGTGGCCTGCTGCTGCACATGCTGAATGTGACAGAACAGAATTCAGTAACCTTTGGGCTGCTGTGTTGATAAGAAACGTCATGAGGTTGCTCCCGTTGATGTTCCTGTTTCTGGTCCCTCGAAGCGATCAGAATTCAACACTCCTTCCTGCAGAGATGCTTGAAGACGGAGGATGTACAGAAGCTGTGAAAGGAGGATCAGGCAGCATTGAATTTTCTGTCCTTGCTGAAGATGAAAAAGGTGAAGTTCTTGATACTGAAACAGAAGATATAGAGCTGATCCCACTCATGGACAATATCTGACTGACCAGAAGAATTGATCAACGATGCACTTCATGTCTTCTGCGCTTGTGATTTTGTACACTGTTTCATCAGTAGTTCAAGTCTACTTCAAGATGGGGAGGCCAATTTTACGATGATCAGGCCAAGCAGTGGTAGAACCTTGTGATCGGCGCTCTCCTAGCAGGTCCATTGTTTCACAGGCACAAGCAGCATTTGATAGCGAAAACTGAAGATACAGAGCTGTTCTCAGCCATGTGCAAGAGTTGACTGAGCGCGGGAGTTGCTTCGTGATACATACTTTTCCCTACATGTGTGTCAGGCACTTCGGTTCCTTCTTTTTGTCACCATACTTAAGCTAATCAGGATTTCTTTCTGTGGTAGAAAATCTATTCTTTGGAATGATACAGTTTTTTTTTTGGATAAAGAATGATGCAGTTCATTGTTCCTAAACAACAGTACCTTATCTGACTGTAATTATACATTTGACAAAGCACTCCTATATTCCTATGCTTTGATAACTGAATTTGAAGACGTAGCTTTTAGTTTGAATTTCAAGAAAGATACAGTGTTGGCAAACTGCTTTAACCGTTGGTTTATTTGTATTTTCTATTACCATGAGCATCAGAAAGTTTGGTCATACAGCAACTCTCTCTCTCTCTCCACACACACAGAGAAAGACAAATTGCTCTTGATTAGTCAATAACAATTACCGTACTAATGCCCAGGCCCTGTTTGTTTAGTCTTTTTGTCTGACTTAAAAGCAAAAAAGTCTAAGGTCCTCAAATTACCATCGTATATAAATACAAATTGTTCCCTTTTTTTTTCGTCGAATCCTTCCCCCAACCCGACGCCTACCTGGTGCTCCCATCCCCTCCCGACGCCTCCTGCTCTCCCTTGTCCTCCCGATCGGCGCCGCCTCCCACCTCCCCTCCCGACGCCGCCGCCTCCCACTCCCGTTCCCCATCCCGTTTGCCGCCGCCCCCGAACACCGCACAGCTCTGGTGAGTTATGGGGACCGGGCAGCCGCAAAGGTACAGAACATATTGTAATAGTTGTTGATATTCGATGTACCCTCTGAACCATCCTTTTGCCCTTTCCGATGATTTATAATTGAAATTGTTTCATCTCTCTGAAATTGCAGAGTCTTCATCAGAAGTTGGGCAAGAAATCCTCTATTCAAACGAGTGTTCCAACAGCTGTGCTCTATGATGGATCAATAACAGATTTTGATTCTCGCTTATATGGGTTTGACATTGGCACTTATCTTGAGGTATAGCTGAGTACTCCTTCTGAACTGTTTGACACCTTCTCATTTAGTTTTAGCACATAAGGTATTTGTTCTAAATGTGGCACTTGGATTGGATCTAGAATTACTATACGCATAAGGTGTTAGTTCCTGATGTGTCTGTAAAACAATGTTCCTGGAGGATGCATGTCTGCATTTAACTACATTGAGGATCGAATTAACCTATTAGACAACAATGTCTTAACATGATTGTTCTCACAGCTATGAACTTGGTAGCTTTATACATGACCCTGTGAAATGCTGGTGTAGTTCCTTTCTTTAGTGCATTTCTGAAATGTGTATACATCATTCAACTAACTTAAATAAAATGCAGGTTATTGAGCACATGGAGGAGGACCAAGCAAGTTTATTTGGCAACGTCGTCTTGAGTTCATTTCGTCCGATGGTTCTCATTGTTTCGACACCTAACTACGAATACAACCCTATTCTCCAGAGGTCGGCTATGCCCAACAAGGAAGATGAGCTGGAAGAAAACGCTGGTCCTTGCAAGTTCCGTAACCATGACCACAAGTTTGAGTGGACAAGATCCCAATTCGAGTGCTGGGCTACTGACCTCGCAGCGAACCATAACTACAGCGTGGAGTTCAGTGGCGTTGGCGGCTCGGGTGAGGAACCAGGCTATGCTTCCCAGATTGCTGTTTTCATAAGAATGACGCGAGGTCAAGAAGAGACGTTTGAGAACAAAGTGATCTCCATCAACCTTACGAGCTTCTCTGGGAGTGGCCTAACGCATCGATGGTACCGTCTCACTGAGTACTCGTAGGACATACACCAACTCTTCACTGTGCTTGTAACTAGGCGAAGAGACAGGTTGGCACTAACTTGTCGGTAGGAAAACTCCACCCACCCAGATTGTGTCGCTGGATATTGGTGGGGTAATAAACAAGTATCACAGCGTGGAACTAAACAGTTGTGATAACTCTGAAACCATTCCTCGCGATCGCGATGGTTTAATCCCTGTAAATCAGAAAAACATTATGCACGAAATGACTATTTGTCATCTAGAAAAAGAATTAGGCTATCTGGTACTTTCTCCTGGGCGGAGGTGATTCAGCGCGCAGCCGCCATGAACTGCAATTCTCCCTCGTGTTCTTAACGGATCGTATCTTGAATTCTTGATTGCCTGTTAGAACATTGGCGTGTAGAAAATGCGATTGATTGGTTCGTTGATTCGAATCAGATGAGTGTGAGATTGTCGTAGTGGGGTTTCAGATAATGTGGTTAGGTTGGTGTCTTAGTTAATCAAAGATTTGATTTGCAGATGAATGAACTGTGGAATGGGCCAAAGGAAACAACTTTTCAGTTTTTGGCATCTGCAATGGATTGCCCTCCTGCAGTGTTCCTTCTTTAACTTTTTATTAGCAGTAAAGTTGTATTTGAGTGCAGTGTTCCTTCTTCTTAACTTCTTATTAGCAGTAAAGTAGTATTGGGGTGCTTTTGTTGTGATTGCAATAGATAAAGGTAAGGATTTCATAGGTAGAATGAAAAATAGAGATTCATAGGTTAATGCATGAAAGACATCTGCTTATGCTAAGTCCTACTTCTAATTTTTGGGTTGTAGAGTAAGGAGCAAGGATAGTTCAGTTATTATTATCCAGGAGCAATTGACTTGCTTTATCCTATATTGACCTTTCTATATTCATTTCTTCCGTTGCGCAATGTCCAAAATAAATACACGCATGCACTACGAGCGATATCCATTTTGTTTCATATGTACCAATGCATGTATCGTCATATTTTCAGATCCCATGAAAAAATGACTGTTTAAATACATACTTAACAAGGTCTTTTAAACCCTTAAGGGCATTTCAGACCTTTCATCCTTCACACACAACTCAATAAGTCAACATCCTACAAAAAATCTGACTACCAAACAACAAAGTTTGGCTTAAAAGCTTAGAGGCTTATAAGCTGATTAAGCCAAAAAGTTGGCTTTAAACTATAAGCCAAAAAGTCTAAACCTAAACAAAGAGGGCCAAATAAAGGGGTGGCTTTTTTATCTGACTTATAAAAAACTTAAACCATTTCAAGTCTAAAAGCCATAAGTCATGAATGAGGTGTTTTTTTTTTTGCTTTTACGGAATAGAATATCTCTTTACCACCGAACTTCGTTAAAATTACTCTCAAAATACCATTGGTATATAATTGCAAACCGTTTCGTTTTTTTCAGTCGTTTCCACCCCTTCGGTCCCAACCCGACGCTGCCGTCTCCCATCTCCCATCACCATCGCCACCGCCTCCCATCTCCCCTCCCGACGGCGTCGCCTCCCATCTCCCCTCCCGAACGCTGCCGCCTCCCATCTCTCCTCCCCATCGCTGCCACCTCCCATCTCCCGTCCCGACGGTGCCACCTTCCATCTCCCCTCCCGAACGCCGCCGCCTCCCATCTCCCATCCCCTTCGCTGCCGCCTCCCATCTCCCCTCCCGACGTCGCCTTCTCCTCTGGCACGGACTTCGCCTCTCCTCCTAGATCAAGGTAAGTCTAGATTCAATAGCACGGACGTCGACTCTGTTGCTGCTGTTGAGAAGGTGGGAGTTGCTGATGTTATGAGCCACATTTCAACGGGAGGTGGTGCCAGCTTAGAGTTGTTGGAAGGAAAGGAGCTTCCTGGAGTTGTTGCATTGGATGAAGCCGTCACTGTGGCCGTATGAGGCTAAGTTTCATTTTGTTGCATCTTCATCTTCATGTACCATTCTAAACATGATATATTCTTCTCCTTGTTTGCACCTCTTTCAACCGGTCAAAATGTAAGAGACCAATGTTTTATAGAGATACTGGGAATTGTTTGAATAACATCCCCAACAACTTGTGTTTACTTGAACTTTCTTTCCCCAGTTAAAACAATTAGCGTTAGCAAACGTTTAAATGGATGTTTGCCTGTTTGTTCCCTGGGACCTTTCTGTGTCAGCTGTCAGGACCTGCTTCTCTGAGTTAAGATGTGATTTTCGTTTTCTTTTCTTTGCCAGGGAAGCAAACTTTAGGTTGTGGACTGTTGGACGTTCTTGGCATGGTAGAAGTTCTGTCTGGAACAATCAGACACCTTTTAACTCCTTGGGAAAATTTCAATTTGAATGCCCCGTCTTGTGGTTGTGATAGCTGTTGATATAAATACAGAGGCCTCTGCTCCGGATTCTCGTTTCTATGTCAATGGATCAGCAATCGATGATGGAGATATGGGTGTCTTTCGTAATAGTATTGCTACTTCTTTAATGTCTGCAAGAGAGTAAATAGATTACATTAATATGATATATACTTATTGCAATGACAAGATAATTGCATCATATATGATTAAATATTATTTTGTTACTGTGTTATTTTGTTTGGTTAACTGATATTGGCCATTCTATATTAATTTCTTCCGTTGCGCAATGTCCAAAATAAATGCATGCATACACTACGAGCGATATCTATTTTGTTTCATATGTACATATGCATGTATTGTCGTATTTTCAGATCCCATGAAAAAAAATCAGTTTAAATATATGCTTAACAAGGTCTTTTAAACCCTTAGGACATTTCAGACCTTTCATCCTTCACATACAACTCAATAAACCAACATCCTATAAAAAAGCTGATTACCAAACAACAAAGTTTAACTTAAAAACTTTGAAGCTTATAAGCTGATTAAGCCAAAAGGCTGACTTTAAGCTATAAACCAAAAAATCTAAACCTAAACAAACAGATCATCAGTGGCTATTTCGAGTCGAGCAGTTTACCTGGACAAGGAGTGAGCACATCGTGCAGCACATCGCGCGCTGTGTGGCTGGGATCATGGGGGCAGGGCTACGACTACGACCTGGGCCAAGTAAACATCCACGCGCTGTGCGTGCATTTGGCTGTGCCGTCGAGTGGGACACCAAACGGAGGAATCGAGCGGTCCCGTTGGAGCAGGCCAAAAATGCCAGAACGCGGAGACGCGGGCGGAGATTTGCTCCCGTGCCGAGTGCGTTGCCGGAGCGAGTGTAGCGTAGGCTGGCCTAACGAACGACGCGCGGCTGTAACGGCCATTATCACCCCCATTAGTTTCCACCGTTCGCGGTGCTGCGCCGACCGATCCGCAACCACCCTCAGCCCACCGCTCGTAGCAAGCTAGCGCAGGGCGGGGGGAGGGGGGAGGCAACCCGCAGTGCGCCCGTGCCGACTTCACCGCGCCGCACGCGGTCATGCGCGCAACCCCGCAGCCTCCCACGTCCACACTGTTGATTAATCCTTGATTGCATCTGTTTATTTTTGCATGGTAACCGATAGCCATGCAACGCATTGTTGTTTCAGTTTTCTGTTTGCATGGTTGTACGTATTGATATTTCAGTTTTTGTTTGCATTAGTAGTCATTGATGGCGCTAATTGCCTCAACGTGGGATGGTGTTGTAGTGGCTATAGGTTCATGTAGTATTTAGTTTTGCAGATACTCTTTTGGCTAGTATAAATAAGAGAAGAAAAACTAGGAAAAGTTGTGTGGTTTAGCAGCACCAAAACATTTGTGTCTTGCAAGTTTATTCTTCTTCCAGACGAGTATGTGTGTTCTGTGTTCCAGGCGTCTCGTATGTGTAGACACCGGCGAGCGGGCTAACAATTGGTATCAGAGCCTGACTACCATAGCCTCGCGATCCCAGTCCAGCTCACGTACTCCGCCCCGGGAGCGTGGACGGAGCAGGGCACGAAGGGGAGGACACGAGCAGGTGGTGCAGGAGCGCGTCGTAAGGGCAGTGGCGGACCTAGGATTTTACCACAGGGTATGCCGTAAAAAAATTTTCTTACGCAATTCGGTAAAACCATTTACAATTCGGTAAAATCATATTCTAATTCGGTAAAACCAAATACATTAAATAATATGATAAGCCTTAAATTCAAAGATTAAGCTAGAAATGATGACAAATCTCGATATAAATAGTTCAAATGAAATACAAATAGTTCAAAATATAGCCATAGAAGAGACTTACAATGTTACTTGTCTGACTTTATCCGCCGCTTTCTGAATGACATGAATGTCTCGATTATATCATCTTCATCCACTTGGAAGAAAATATCCCGCTCAATGAATGTGACTAGACAATCGTCCAAAACACTATCACCTAGCTTATTCCTTGACTTTGTTTTCACTATAACCAATGCAGAAAATACCCTTTCAACACTCGCAGTTGCCACCGGTAAAAGCAATATCAATTTGAGAAGCAAGTAAACCATATCATACACTTTGTGCCTCTGTGTTTCAACAAGCTTAACTGAGAGATCAACAATGTTGTCTAGACCTTTGAAGCTATCATCTCGTCGCATGTCATCAATATAATTATCAAGTTGCAATTCAAGTTTTAGCAAATCATTGTTGGAGAACTCCTTAGGATAAAATTCAGCCAATCTACATACCTTCTGTGCATCAAAAGAAACAAATGAGTGGGAAGGACTGAAGGCTGACATACAAGAGAGTAGCTCCATATTGATCTCATCAAACCGATTATCAAGCTCTTGACTGATTTGATCAATGACACCAATGTATACTTCTCTTCTGAAATAGTCATCATTTGTTTGGTTTCGGGCACGGGCATACCTTGCTGATTTTCCATAAGGCACATAAGCACCATCCATAGCAGAACTTCAACATCATGTTTAATGCAAAAGAAGTGACTCTCTCAAGAAAATGATCCCAACCATCGGACCTCAATCTTTGCATTCTGTTCTTTGCCACATTAACAAGTGAGATTGCATTAAGAATATCTTGATCCCTTCTCTGCAAGCACTCAGATAACTCATTTGTGTATCCAAGAATAACATACATTAAGTGCACAAAGAAAATGAACTCAAAGGTTTCAAATGCTCCAAGCACAAAATGTATCTTTGTCCAATCATCCTTATGTGAAATATCATCACCGAGATCAATGAGCACATCATGGATTGAGGAATACATAGTGATGATGCTGCATATAGTTTTGTAATGAGAGCCCCACCGAGTGTCACCAGGCCTAGGCAAACCCATCTCTTGATTTAATCCACTCCCCGATTCAAGCTCACCACACTCTAGTGATGTCTTGATATTCTCAAGCCTAGCATTTCGAAGCATACCATGACGCTTGCAAGAAACCCCAACAATGTTCAACAAGATAGATACTTGATCAAAAAAAGTCTTACAATCAGTATTTCCCTTGGCAACAACAACAAGAACTAGTTGGAGTTGATGTGCAAAGCAATGAATATAATACGCAGAAGGTGATTCTTGCATGATTAATGTTTTCACCCTTTAATATCTCCTTTCATATTGCTAGCTCCATCATAACCTTGACCTCTAATCGAGTCATACTCAATCCATGACTAACAAGTAAACCTTCGATAGCTTCCTTAAGTGACAAAGAGGTAGTATCATCTACATGAACAACTCCAATGAAGTGCTCACAAGGCCTTCCAAGTTTATCAACATAACGCAAGCAAAGAGCTAGTTGTTCTTTATGTGATATATCACTAGACTCATCGGCTAAAATTGCATAGGGCTCATCACCAAGTTCTTCAATTATTTTCTTTCTAGTTTCTATGGCACAACAATGAATAATTTGCTTTTGTATCTTTGGACTAGTTAAGGTGCAATTACCTGGAGCATTGTTCAAGACATGCTTGTTCACTTCATCACTATTTCCTGCAAGAAACTTCAAAAGTTCAATGAAGTTTCCTCTGTTGCTAGACTCTTCGCTTTCATTATGTCCACGGAATGCCAATCCTTGATGCAAAAGAAACTTGATACATCTAAGTGAATATGTCAACCTTTTCTTGTAAAGACGAAGATCCTCATCAGTCCACTTCTCAATGTGATAATCAATTGCTACCTTGGGATTCATAAAACCAATGTATCTCTCCGAGTGCATGCCTTGTGTGCCATAGAACCACTATGTTTGAGAAGTGCTTTGTTTCCTATATTCCAATTATTCCATCCATCAACAATAAATGTATTTGACCGGTACCTTTCTTGAACAAGTAGCATATAAAGCAAAACGCGAGAATCCTTCTTGATACTATATTCAAGCCACTCATGATTATACAACCATGTCAAATTGAATTGACGATCTCTGTCTCCAATCTTTCTTGATGGAAAATCATGTATATAAGGTTTGCATGGACCTTTAGTAATATATACTCTACGGATTGCATCTTGATCATTAACATGATAATCTTTAATGGGTAGCCTTTCACCTGGATCATGTGGAAGGCGATTGATGTCATAAACCGGCGGCTTTGATGCGGGCGGTGGCGATGACGGGGGCGGGGGCGAGGGCACATGATCCGCAATTTCTTCAACTACTACTCTATCTTCCTCTTGATTATGCTCTTCCACAATAGTTTCAACCGGAGGTGGGCGGGGTTCAAAGCAACAAAGAACCGCCTTCTTTCTTTGCGTGTTTCTGAAAAAGAGATACAATGTCTCCATTTCTCTTCATAATTCAACAGTTCTGAAAAAACACTTTAGCAATTAGCTCACATGCGATGATAGAATGCATAAATTCAGACAGACTATAAGACGATTATGTACGAACCCAGAAGGAAACAAGCAAAACTTAAAAGCATATTTCTTCGATAGTCATGATTAAAAAAAAACGAGGCTGCACAAGGATGGACGCATGAGGTATTCTGGAGGTCTGGGCATGGCGTTGCCTACTTGCCTACCTCTGTGTGTAATAATTCTTGCAGAACAACAGTACTAGTACTTCAAGCATATATGGTGCCTTTTCTTCTTCATCTTTTCTCTCTCCAAAACAAGATTTAGTATGTGCTTTTTTTGGGGGGGGGAGATGCTTGCTGTTTGTTTGTTATTAGCAGATAACGAAATGAACTATATATAGTCAATTGGCATCATCTCTCGTATACTGTGTACCTCGGGACAAAGTGATGGATGCCGTCACTGCCGTGGAACCAGGTGCAGCTGCCTGCGCGACTTCCTGCAGAGCCCCGGCGACCTGGAGCCGTGGAGCGCCTCTACTGCGAGATCCACCTCCTCAAGGCCCTCCGCCACCGCGCCATCATGCGCCTCCACGCCTCTTGGGTCGACGCGCCCCGCCGCACCGTCAACTTCCTCACCGAGGCCCGAGCTCTTCACCTCCGGCACCCTCCGCCAGGCGCCAGTAATTATGCCACCTCATGAAGACATGAACTCGGCCTTCTTGGTTCCATCATCTGATCATCTGATCAGTTCTTGATGATGGCAATGGCGTCTTGGTGGTGCTGTGTGTGTCTACAGAAGCTGAAAGGCCGTCTACTCTTGCGCGTGCTCGCGTGCCCAGGGTATGCCGTGGCCCACCCGGCATACCCTGTGGGTCCGCCCCTGGTAAGGGAGACGACAGGATCGGTCGTCTACCCTATGCGGAGTTGCGGACGACGACGAACTACACCGACTGGGCTCTCGTGATGAGGGTGAACTTGAAGGCACAAGGACTGTGGGCGGTAATCGATCCCGGCAATGCCAGCGAGAGGGAGGACATGATGGCTCTGGCAGCCATCCTCCGAGCCGTGACGTCGGACATGCTGTCCACGTTGGCTGTGAAGAACACGGCCAAGGAGGTATGGGATGCCGTGAAGATGATGAGGATGGGCGTGGATTGCGTCCGCGAGGCAAAGGCGCAACAGCTGCGCAAGGAGTTCGAGGACATCTAGTTCAAGGAGGGAGAAACGGTGGACGAATTCTCTGAGAATTACGGGTCTCGTCAACTACCTTCGAGTCCTCGGCAACACGGTGGAAGAAGAGAAGGTAGTGAAGAAATTCCTTCGCGTTGTGCCATCCAGGTACACCCAGGTGGTAATCGCGATCGAAACGTTGCTGTACTTAAGCACGTTGTCAGTTGAGGAGCTCACCGGTCGGCCGGCGGTGGAACGAATACGCACGATGACACTAGCGAGACGATGCGCGGCGCTCTTATCCGAAGAGGAGCCAATGACAGTCCTTCACAAGCAGTTCGAGGAGTGGCTCGCACGCGAGTTCGAGGAGTGGCACGCATGCACCAAGAAGAGGGAGCAAGGCGATGGCTCTTCCGACGGTGATAACCGTTATCGCGGCAAGCCACGTGGCCATGGGCGCGGCAAAGGCCGCATGACAAAGAGAGGCGATGGCTCGCGTCGGCGCGCGCCGTGACATGTCGCGGGTTCGATGCTACAACTATGACAAGTACGAGCATTACTCGGTGGACCGCCGCAAGCCTAAGCATGCCGAGCAAGTTAATCTGATGCAGGTTCACGACGATGAACCTACGCTTCTCATGGCGCAGGTATGCGCGCTCACCGAGGCTTCTGTGGGCGCGAGCACTGACGTGGTGCTCAATGAGGTGCACGCACAGGTGCATCTAGGGCGCGAGGAGGACGCCCATAACGTCGCTTGGTACCTGGACACCGGTGCCAGCAATCACATGTCCGGGTGCCAAACAAGCTTCGCGGATATGGACGAGGGCGTCACCGGCTCCATCAAGTTCGGCGACGGCTCGGTGGTGGATATATGTGGGTGTGGCACTGTCCTATTCACCTACCAGAATGGGGAGCACCTTGCGTTGATGGGGGTGTACTACATCCCACAACTGCACAGCAATATAGTGAGCCTCGGGCAGCTCGACGGGAACGGCTACCAGACACTCATCCAGGACGGCATGCTTACTATTCGTGACCGACAGTATCGCATACTTGCTCGGGTAAACCGCACTCGCAACCGGCTGTATATGCTTACCCTCAGCATTGCACAACCGGTGGGCCTGTTCGTGCGGCGCGGCGACAGTGCATCGGGCGTGGGACCCGGCAGCGTGTGGCGACACGCGGCGACGTGGCAGAGTGCAAGCGGCCAAGGGGCGCGGCGTGCGGCACGCAGCAGCGGCCGCACACATGACGGTCCGCATAGCACGTGCGGAGGTGGCGCGCAGAGGGCGCAACGACGACCCAGAGAGTGACGGCGGCTCAGGTGCGTGTTTCGGCGACGTGGCGCGGGGCAGTAGCACTCGGCGGCCAGCGGGGCCGGCAGCGGCTGCTGAAGGTTCATGAGGAGGCAGCGTGGAGCGATAGCGCGCGGTGGGCAGTGTGGCCGGCGGTGGCGGCTTCAGCCCCAGGCGGCGCACGACGGCAGCTCGGCCTAGGGCTCGCATGGCGGCGCGTTGGCACGATCTCAGGCGCACGGAAGCGCGAGGTGCTGCGGCGGCGGGAACGCGTGGCACGACATCAGGTCGACGGCCAGCGATGCGACGGGCGGCGCGGTTGGCGCTGGCGGCCTACAGGGCGCGCATGGTTGGCGCGGCGAGCGCCGGTGTCAGGCCGATAGGGGCACACACGGGAGCGCACGCATGGCGCACGTCTCAGTGGCCGGTGGCACGGCGCGGCCGACACACAGTGCCGCCATGGTCGGGTGCGACAGCAGGCGACGCGCGGCAGTCAAGCATATACTTAGGTACATTGCTGGTACGCGGAGCTATGTTTGTCATTACGCAAAAATGTTGGAAGAGCCATGGTTTGCCAGCTATAGTGATAGCGACATGGCCGGTGACATCAACGACGTCAAGTTCCAGGAGCTGCGCACAAGGATTGGCATCGTCGAGATCAAAAAAACACATCAAGGATTAGGGGGTGTTTGTTGATTAATTCTTGATTGCATCCATTTATTTTTGCATGGTAACTGATAGCCATGCAAGGCATTGATGTTTTAGTTTTCTGTTTGCATGGCTGTACGCAATGTCATTTCAGTTTTTGTTTGCATTAGTAGTCATTGATGGCGCTAATTGCCTCAATGTGGGATGGTGCTGTAGTGGCTGTAGGTGCATGTAGTATTTAGTTTGGCAGTTACTCTTTTGGCTAGTATAAATAAGAGAAGAAAAACCATAAAAAACTGTGTGTTTAGCAACACCAAAATATTTGTGTCTACTGTCTAGCAAATTCATTCTTCTTCCAGATGAGTGTGTGTTTTGTGTTCCAGGTGTCTCGTGTGCGTAAACACCGGCGAGCCGGCTAACACACGCAAGCACGCGGCGCTTTCCACCCGCGGCCAAACACTCCACCAAGCCACTGCCTTCACCGCGCACTGGCTTCGGGCCGCCGGCCGGACCCCTGGCTGCCATAATTTGATCTAACAAAAACGGTAACGCAGGTATACCACAATCAGTAACTTGACAAGGCCGAACGTCTGAACCCGAGCCCAGTCGCATGTGCTTTCCTGACCGAGAAAATTTCTACAACCAACCGACGCACCGTCCCTCAGCCATGATTCCCAGAGCCCAGAAATTGAGAGACGATCATTTCATAGCTGAATCATTGATTCATTCATTCATCATCAGCCTGAAAGAACCGGGATCTAGTATATCCCAGTGCATATGGTCAGAGAGGCATAAGGAAACCAATCATTAAAACCGCAGTGTCACATCAGAAAATGTCAGATGGAAACGCAAATCTCATTTTTTTTTAATACAAAAAACACATGCATCACACCAACCTGAAGAATTTTTTTTATTTAATCTTTTTTAAAATTTTATTTTAAAGTTAACACATCGCAAAGTTTATTTCCATTTCTGACCCCTTTGGTCACGTCACCACCCGTGGCGTGACAAAACAATACTATCACGCTAGCCTATTTCTAGTCAAAGTCTTGTCACGCCACCACAAGTGGCGTGACAGTGTTGTTTGGTCACGCCACCACCAGTGGCGTGACAAAAAGTGCGATTTTAGGGACTTTTTTCTGTGGCGTAACAGTATTGTTTTGTCACGCCACGGGTGGTGGCGTGACCAAAGGGGTCAGAATTGAAAATAAAGTTTGCGAGAGGTAAACTTTAAAATAAAATTTTAAAAAAGATTAAATAATAAAAAAAGTTTCAACCTGAACCGGCAACCAGATATACCTTGAACACTTGCTTTTTTTTCAGAACCAACAGCAATCATGCTCTACTGTTGTGCCAGCTTCTTCAGATGTTGAAACATCTTTTGCTTTATCCACTGCCGGTCGTATGGCAGGAAAGCATGAAGTGCATGATCATACCTGCAAGTGCAGAGTACATAGCTGGTAAGTTTTAGCACATCATTGTAAGTCGTTTTGCATTGTGATTTAACACTTTGAAAGTCATAAACTTGTACTTACACTAGTGCACTTATGTCGGTTAGGCCATCAATGAAGAAGTACAGGTCGGTGATATCATAAGTTTAGTTCCTGACCATTGGGTTGATATTCCTGACCTTCCTTTCATAAAGGCCACAGATCACTGTCATTTCAGAGGAGCACCCTGGTAAGTAAAATGTGAGTAGAAAGGGAAGAACACACATACACACACAAAATGAACTCAAATATGAGGCACTTGCTAGAGAAAAAGCGCACAATGCTTGGCCTGGACATTGTTAAGATGGCACAGTTTAGGAATTAGATATGCTTTTACAATTGCTGGCGTGGGTGCACAATTTGTACAGATGGTTGTGGGTGTGAAAATTACGGACATCAGCGCTCATTTTAACGGTTAAAGAAAATTTGTGACCACTACAATCTTCATTCGAATTGAAGCAATATGCATATTCTTCAAAGACACATCAATAAATTTATTGCAACCTAAGCATTAAAATTTCAATCACATTAGCTAGTTGTCTCTTGTCAAGGGCAGGGGTAGGCATAGCATATCATGTCAGTTTTCTGAAAACAATTGGCACACCACCAATTATATGCAAAAGCCAACCATATAAGAAATGGTAATTATAGAAGATAGCAAACATCATTCTAAATCAATTTCCAGAATGTTCAGTCCAGGGTCCCAATCAAGTGATATTAAAAAAAATAGATTATAATTTTGACCAAGTTCTACAAGATATCATAATGATGGCTGATGGCTAGTAGTATGCTACTACTGTTTATACAGCTGAAGAAAGGAATAAAATGAATGAAAAATGGAAGAGAAAATTAGCTCGGTACCATCGCATAGATGTATAGATTAGAAAATACCATCGCATGTGAGGCTGACAAGTGAGCCCTAAGACCATATGTCTGCGACACATCGATGGTATTTTCCAACTCGAATGATCTTTGTGATGGTACCAAGCAATTCGCCCCAATGAATGAATGAGGCTACTGGTGCAAAATATTAATGTATCTTCATGAAACCTTAAGATTATGTGATAACCTCATAACCAATAGAAACATATGGACACAATAAAGTAAGCATGGTTAACTGAATTGAAATCCATAAAAGTTCTGGTTGTTCTGTTTTGCGACGGTTGCATGAGAATAATGGTGTGCCTTCCAGCCTGCGAAAATGTCAGAAATCAGATTTGGACATCTAACCTACTATGTATAAAATTCTAGTAAATAAGCTAAAATAATTGTCCAGACATTCAGAACGAATGGGAACTGATGCATGCTAAACAAGGGTTTGCAGACTGACCATCATGTCCACTACCATTTATCTTCCATAGGTTCTCAAATAGTAGTTATTTCCAAGGGCAATTCCACGTTATCATTGTAGTACTACTTAAGAAAGAGTGAGCACTAAAAAGCACCGTCAATTGTTTTTTAGAAAACCATAAATGAACCTTCCGGCCTTGTCAATTGCACTAATAAGAATCCTCCTTAGGAAATTAAAAAAAATGCCGAGCAGCAAGCACACCCAAATTCTACGAGGACACATCAATCAAACACTCCAAAAAAAGATGAGATCAAAGAAAAAATCCACAAAGCAAGCCGTCGACGAATTACTGTCGATCTTACAAAGTAAATGCGGGAGACACGACACAGGGAATCACGCACGGGAGACAGAGTGCTTAGACAGGTTCAGACTTTCTCTGAAGAGAATAACAACTCTACTCCTCTTGTGTTCTTGTATTGAATGTGAGTTACAATTAGGGATAAGAATTGGTAAAGGATAATCCATTTTATCCGATAAAACGCAAATGTGGTAAGTAAAATCTGCATTCGAACGAAAAACGAGTACTATCTGAGAAAAAGGGATAACATCCGTATCTGTATTCGGTGTTATTCGTATCTGGGTACTATCCGGGAAAAATGGGTAGTGTCTGCATCCGTATTCGGTGTTATTCGTATCCGGGAAAAAACGAATACGAATACTATAAGTTTTTTCCCCGGATACGAATATGAATACTATCCGTTTTTTTCCCGGAGCGTTTATGTTTCGACGAGGTCTTGATTCGGTGCTGAATCTATGGCTGTTGGGTGTTTTACCGATATTTATCGCAAAAGTTGTAGGATATTCGCATTCGATCGAATTGACTACATATTATATTCGAATTCGTTACAACATTCGATTCGTATTCGTATTTGTTTTAAAAATATGGATTCGTATTCATATTCGAGACTATTCGATCCGTTTCCATCCCTAGTTACAATAGGGTGCACAATGCTCCGGATGAACAGTGTCCGATAAGGCTACAGTTGAGCGATGTCTTGCCCTCTACCCTTTCTGTCGTCTGCCCTCCTTAAATAGCGTCGAAGGGGTGTAGGTTGGCGCTTGTGGAGAGACGCCTCGTCGGTTCCAACTATCCGCATGTGTGGAACGGTTGTTGTGTAGTTATTGTCAGAGATAGAGGGCGAGGACGTGCGGTTATATCAGGGAGATAAAGGCGCACGCTTCCTTGATCTACCGCATTGTAGTCAGTTACACCAGACATGCTACCCGATCGGAGGGTTCAGGCCCACATGTCCGATCATGGACACCTCCGACCAGAAGATGGTCGATGCCCAAAACGGTCTGAACATATTCTCCCCGACCAGGGGTACTCGTGGGAGCTATTTGACTATATCTTGTTCTGACAACTACTATACACAATAAGTCATTAATTATGGATTACATAATCCTCATCACAAGCGATCTGCATTTGACATCTAACAGGCACAACTAAATAATAGACATGCAAACTACACAGAGCATGTAAGCTACCATATAAATTTTCCCACCACCCAAAGAAACAACTGGAAATCATGTAGACAACTTCAATCAAGCGTCAATGGAATAAGCAGCAAAGAAACTAACAGTTTATTTAGTAGGACTCATCGTACCATACTCTCAGCGCAGAAGCACGAGCGGCCGATGCAACTCAGGACCCCCGCCGAACTCTCACACGAGCAAGCGCCAACCGGCGGCGAACCCTAAAGATAACGCACGACTTATTAGTAACAAGAAAGGGTCAATTTCTCATCAAGTCCAACCCGGCAGAAGAGCCGGATGGAAGCAGGGAGGAAGATTGCTCACTCGCAGGGCAGGGAAAGTGAAGTCGATCAAGGGTTACCGGGGAAACACGAATGCTGGTCTCCTTGCAACAGCGGGTAAGAGGTGTCCGCCGCGTCCGCTGGGGTTTGGAAGATGGTCGGTGAAAACGGTAAGGGCAGCTTGGGCGGAGGTGGCTATTCGCCGTTGAATTGGGCAAAATTCGGAGAACACCATGACCACCAGATGCTAATTGCTTTGAGGTGAAATGGCAGCAGCAAGCAGAATACCATGTGCAGACATTTCGTTATCATCGTATCCTTCCTCTGCTGTCGGAATGAATATTCAGGAAATAACACATGCATCACGCAGACAATGAGACAATGCTTGGCCATGGATAAGCAAATAAAAGTTTACGACAGGCACAGGCTGAAGCAATCTTAGATTTCAAATTTTGACTCCTACAATGACACAACATATATTGTAACCAGCAGAATACTCCAAAACCATAGTACATTGTTACAAAATGTGTAGGCACAGAAAAGAACTAATAACATTAAGGGGACACAAAATATCACATTAAGCCTTGTTCATCTCAGGCTCCGGCTAATTAAGCCGGCACCTGAAAGCAAAATCCATGGCTTCTTTCTTTCCTTCATTGTCGAAACAATAGTAAACACTCATCTGACCTCGCAAAAATATACAGCTCAAAACTGGCTGTTGCTCACATCTCCAGCACGAGAGTTCCTCAGGGGTGAGACACCTAAACTATAGAGAATACACGACGCTGTTTTGCCCTAGATACAGCATCTAAAAGGTTGATAGGCCAAAGCTGCCAAGAGCTATTATTTCAAAAGGCTGTTGCAGGCGTCGATTACAGCAGCATGTGAGCTCAAGATATCCTGACCTGCTGGTTTTGCTTCCAGGGTTTTCGTGACGGCAATAAAAATTGCTTTACGGAAAAAGGTATCCTCCATTTTCTTTAGAATCTCCTCAACGGCTTCGAAGCTCAAGCCACATGACAAAATCAGACGAGCAACAACTTCACCAAATTGTGCTGGAGCTTTAGGAAGGTCAATACCGATATCCTCCAGCAGGGACCCATATAGCAAGCATCCAGTTTCCAGGTCTTCAGTCTTGAAAATTTTCTTGGTGTACAGATGCTCCAGAAGCCTAACAAGAGGATCAACAAAACTGGTACCTTTATCCAGAGCAAGATTGATAGCTTCTTTAATAACCTCAGGGTAGTAAACAGGACTCTGCAACTCCTCGATACATTGTTGAGCTTCATCCAAAATACGTATATTGAAATACTCCTCGAGAAGGGCTACTGTCTTCTTCTGAAGCTCAGCGGGGTTCACCTTGGGAGAATTGGCTGGTTTGTCAGGGGCAGGTGCAACAGCTGGAGCAGCACTTGATGGTTTTGGTGATGCTGTAGTTTGAGCTGGTGAATGAATATGACCATCTGTAAAGCTGGAAGGGCGAGATGGTGGACCACCAGTGCCCAAAAGTGCACTCTTGCCGATTAGTGCTCCACTGCCTTGAGGAAGAAGCCTGGGGTTGATAGATGATGGTTTGTTAATAGATGATGGCTTATTGAGCAACAGACTCTGGTTGCGAAGTGGGTCGCCTCTTGGCATTGATTTAGAACGTTGAACTTCCCAGTTATCATTATCCAACCCAGGCATTCCAGGCATCTTTCTTGATCCAGGCATCCCAGGCATCATCCCTCCTGTTCCTGGTCGGTTCACTGGAAAACCTCCAGGCGAAAGGGGACCACCTGGTGCATTACGGCCATTCCTAATGATCGCTGTTGCCCCTGGCCGTAATCCAAGATTCTTTTCAGCCTCAGTGTGAATTTCACTGATTGTCTTGGCTTTAATCTGAAGATCACAAACAGCATAGAGCTCAGAATGATTGAATTTACAAATCCAGGTGGACAGCAATCGCTATAAGAACAGAAAACGAAAAGTGGAAAAATAATGTTGAAGCTATGCGTAGTGGTCAGTTTAAGTATTGAGACCAGAAGCAATATCTGGTACCAAGCATTACACCCTTCAGTATAATATAAGTGATGGATTAATTTAACAGAATGATTATAAGCATGTGCAATCTCCTATTCGTGCGTCAAGTTGGGGTGTACAAAGCAAAATGCATGCCTCACTAATTTTCAATACATGTACAATCCATCACACTGAATATCCTATGCCACTCCATACATGCATGCTTGTTCTTCTAGCCAGATCACCGTTAAGAGCTTAAAATCTTTCCTACGAAGTGATATGCCTCTTCTAGTATTATGGCACTAAAGTGTGATAAGCCACTATCCAGTGGTAGTGGTTAATACTTAAAGGCGGATATACTGCATAGTAATAGCAGCACACCAGTAAAATCTGTCCATTAATATCATTATGAAAGACGCCATGTAGAGTAGCTAATTCATACAGTTGAGTGATTTTATTTACCTCCTCGCGTCGAGGCACCCAGTTGTTCGAACGGAGATCAAGCACATCACGGACCATGAACCTCAAACGTGGTGCCAACTGAGGGTTTTTTGTTAGCTCCTTCATCTGGTTGAAGTAGTTATCATTAATTCGGCGAGATTTTGGATTTTCATCAAGCTGTTTACCAATCGTATTGAAGAACTGACAGAGGGCCTCGAAATTTTCCTCTTCAGGGCAAACCTTTTTATCAGGCTCGGGCCCCAATAGTTCCTACATACGGCAAATGGATTAGGCAAGTTTTTCACTGAATAATAATTGTATTACCAATTCCCTTATCTGTACCTGAACAATGTGATGAACTATCTTCTCAGGTACCATATTTTGCTTGAGTAGCTCACCAATTAGACGAATATTACCAAGCATTCTAAGTTTGACAATCTTTTCTTTGTCCCTTCTCTCCATCTCTTGATCAGGGCCAGTCAATTTTGCGATCTCAGCCCTTTGGCTGTCGGCGCCTTCAAAGGCTTCCTGACAATTGTTCAACAGCACACGTTTGAATGTAATCTCTTTACCACCTGGTTCTTCAGAAGGGAATGATGGGAGGTTGTCATTGAGATCAGAACAAAGTTGGGCATACATCGGACAGAAGGTGGGCTCAAAAACAGCCTTCTCAAATATGAGAGAAATAACATCCTGAATCAAAAGCAGAGAATAGATTAATCACCAGGAAACTGTTAAGAGAATAGAAAGCTATGGAACAGACAGCTGGAAATAATCAAACCTTCAAAATATCAGCAGTAGTAATTCCAGCATCCATTAGTTGGCCCTTGAGTAGATCAAATTTCTCTGGCGTCAGTTTGTTTAATATACTGCACAAGCAAGAGAAAATAAACAGCATGAAAAGGCAAGACAAGGACTGGGACAGTTTTACTTTGTAAACAAGAAAACAAACAACCCCTTCAAAAAGAACAAACAAGAAAAAAAAAACATGATCATTATATTACCCTTTCACTGTTTTCAGGACTCTGTCGTTCTCCGAGAGATTGCCTCTTCGGGCTGACCAAGGTACCTCAGCCTTGATAAGAGCAGGAGTGGGGCCAACCTGAAATTTTGAAAACAAAATAATGTGAAATAATGATAATATGAAGAAAAAAGTATCCGCATACAAAATAGAAAATAGCAGATATCTTATGCATATAGCTAAACACTATACATTCAAGTTCAGAAAATAAAACAATACATCATTACGACATATGAAATCGATTGCATACAGCAAATTGCTAGGGACATATGCCTCATTGTTGAATGTTGATAATGTTCTATACTGAATAATCTTGTTACCTTTTTTGCTTTTAATCCCGCAACTTCTACATGTAGTTTACATTTCAACACTCGTTGCCAGAATGATATGTTTAAAATTGCATAGCATGACATTTAATGAAGCAACTTGTATAATAGGACAACTGAAACATGTTTAAACTATGCCGTTGAGTTGGATGGATGATCCCAACATTGACAGAATAACACATCAGCAAAACCAAATTGCTCTACTATAATTTGATCAAAAGAGTTACATCACACAAGCATTAATTAACTGAGGCAAATGGGTATTGAATCAGAATCAGTAGCGACCACAAAACAAAACAAGAAGTGACCCATAGTAACAACGTTTAGCACAGGAAGAAGCAGGGGTTTATTCAAATTACAAGCAAATAATGAGAAAGGTTAAATGGAACAACAAAAGCAACCAGAGTTACTGATGCTCCATATTTTGAGGTACCTGAGCTTTTGAAGCAAACTGATCTTGCCTGTTAACTTGCTCTTGCTGCCTACCACTTGAAGCATATGCTTCTTTTGCTTCACGTATATTGTCCCAAGACTTCTCTTCATTAACTGCGGGAGGTTGAACTGTGCGTGCACGCCAGTCACGGTTATCTGTCTCAGCATACCGATTGTGTGCCTGTGTTGATGTTTGTGTTTGTGTTTGTGTCTGCACTTGCACCTGCATAACCAAAAACTACCATAAGGATGCCATATTCCAAATGTGCAAAACAAAACAGCATTCTAATAATTTTAGCAAGACGGTGTCACGAAGACCATTTGGCAAGTCTGAGGAGCGAGTATACAGAAGGCAAAAACAAGTGAATTATGATGCCAATGGGACATAATGAAGAGCTCACATTTGAATCATTGCGAACCCAGCTCTGATCATCACCATGAAGCTCTGCATCAATCTCTTGCTTAATTCTCAAGATGTCATCAGGTACATGAGCAATCTGTGAGGAAGTGGAATTATAATCAATGCATAAAAATTAAATAACACGTCTGCATTGTCAGCAAGAATTTTAGACTTGTACTCAATATATAATGTATGCCCTGTTGAATGTTTAGGTCATATGTGCGGATAAAATTATTAACCTAGTCATTGAAGTTAACACTTAACAGGACTGTAGCACACTTACCTCCATAAGGAAAGATAGCAAATCCCTATCTAGACCCATCTTAAACGTAAATGAAAAGGTGCTCTATATAGCCTTTTCAGTTTCCACCCTCTTAAAACAGAACCATCCAAATTGGGAAGAAACTAGGCTGCTCAAAATTCAGCCCTCTTTTCTCACGTTCAAATTAAAACAAGTTACGAAAACTGTTACTGGTCAGAGACTCGGAGAAGTTTAGCCGGCTAGAAATTTTTATGACTCTTCCAATTGACTGCAACAGGTGCAGTTTCACTATTACCTCTTGTGAATGCCTCTACTTCAACCTTGAGCATTACTCCCCTCTGTTCATAAACTAATGTTGCTTTGGACATATCACGGTCCCTGAGATATAACTTTCGCAGTGACAGTTAATTTCCCCAGTGATATAGCTAGCAAAACATAGATTATGGAAGTATTTCTAGCAGCAAATTTATTGGAATCATTTTCATGTGGCCAATCCAGACATTTTTAGGTTTAGTGTGGCCAAAGTTGGTTAAGTTTGACTGCACACATACCACGGTGACATACATTAGTAAACAGAGGGAGTATTATTTTTTCACTGCCTATGCACTATTTTTGCCATAGCCCAAAGTATTCTAGAATACTCAAAATTGAAATTTCTGCTCTAATGTATCTCAAATCTGCCAGGCCACACTACAGACACTTTTCATCAAAACCAGAAAATGGGGGTACACTAAGCAGAACACATCCAAGAAGATATTTACAGCAAATTTTCCATGTAGAAACTGACTTTATATGAAGTATCAGATTGCAAGTACCTCACGCAGTTCTAGAAGTTGATCTCTTGTATAACGAATACGCTCACGCGTCTCAAAATGTGAATCACCAATCTGCACCAATATACCAGCTATGTCAGCATAGAAAAATATAAGTCTATAAATCAAATTAAACTTAAGAGTAGACTACAATATGGGTAAAAACTTGAGAATTTGAACCCAATCAATTCAAAATACTCAAAACAAAAAATAAACAATGCAAACAACTGCCCAGTTTAGAATCATTTGCTTCCGCGTTCTAAAAGGCAGCTGCCTAGCCCGCCTAGGCGCTAGTTGACACTCTCCTGCCTAAACGATTTATCCCACCTAGGCCCACCAAATCGGTGATTAGGCGCTGGTCTGACCGCTAGACTAGCGCTTAGTGCCATGGTGAACACTGCTTGTTTGGTCCAGCTAGTCATGTAATACTGATATGATGTTGAGTATTAAAACATAGTTCTATATGCAAGTAGCAGCATAACCAGCAAAGCCAGGTTCAGTTCACTACTTATGCATAGCCCATCATATCCCGCAAACCATACATAAGCGCAAGTGAAGCCCTGAAAGCTGAAATCCACCCGAAAGCACAAACCACGCACCAGAGTCCGCTAAAAATCCCAGCGTTAGTCTACTGAAACACCCAACTTTGATTAGTACGAGCCCAATCACATCCCAATTACGAGTAGCAATCCCTTATTACGCATTAACACCTCCTAAAACCTCGTTAAGCAGTGCGATTGACTGCTAAATCTCCCCAAATGTAGTAATCAAACAGCATCCCGCACAAATACACGCTCCTCCCAGATTAGCACAGCCCCTAATCCCGAGATCTGACCTTCTCCCCCGGATCTCCCCTCCCACCCCGCCGCGAAGCCAATCGAATCCCCATCCAACAGTAACACCCCGCCAGATCGGGCGCGGCGAGCTCTCTCACCTTGGAGACGCCGGAGGCGCCGCCGCCGTGCGGGCGGAGGAAGTCGCCGGAACCGGAGGTGGCGGCGGCGAAGGCGGGGGAGAAGAGGCGGCCGGCGCGCGGGCCGCCGCCGCCGCCAGGGCGCAAGCTGATCACCGGCTGATCCGACTGCATGCTTCCGGCGTGCAAATCCGACCAACGAACCGTGCGAGCTCGATCGAGAGGAATCGGCGAGCGCCCGGGGAAAATCGCGGAGAAATCGAAACTTTTTTTCCTCTTGGGGGAGGGAGGGTTCCGTTTGCGACTAGGGGAAGGGAGGCGTGGGCGACGGGAGGTGTTGTTTTATCTCGGCAACTTTAGGGCTGTGGGGGCAAGCTATCGTGGTTTCTGAGGCTGGTGAAGGGTATTTTAGTATTTTTATACGTGCCGTTTCGACTGACGTGGGAGGATCGGGGCCCACCTGTCGGTGTGTCCTGATGCTTGATGGTGGGGAGTGATTACGGTTTTGGGCAGGGGAGTTTGGGTTATTCCCGGATCATTGACATAGCACATGGCGTTAGTAAGTTGTGATACATTACGTTAGCTTAATTCGGATTTTATACCATGCACGTGTAGCACGTAGACTCAAATCCGTATATTCTTGTACCTATTCTTCTTCTTTTTTTGGTATCCAATCCGTTTGTGAATTGCTGTGGTGGGCCTTGATGCGCCCCAGATGTGTATTAGGCCAGCCGAGGCTCAACACCTACGAGTTTTTGAGTTTCCCGTGTACTAGACTGGCCCTGCCACACATACCGACTCTTCTTTACAGGGCGATGCCAATATTCGTCTCTTCACAGCGCGTGGAATCGGCGAGACCTCAGTGCGTCCACGTCTCCGGTTCGCGATTTTAGCCCAATCGTGTGTAGACGCGTCCAGTCGGTCGCAGCCATCGTATCGCGGTGACATCGTCTTCTCTCGATCTCTTCCTCACTCGAGCTCCCCACCGCCGCCTTCCCCTGAAAACTGGCTCCCCCTCCCCTCAACTCCTCCCCTCCCCCACGCTACCTTGCTCCTCTCATCTTGCCCTTCACTAGCGCTGTGTTACAAACCAGATTGAAGAACACGAATGAACACAACTCAATTGCTTCAGTACCAAATCCAATACAATATTCAGAGTATTTGAGGATACAAATTGGAGGATTAGAGTCAGGATGGGGAAGAAGGATCTGGACTAGGAAGAAGAAGGAGACTGGGAATCAGAGAGAGAGCAATGGAGGATGGGGAGGAATGGAGTTGGGGGAGGAGGAGAGCCTGGCTGCCGCTATTAGTCTCATCTTCGATGCCTTCTTCTGCCTCTGAGGTCTTCCCTTTGTACTCCTGAGCACAGCCCCCCTCTTTGCCTCCTGGCCCACAAACAAGCCCAGTCAAAACAGGCCGGTATGTGACACGCTGCTCCCTGCTACCCGCCTCCTTCGATTCGTTCGCTTTGCCCGTGCCGCCCCCCATCGCTGCCCGCGTCCGCATCCTCCCCTTCGACTGTGCCTGCGACACAGGCTCCCCCTCCACCGACTCCCCGTCGCCATCTATTTGCACCGCCCCCATGTTGGCTTCGTCCCCCCCTCTCGCCCTTCTCCCGTGCCGCCTCCGTCGCCCACCTCCTCCCCTTCGGCCGCGTTGTCCCCACGACCCCCTTCTTCCCCTTCGCCTGCGGCGCCCCTTCTCTCCCTCCCATCCGCTTGCTTAGCCTGGGCGATGTCGCCACCGCCGCGGTTCCGCCCCCCGGTCCTTCTCCCCTTCCCCCCTCGCCCGTCAGGGCCTAAGTGATTTCTCTACGAAAATGTTTGAATCCTACCTGATTTCAGTAGATGTGGATTAGGGAAAGTATGCTATCGACAGAGATGTTCCTGCCAACTCTAAATAAGTACACAAAGTATTGCTTTTTAATGTCTTTCTCATTACGATGGTCGGGACTTAAGCTGTGAGTTTAACTAAGTTCTGATTAGATAGAAGTTTAGAAAGGTTCAGAATTACAGAAGCTTCCTCCAAAGGAAAATAGAATGACGGTAAACCGTGCTAAGGAGTTAATGTAAAGTTCAAACGCCTCCGTTGGATTCCATTTACCGTGCCCATACGATCCATCTCCACCCTTCATGTTGGTTACTTGAAGTCGTCAAGGAGTCACCCGCATTGTCGACTTGGTCTCTTCAATAAAGACTTCAGCCCTCTTCTTCTGAACTTCGTCAGTTTTCTTCAGAGTTTTCCAGGGTCCTTGACAATTTCCCCTCCTTGAGTAAAACCTTGTCCTCAAGGTTTAAAATATGGAAACGTCCTTTGAATGAAAGGCACATCTTCCCATGTTGCATCATTTGGCGCAAGATTTATCCATTAAATCAACCACTGCGTGACGACATCATTTCCTCTCGGGAATATTCTCCTGTCCAACACAGTTACCGGTTCAGTCTTGACCTTACCAATTGTACTGACCATTGGTAGATTGGCCATGGGTACCGCATTTAATCCCAAATGCTTCTTCAATTGATTAACATGGAAAATAGGATGGATCGTCGTCTCTTCTGGAAGTTGTAGTTTATAAGCAACTTTTCCCACCTTTTGCAGTACTCAAAATGGCCCATAGAACTTAGCCCACGGTTTGAGGGAGCCTCTACGTCCAAAGGCATTTTGCCAATACGGCTGCATCTTCAGGTATACCATATCACCCACCTGAAATGTTCTCCATGTCCTCTTTCGATCAGCACATTGTTTGATTTTGTTTTGAGATTGTTTCAGGTTTAGCTTCAACTCCCTCAGTATCCTCTCTTTTTCCTCCACTATCACTCTGGCCTCTTCTGAAATGTTACCAGGTAGTGTTAGCTCACCTACTTGAGGTAGTGCATACCCATATAAAGCTTGAAATGGAGTCACCTTGAGAGAGGTGTGATAGGTGGTATTGTACCACCACTCAGCCATAGCTAACCATGTAAACCAATTCTTGGGTTCCTGAAATCCCATATATCTCAAGTATGCTTCTAGGCATTGATTAACTCGCTTCGTTTGACCATCGGTTTGAGGATGGTAGGAGGTACTGAACCTCAGTGTTACCTTGAGTGCATTAAAGATTTCTTGAAATAGTTTGATGGTGAAGATTCTATCTCGATCAATAATTATAGCTGTGGGCATCCCATGTAGTTTGAAGATATTGTCCATAAATAGTTGTGCTACCTATTGTACAGATTATGGGTGTGACATCGCAAGAAAATGAGCATATTTTGTCAGTCTATCCACAACTACTAGAATGACATCTTTGTTCCTTGATTTGGGTAACCCTTCTATGAAATCCATTGTTATGTGTGTCCATGCCATGTTAGGTATAGGTAAAGGATCTAATAAACCTGGGACATGAATATGTTCTGATTTACTTACTTGATAAATTGGGCATTCAGCAACATATTTCTCTACTTGCCTTCTTAACCTTGGCCAGTAAAAGATCTTCTTAATCCTGTGATAAGGTGCTCTAGATTCTGAATGTCCTCCAATAGCAGACTTGTGCAATGAATCCATCACTTGATGTCTCATATTGTTATGTTCCCCCACATATATCTTATGTTTGAATCTGACTATTCCTCCCTCTAATGTTGTCTTGGATCTGGGTTTGTGTCAGATTTTAAGGCCTCTAATATCTGAGTCAACTTTGAGTCACCCAGGTAACTTTTCTTTACATCCTCCACCCATTCGGGTCTCACACAAGTAATTGCATTACAGTTTTCTTCCTGATTTCCCTTTTTCCATATCTCTTCTGGACAGTGCATCTGCCACTGAGTTTTCCTTTCCTCTTTTGTACTCAATGCTATAATCAAACTCTAGTAACTTCAGAAGTAACTTATGTTGAATCCCTTCAGTTAGTCTCTGTGTGGTCATGAATTTCAAGCTCTGGTGATCTATTCTTATAATCAGATGATTCCCCAATAGATAATGCCTCCATTTTCTTAATGCTTCCAGGATAGCTAGAGCCTCTTTATCATATATTGATTGTCCATCAGCTTTGATTCACAAAGATTTACTAAGAAAGAGATGGGTTTTCCAGATTGCATAAGAACAGTCCCAATTCCAGTATTACAGGCATCAGCTTCTATTAGAAAGGGCTGAGTGAAGTTGGGAAGAGCTAGCACTGGCTTGTGGTCATTACCTTCTTTAGCTTCTCAAAAGCATCATCTTGATCCTTTCCCGTTGGAATCCATCCTTCTTGAGCATATCATGTAATGGTCTACAGATTCTTCCATAGTCTTTTATGAATCTTCTGTATTAGCTAGTTAGCCCAAGAAAACCCCTTAGCTTAGATACTCCATCAAGCTTCGGCCGTGTGACAATATCCGTGATCTTCTTTGGGTCAGTAGCCACTCCATTTCTAGATATAATATGCCCCAAATACTCTACCTTTTCTTGTGCAAAAGAGTGTTTACTCTTCTTGGCAGTCGGGTTGTTCTTTCTCAGGATCTCCAAGGCTTTCCTTAAGTGTGGAACATGCTCATCTAAACTTTTGTTGTATACCAAAATATCATCAAAGAACACTAGTATGAATTTCCTCAAATGTGCTTCAAAAATGTTATTCATTAGAGCCTGGAATGTGGCAGGAGCATTGGTGAGACCAAAGGGCATTACAATATACTCATAATGTCCCATATGAGTCTTGAATGTGGTTTTGGTGATATCCTTCTCAGTTATTCTAATTTGGTGATACCCTGATTTGAGATCGAGTTTGCTGAATATTGTGGCTCCATGTAGTTCATCCAGAAGATCCTCAATCACTGGCATTGGAAATTTGTTTTTTATAGTCAGTGCATTCAATTGCCTGTAATCCACACATAATCTCCAGCTTCCTTCTTTTTCACCATAACAGCTGGGGAGGAATAAGGACTAATACTAGTTATAATATCTTCAAAACTTAACATCTTCTTTATAATTTCCTCCATAGCTTCCTTTTGATGGTGTGGTATTCTGTAAGGCCTTAGATTTGGTGGGGTTGCTCCACCTTTTAGGTGAATATGGTGATCACAACTTCTGGTTGGAGGTAACCCATGAACTTCCTGGAACACATCATCATACTGTTTCAGGAGTTGCTCAATCTGCCCATCATATAACTCATATCTCTTGTTTTCTTCAGATTCAACCCCCTGTACTTGAATCAGGTAACCCATCACCTTCTTATGTAGCATTTTCTGCAATTTCAGATGACCAATCAAGAGTGATTTTCTTGGAACAGTGTGACATTGGAAGGTCGGTTTATTTCCCTTTTGAGTGATGTCTAATGTTCTTTGTTTCAAGTCAAGGCAGATGAGATTGTGCTCATAAATCCAGTCAGCCCCTAGTATAATGTCATAGCTTTTAAGCTTGATGAGCTTAAATGTATATGCAAATTTGATTCATTGAACTTTATAGTCTGTTGGAGCCACCATTGCATCAGAGATTAATTCACCCCCTCCAGCTATTGTGATTCTTCTGACCTGAGTTGATTGCATTCTACATCCACTTCTTAATGCAAACTCATAGCTCATAAAAGTATCAAGATCGCCATCGCCCACTTTGAGCCACGAGCTCTGCTTCTTGCTCTGAGTGATCAAAGAAAATACGACGGATCCAGTGGTTCCCCTCACTGCATGAGCATATATTAGCATTAGTTGCTCTTGGTTTTCATCTTGTTCAGGACTACTGGGTGATGTTTTGAAAACTTCCTCTATCTTTTCTTCACCTTCTTGCTCACAGATCAAATCATCCTCTTGTTCTTCTTGTAAGATATGGATGGTTCTACCCACTTTGCATTTATGTTGGTAGTGCCTGGGCTCTTGGTAATAATAATACTTCTTATCTTGCTCATTGGATTTTTGCTCAGGTTTCATGATTCCCTTTAGAGTATTAGTCTGAGGACCCTTCTGCCTAACTGCTCTGAAAGTGTTATTGCCACCAACAGAAAATCTGTTCCTGTTGAATCTCCCTTGACTACTGTTTCTCTTTGTTGCTGTAGATTTTTCATAGATCCTGGCATATCAATAAGTCTCTAACATTCCCTGTGGCCTTTGTCCACTGACATCGTGCTTGATTTCCCCTCTTAGACCTCCAATGAAATAGCTAATTAGGAAGGCTTCTTGTAGGTAAGGATGATCTCTTTTAACTAGAGACATGCACTCTTCAAATCGATCAATATAATTGGACATGGTTGCAGCTCCTTGTTGTATGTTCTATAGTTGTTCCACTACATCATGAGCATTAACTTCACAAAATCGATCTTTAATCATAGCACAAAATTGATTCCAATTCAATACTTGCCATGGTACCCCAATGCCTTTGAACCAGGTAGTAGCCCTTCCTTGTAAGTGTCTAGAGACTATGTTCACCCATTGTTCCAATAGTGTTCCTGAGATCTCATAAAACTTGCCACATTGCTTCAACCAACTAATAGGGTCATCTCCTGAAAATAGTGGAACCTCTAATCTTGGTCCCTTTATGATGGCTTCATCATAGCTAGGGTTTATTCCAGGATCTCTATTGAAATTATGCCCCTGAGCATCCATCATCTACACTCCTGGATTTTGTCCATTATATCCGCCACTTATAAATTGTCTTGTAACTAGGTTGTACTGACTTTGATGGAAGAAATTGTTATTCCATTCAATGCCATATGGGTTACCAGACTGAGAGTTGTTAATGATACCCGGAGTCAGTCCTTCATTGGAAATCACTGGTGATATACAAGGATTCACAGTGTTGTGTTCAATGGTAAACTGAACTAGTAATGGGTCTCTATGACTATCGCCCGATCCCTTCAAGTTCACATTACTTCTAGGGTTTTGCGGTATCTGGACTCCACCTACTCCCCTTTGTTCCCCGTTCTCATCCACAAAGCTAACATGAGGTACTGTAGTATGAAGTGCAAGGTCAAGTACCATGGTCGCTGGAACTAATGGCTCCGTCGGACAGATCTTCTTCAAAAAGTTCTTGATCTCCGTGATGTCTACTCTCAAATCTGCCAGTTCCCTTTTAATCATTTGGATCTCCGGTTCAACATCAAATTCCTCCTCACCCTCGACTAGATCTCCCTTGGATCTGGTCTTGACCATCTTCTCCACCACTTACAGATCGATTTAGGTTCGGGGATTTTACGGCCGCATCTACTCCTGCCAACCCTTACCAAATCGATCTCCACTCCAAGAACCGAGTGGCTCTGATACCTTTGTCAGGGCCTAAACAATTTCTCTATGATTTTTTTTGAATCCTACCCGATTTCAGTAGATGTGGATTGGGGAAAGTATGCTATCGACAGAGATGTTCCTACCAACTCTAACTAAGTACACAAAGTATTGCTTTTCGATGTCTTTCTCATTATGATGGTCAGGACTTAAGCCTACGAGTTTAACTGAATTTCAGAAAGGTTCAGAATTATAGCAGCTTCCTCCAAAGGAAAATAGAATGACAGTAAACAGTGGTAAGGAGTTAATGTAAAGTTCAAACACCTCCGTTGGATTCCATTTACCGCGCCCGTATGATCCATCTACACCCTTCGTGCCGGTTACTTGAAGTCGTCAAGGAGTCACCCGCATTGTCGACTTTGTCTCTTTAGTAAAGACTCCAGCCCTCTTCTTCAGAACTTAGTCAATTTTCTTCAGAGTTTTCCAATGTCCCTAACATCGCCTCCTCCGCAACTCCTCCCCTACCACTCCCTCCTGTCCCTAGCCGCCGCCTATGTCGAGGAAGCTTCTCATTGCCACCCCCTATGTAACATCCTAAATCTTGGGTTTGTATTTCAAATGTATAAAGAGGTGAACTTTTAAAAACTTTTGAACTTGCATAGTATTTATGGAGCATTTGCACAAAATATTGCATTTAAAAAGTTTTAAAACGAAATAAAACATACAACTCAATTCGAAGCTCCAAAAGAAAACAAAAATAAATGGTTGTGATCATCCTTGGGAAACAATTTATTTAAATCTTATAATATTTATCAAGAATACTTATAATTTTTCCCAAATTTTTGGAACTCATTTCAACCCACACAAAATTCAAACTCTTTTGTATAACATATTCTAGGTTTGAATTTAAACTATACAAATTAAATCTTGAATAGTGAGGTTTAAGATTTTATTTGGGTATTAGGTCATCCTAGGATCCTCTCTGATTTATTTCAAAATTTTAGGAATTTATTTGCTATTTTATCTAGCTCGGTCAAAGTGGAACGATTTGATTTTCAAACCAAATTGACTTTGGGGGTTCGGATGGTCCGAACATTCCGACTCAGACCAACTGACTCGATCCAACCTACTAATCAACCGCACCAAGCCAGGCTCCGACCCGGGTCGTTTTGAATCACTGACTGGTGGACCCCAGCGGTTAGCTCCTTCTTCTCCGCGCGTGCAGGCGCGTTCAGGCATCCTGTGCCACACGGCCGCACTGCTCTTTGCTATCCAGCTAACACCGTGGATCCGCGGCCCAGATCCACCACTCCTGTGCATCGTCGTTTCATGCTGTTGCCATTCCGTCTTCCCTGAGTTAAAACCCCCTCATTGCCTCTCAATTCGTCACTTCTCCTCTCGACCGTTGAGGAGAAGGACGCTTGTTTGAGCTCTTCTCTTGGGTAAGCTCAAAGCTATGGTGGCCCTCGTTTTCACCATGATTTACCATCTCCATTTTGGCTAATGCCAACTCCTTCATTGCCTTGTAGCTCTCAGAACACCATTGTGCTCTCGTTAGCTCCAAAGCACGCACCCGAAGTCGCCGCTGTGCCAACTTCATGTCCGGTGGGTTTTATCCTCTCTTCTGCACGTCACCTTATGCCTTTAGGTTTAAGAATCGTTTCCCCTCAACTCATTTGTCGGATTATTTACAGGAGCTCCCGAATTTTGAAGTTCCCCTTTTATCAACCGATAACCCCATTCATCGTCCATTGTCAATCGGGTGAGTCATATACCGATTCCTTGCTTTGACACTGTCTAAATTGCTCCGTGGACCTCTTCCAACCATTCTTTGTTGGCCTCATTATGCAGGTTGACCTCTCCTCGTTGGACCTTTTCGTCACCGTCATCTTCTCCGTCGCCGACCTAGCTCCGAGCTTCTCCGAACCTCTCCTAGCTTCAGGTAGCATCCTTAGACCTCGTAGATGCTTTGGCACCCGCTTGAATGGACACTACAGAGCTTTTCTTGTGCATGCACGTTTTGGTCGTAGGGCACCGCCGCCCACCTCCAGCTAGCCGTCGGTATGAGCCACCTCAGTCGCCGTAACCACTTCCATTAGTTGCGCAATGCTATTATGAACCCATTCCTACCCTTGGCCGGCTTTGTCATGGCCAGAACTGTCGGCAATGCTCCGGGAAGCCAAGCTCGGTTCTTATCGGAACACCCTACAAGAATTGTAGCAGCATCATTAGGGCTTAAGTGCAATCATTAGTATTTAATTGCGGATCTTTGTCAGAAGCACGTGTTTAGCCGCGTTAAGTATTGGTCTTCAG
The DNA here is from genome assembly GCA_036346255.1 of Ampelocalamus luodianensis. Taxonomy (NCBI): domain Eukaryota; kingdom Viridiplantae; phylum Streptophyta; class Magnoliopsida; order Poales; family Poaceae; genus Ampelocalamus; species Ampelocalamus luodianensis. Next base: position 48,544,860 of record CM070623.1, read on the forward strand.
AGGATGACAGGTGGGCCTAGCTCTTAAGTGCTCAGTGCACTATGCAGTGCACCGATGAACCGAGTTCTTAAGGTTGAGTCACAGACTTTAGGGCCCCACCTGTCAGTTCGCATGAGTCAGAATGATGTTCGGACCAGTTCGAATGGACCCTATCTCTTAGTTTGGACGGTCCGAACGTTCTCAGCTCAGGGTTTAAAAGAAAATCTGGAAATCAATTATTTGGTATACAGAAAATTCATGTAACTTCAAAAATGCATAACTAATTCAATTTAACTCCAAATCAAGTGATTTTTTTATAATGTTCATTTTAAATGTACTTTAAGTTGATATAGTGTTGAAACATGTTTCTGTTACAAAACATAATATTTTGGGAAATCGATCCTCCACCAAATTATTTTCACACTAGAAAATGCTATTAACTTTAAAAATTTATAACTAATTAATTTAAACTCCAAATGAGGGGAATCAAGTGTTTCTAGTCTTAACTTTTTGTTCTCTTTTTTACCATGTAATTTTTGTCTACACCACATTTTTGGAAAATTTCACCAAAAAGATAATGTCGGATGAATGGTGGCATATCACTATTTTTCTGGGTTTTCACCTATTTTGTTTTTCCAAAGGTCATAAATGCCACATACAAACTCCAAATCAATTGATTTTTATTTCTAAATTCATCTAAAATCATAATCCACCTCTTGTGTAATTGTCATGCATTTTGGATGACTTTGAGTTTTGGATGTATTTGGTGTTATGCGTTTTATTAAGCTGATTCGTTCGTTAGATTACGAAGATCCAAACGAGTTCGAGCGCGATCCTCAATAGCAGTAAACCGATTATCTTCAACAAGGCAAGCAGCCCCCTGATCATATTGATCCTATTACTTTCGTTACAAAATATCTTGTTTGCAACTCAACCCGGTTGATACAATTTCAGAGGAGGTTGATCCCTAAGGGATCAACTATTATGAGACCAACTTCATGCGGGGCGATGACTAACTTGGAGGTTTTCGGTCAGATTGCCTTGTGGGTAAGGACAAACTGGTCGGCCTTTCTTTTGCACCATCTTATGGCTATGTTTTCGTTGCAACTCTTAGTTCTTTTATTATTACTATCTGGCCGGTCGGCCGTATGTATGAAAACTGAAGTTGTATGATGACTTTGTTGCAACCTTTTGCGACTACGGTAATGTAATATTGTTGTATGGCATTGATATTGATATTGTTTTGTGAACGATGTATGTATACCGCTCCTGGGAGGTATACAATACATCAGGACGGGATATTTGGTTTGTAATGCTAGAAACCATGGATGGTTAAGTATTATAAGTCAAATACCCCGGGTCCCCACACCCTACCTCGACATGCGCAAGGACGCTGCCCGCAACCGCGCGTACCACTACGCCATCAACGTCGCCGTCACTGACCCCCTCCTCGACATTGAGTGAGCATCGAATTCCCCAAAAAATTCCCTACTTGAATCGTTGTGGGATTTGCGAATAGGATTGCGGGTATTTGGTGGAATCAGTTCCGCTTATAAGAGCATGAACATGAGCTTTGGGTGATATTGGCCTTTTGAATTAGGAATATACAGTAACCTAAAATTGTGATGTTGAATTTATTGCGAAATGGAGCTGGTGTATATTTTTGGGTTTACTTTACTTTCATTGCAGGGTTATTAGTGAATGTGATATCATGATTGGTGCATTGGGCAATGAGATAGTGTTCATGCGGGATCCTTAGTACTACCCTGAAGCCAATCACCCAAACTCCTGTTGGGTGTTATTTTTGGGGGTAAAGTGTTGTTTTGCAATCATAGATGTGAATTTATTATTATGTATCTATATTTATCTTTATTTCCTATTGTTAGTGCTTGAATGATGGCACCCCATAAGTGTGTGATGCTTCATTTCCCGCTTTGATAGCCATAGGTAAGGTTTCTCTCTTTTATGCAAGTTTTTCTACTGGCATCTCTATCCTTAAATTCTACTTACAGTCTATGGAATGTTTGGTACTTTTGTTGTCTGTATAGATGGTTGGTATAAAACCCTTGGAACGATCCCGACAGAAGTTAGATGGTGTGAGGAAAAAGAAATTGACAGATATGATTGGTTCTTCCAGTGATACTGTTTTAAGTTCAGGAACATGTTAGAGCTACTATTACTTTCATAGTGTTCCATCTTTTAACATGGGATCCATATGCCTCTGTTTTGTACTGACTTCTATACAAACTATACCATTACAGTGCCTACATAAGATGGGCTCAGCCGTGGAACATAAATTGTTTGATGTTGTGACAAAAAGAGAAAGAAAGTCTGAGGCATCTCTCAGGTAGCACTTACCCATTTTTCTCAGAGTTTTGATATTTAGGTATTTGCCATTATGATTCATATTAACTCAAAATACCAGCTTTGCAACAAATCATGTCATCTCATGGTATATTTAGTTTTAGGTTTACTATGCAAACGGACCAGGACTATAATGTCAATTTGTTGTAGCATTGTTCCTGCATATATAACCTGCAAATGCTGTTGTGAATTTAATTCCTTGTGTTTCCATGTCGGTACTTTTTATAAAAAAAAAATCTACAAATTGATTTGCAATGTGAGCTAAGGCTCTAATATTTGATACATTTCGAGTCGTTTGTATGGTAATTGTGACATGGTATCTAAGTCTTCCTCATTTTTGTATGTTTACTACTTGCATAACACAATATATGACCAATCCGAGTATAGGTACTAGAATATTGGTTATATACTTGTTTCTAAATGAGCAACATCATCCGTTTAGAAGTAGCACAAAGAAAGTCGCCCATCATACCAACAAAAGATACTTCTCTGATTTTAACTGCCCATTTCCATAATTGCTGCATGATTGCAGGCCTAACTTTACATAAACACGTATTGCTGAAAATAATCCTGCTTTCTGATACATACACGTATCCAATGAGATATAGTACTAAAGCATACATGGCTACTAGATCTTCTCCTGGGATTGGCTAAACAATAGAATTCAAGTAGTTACAACTATAACCTTGATCGAAGGTTATGAAGACTGAACATATGAAAGCGATACCAATAATTTTTGGTTGCCAATAATGATTCACAGCATCATAATTCCATACCCTTTTGCACATATTTAATGATTACATGTAATACTTAAAGTTAGTCTATTGAGCAGCAAACATGCTTAGTCAAGATGCACTCTCGGTGGAATATTGTCAAATGCATTTCATGGTAGTTTGCATACAAATATGCATTGCATGAAAATTGAAGATAAACTTGTTGCTGGTATGGGAAATGGTTCGATCAGGTATTACACTTGTGTCATCAATTTTATGAATTTGATCATTTCATTATATTTTATAAACATATATATTTTATAAACATATATTAAAGATATATTTCCTATTAATCGACTGGGGAAATTGCATGCATGTTCATAAGCGCCAGGTCGTGCACATAATTTGTGATGTTTGATAGACATAGACTAAACAAAAAAAATACTTCACTTAACCAATTGGTCATTTTGTAATGTGAGTGTGAGTTTGGAGCATTGTATTTTTTTCTTGGGGGATTAGTCATGCAAAGTTGAGAATATATTTCTTTCTCCCTACAACTCGTTGTTATTTCACTCTATTTCTACTTATCTACCCTAGAAGGCCAGAATTTATCTGCTAATTATGGGATTGCACATTGATTGAGTCCATGCAAATTTATTGACATTTCTCGGGATTAGAAGCTGCATTTATGGAAGAGTGAGGGGGTGTTTGGGACGACTTAGGCTTTTCGCCTAAAAGGCCGGAAGCCGTCCCAAACGGGGCGCTTTTCTCCACGACTTTTCGGAGAGACCAGTCGCCCATAGCGTAGGAAGGCCGGAAGTTGCCGAGGGGCAGCTTCCCGCAACTTCCCACGCCCTCCATTCCAAGTTTGCCCTCGAAGTTGGGAGTAATTGTGTGCGTTTTGCCATTCAACAAAAACCACTCCTCCCTGTTGCCCACACGCCCGAAACCCTTGTGCCCCCAGCCCGCTCTTCCTCCCTTCTCCTCCCGCTCCTCACTCTTTCCATCCGGTGTCCACCTCCTCCCTACGATCTGGATCCCTCCTCCTTCCCCAACACCCACCTCTTCCTCCTCCCTAGTGCCCAACTCTTCCTCCTCCCCCACTGCCCTTCTCTCTCCTCCTCTCCCGATGTCGTGGATCTAGTACCTTGCGCTGATGCCGCCACCCTCCTACCTCCCCCGACCGGATGCGCTGCCGCTTCCCCATCGATTTGCTACCCTGTGCCGCTGGCTTTGTCTCTCCTCCTCCCTTGGCTCCTCCATCCGCATCGTCGCCTCCCTCCTCCTCCCTCGGCCCTGACCACATTCGTCGCCCTCCTCCCTCCTCCTCTCTCCCCCGCCGGATATGCTACCCTGCTTCGCCGCCTCCCTCTCTCTTCCTCCCTCAACGCCTTCGCCCTCGCCCGCCTCTGGCTCCGAGCACCTCCTCCTCCAACTCCGATCGGGCCCGAATGCCTGCTCATTCCTCCCTCTTCCTCTCCTCCTCCCACCACCGCCACCGAAAGAAGACCTAGCCGGCGACAACACTTCTCTGGCTTTTTTTATGTTTCATTTTTATCTTTTTCTTTGATGTTGTAAATAAATTATTTATGTAATTATTCTTCATTGTAATAATTATTTATTGCAATTATTTTTGTAATAATTATTTATTGCAATTATTTTTGTAATAATTATTTATTGCAATTATTTTTTTTAATAATTATTTATTGTAATTATTTATGTAATAATTGTTTGTTTGTTGTAATAATTATTTATTATTGACTGTCGTTAATTACGGTCTATTGCGTTAATTCATGTCAATTGTGATAATTGTGTTAATCGACATTAATTGTGGTGGTAGTCGTTAATTGCAGTCAATTATGTTAATCGTTGCTAATTGCGGTAGTCGTTGTTAATTGCAGTCAATTGCGTTAATCGTCGTTAATTGCGGTAGTTGTCGCTAATTACTATAATTCTCGTTAATTGTGGTAGTTGTCGTTATTTTTGTCAATTGCGTTAGTTGTCATTAGTTATCGTCATTTGTCGTCAAATGTCGTTAATTATCGTCAATTGCGTTAATTGCCGTTAAACAATATCAAACAAGTCATTACTTGACTCAGGGGCTGACGAGGATTAAAACCTCTATATATTATTTTTATTATATAAAAGACTATACGTCTCCGTGGTCGTAACTCCTGAGGTGCACGACCTCACTGGTCGTAGAGATTCCAGAGGTCACATAATGGGTACCTTGGTCGGACGAAGGCCTAAGCCAAGCTCCCGACAGGGAGAACTGCTCGTAAAAGGTATGAACTGATACTTGGAACAGATTCCAGGTATATTCTCTACCGTACGACGAATGGAGCACGTGTATATTCCATACCATACGACGTTTCTTATCCAGACACACCAACGAACAACCTCCATGCGGTTATATGTCTCATAGACATACAACCGCCAAACGGTTGATTCTTTATCAACCGTCACTTGACTCACCGACACATAGCGCTTCACATCGACGCGTCTTCTCGGAAATCGCCACCTCTTTGAGGGCTATTTAAAGATGGAACCTGGACGGATCAAGGGGGAGAGGAAAGACAGGACAGAGCCATCAGACTAAAGCACAAGCCGTAGATTCGTGTGATAGGTCTGAGGTTGTAAGGGAACAAGTAGTGTTCTCGAGATCATATTCATAAAACCAGTTCATATTAATAAAAGAGCAGTCCCATTATTTCCTTAGATTTCCCACGTCACTTTCTCCTTTTCTTTTCGTAAGATCGACGTCTTGATCGTCGACAGAGGGGTTTTGCATTTTCATCTCAGAAGCGCGTTTCACATTTTTCATCTCAGAAGCTGCAACCAGCCTACCTAAAAGCGAAACAGCCAAACACCAAACCTCTTTAGCCCAGCCGTTCAGCCCTGTAGCCCAGCCGAAAGCCGCTTTTCAAGAAAACCACAGCCGTGACAAACAGGCCATGATTCGGCTGAAATCTCTTTTTCATCACTTGTGTCAGCTATTTGCTCATGTGGCTCTGACAGCTGAGGAAAGGAAGCCCAATAGCTTCATCATCTTGGATAGCAGCAGATCTATGCTCTGGTTATTGTCGATTGCTTGATGAGCGTAGATGAAATATCATTGTAGTTTGCCGAGCACATGATGGTCACATTACGAAGGTATGTCAATGCCTCTACTAGCTACAACCAAATCTAACAAACAAACCATAATTCTTAGGAGTTACTAATGTACACTTTTGTCATCGTACATGTTGATGGTATGATGTCACTTCATCCATTGTTAGATTTTTAATACAAAAAATAGAAGTCATGTTTTTTTGCTTTCCATCTGAAAAAATGGATAAGACCTTACTCTCAATCAAATGTCTAAAACATGCACTGTTAGCACATGTTTCTTCGATTTTCACTGCTCTTGTTACCGCCGTCATAGCTAGGCCACCCTACACCTAATCTCTAGGTGCGGTTTATTTTGATGTTCATCGAACTAGACTCCATAATGATTAATATACCACATGTGGGTTCCATGTATTACGGAAAATGTCTTGTTGCCTCCGTGTGTTTGCCCAGGTTTGCATGTGATGTATGTAATCGCCTTTCGCCCAAGAGAGCTTCTCATGTTTGGTTTGATTGCACTGAAACACCCTGCTACTATTTGTTTCAGCGCGATATCCAGCCCGGACCAAACAAGCCAATCGCAGTATGCTTAACACGCCAGGCCCAGCCACGGCCGGTAGCAGACAGCCTGAGGTTTCGTCAACTCAGAACGGAGCCCACCAAAAAAGGCCATCTACACACCTCGTTTCATCCTCCCCGTTCCCCGTTCCAATCCAATTTCGACTCAAACAAACCTCTGCAATCCACCGGCTATCAACAAAACTGCAAACACTTAAATTCAACGAGCGCAGCGTAACGCGCCCTCGCATCCTAGTAGAAAGTAAAACAGGCAGCCCACGAGTAGGGGTGAAAACGGATCAGACACGGACGGATAATAGTTTTGCCATATTTGTTTTCATATATTTTTCCGGATACGAATACGAATACCTCGGATACAAATACAAATACAAATACGGAGTGAATACGAATCGAAACGAATACGGTCACAGATATTTTTCGGAACATGAAAACCCCTTAAATTGTTTGCCAGAAATTAACGAAAGCATATAACTAATTTATTTGATGTAAACATTCATGAATTGTTCATATTTTCAGCAACCACACATAACATTGGCACTAGCAAGTTGCATTTACTAATTCATCACAAATATAACACTTAGTTTACCATATTTAGCTCATAAGTCATAACTCACAAAATCATCATGCATTCACACTTAGTTCATCACATACATAAAACTTAGTTCACACTAACATCGATTAGACTGGATGGTTAATCTATACGCAAATGACTGTAACATCCCGAAATATGTTACCAAAAATAAAATTAATAAAGTTATTATTTTATTGGATTTTCTGAGATTTAAAAGAGTTTTCCTGGTTAAAAAGGGGGAAAATGATAAAATAAAGTCAATTATTTAATTTCCTAGTTTTAAATGTAAAAAATAAAATTTATTGAGTTTTCTGGGATTTTATTAGATTTAAAGTGAAATTTTTTTTAATTAATTTATTGACTTTTGGGGATTTTAAAAAGGTTTTCCTATTTTCAAAAATTTAAAATAATTTATATACAAAAAATAAAAACCAGCTTTAAGTTGGAATTAATTTTATTAAGTTAAAAATAATTCATGGAATTTCTGTGATTTTTTCTAGGTTTTTTGAACTCTATTTGCTATTTTCTAAAAGGCTATTTGTTTTGTTGTATTTTCTGAAATTTAAAAATCAATTAAAATCTCATTTTCTCTTTTGGACTAAAATCCTCTTTTGGGCCGAAATCCGGATACCCGGACTCCATCTTATCCGGATAATCCGTATTCGTTTCCGTATCCGCCGGATAGTATGCCTACTGTATTTGTTTCCGTCTCCGACAAAAAAATCCGAATTTGTTTCCGATCCGAAGCATTCCGAATCCGTTTTCATCCGAATCGATCAAAAACTATCTGATCCGTTTTCACCCCTACCCGTGCCAGTGAGCGCGTCTAAAAGCGCAAAGCTACGTGAAAATATTTTTCCCCAGCTTTACCATCCAAATGAAGCGAAAAACATGTTCTCCCTATTCTTTTAGAGGAACAATGCTCAGCCCATCCCAGCTACCATTTTCGCTCAGTGCAAGGGCCATCTCTACTCCACCGCTTCCTCTCGGGCCAATTGGAAACCACATTACACGGCCGCTTAAATAGCCGAGACGAATCGATCCGGTTGGCTGAGGCCCAGTTTGGAGTGGTCGCGCGTGGATGCGAGGAACCAGACGTTTCGAAACTTCTTTGTCCTTCATCCATCTCCACGACGCACCACATGGAATGGTCGCGCCGCGCAGACTGCCCTCACCCCAGCTGCCTCTTGGGCCAACTGCATGCTGCAGCAAAAGTGATTCGAAGCGAACCTGGGAGGAGCTGCCAGTTTGGCGTACGGCGCCTGATCGCCAAGTACAACCTCGTGTTGTGGTTTTGCCCAGGCGCCAAGGGCGAGTACAAAAAGAGCAGAAACCACACGCCCAGAAACCTGCCCCCGTCTTTTTTTGCTGCAAGCAAGATGACGAACCTAAACCCAATGATCTTATGATCACGTTCTGATCATGCATGTATCTTGCTGCGATAGGCGGATCTAAGTGAAGCTTCAGGGGTATACATAGCACCGAATTAAATATTATTTTATTTTATCAAAATTCACATACGTATAAATATGCACCTCATAGTTTATACTTACACTCTATATACATATGGTGTTGTGTATAGTAACATTCGATCGATTTCGTTTTAGATCCGCCACTATCCGTGCGTGTGCAAGTATCCAGTAAGGCACAAACGAGCTAATACACCATAACACTATTAACCGTACCTCACCAAACAGTCAGTACGATAGTACTAGTGTGGCAAATCCTCTGGTCTCCAGCCATATATACTCTCGCGTAAAAGATCACAAGAGATAGACCTGCTGTCCGTTGCCGCTGACATGCACTGCTGCTCCACTGGGCCCACCTTAGAAGTTAGAACGTATCCACCAACAGCTTCCGCGGCTCTGCCACAGCTCGGGCAGAGGCGCCCAGCTCTTGCCGGGGCGCAGCGCATGGCCGGCCTCGGCCCTCGCCCTCGGCACGCGCCAACGGCGTACGTGGTCGGGTGCGTGGATGCGCAGCACGGTGCGCCGGGCACGCGGCACACGCGAAACGGCATGTTGCGGTGTTCGCACGCGTGCGGTCTTACACATATCCCGTCCGAACCAGACCGTCCTTGGCTAGTTGGCTCTAAGGCCTCAAACAACGGGCAACGGTGCATATGTGGCATCCTTGTCGTACGGATGGACGCCAAAACTAGAGCTTAGCTTGGGGAGCAAGGCATCGTGATGGGCCCAGTGCTCAGTGACCTGCTAAAGAGTGCTCGCTTGGCCTAAACGTAATCAATTAAGATTGGCTAGTTTTAAACTGAGCCGGATCCCCGTTAATTTTGTTGTGGTGTGCGTGAATACATGACTTCCGATTGGACTCCAATTAATTTACACAGATTTGCTATTTTTAATTCGCTTAAATTTTTTTAAGTTTAAATCAATTGTTGTGATCGTTGGATTTGGATAGAGATTGATGTCTCATATGATTGAATATTGATCTAATGAATAAAATATGTGACTTATGCTTAATAAAATTTCAGTCACCTTACAAATAAACAATCCCTTAATTACATACGTACCTACTCTGTCTTCAAATAACCGTGGAAGCGCAGTAACATATACTACACGCAGCATCAGAAATTTCTCTTTGTATTAACGAAAACAAACAGTACACAATTTGCCTCTACAAGGGTTTCATTCAACATCAATTATCCCGCTCGATCGTGTGGAGATGATGACTACTACTATACAAGCTTATATCACGAGCACAAGACACTACTATACAAAGGGTTATCACATAGTTCTAAGCTATCATCACAGACAGTTTCTGAACCGTCTGAATTTATGTGTCTGTGATAACATGCGGTTATCGCATACAGTTATTAACTCAGAACCGTCTATGATAGTTGTTTATCACAGACGGTTTAAAAACCATCTGTGATGCATACTATCACAGACGGTTATTAACTCAGATCGCCTGTGATAGTTGCCTATCACAGACGGTTTAAAAATCATCTGTGATGCATGCTATCACAGACGGTTATTAACTCAGAATCGTCTGTGATAGTTGCCTATCACAGATGGTTAGCTTATGTATCACATACGGTTCCATCTCTAAGAAACAGTCTGTGATAGATCATCACATATGGTTTTATACTAAGAAACTGTCTGTGATTGTGATTCTCTATAAAATCTTCAAGCAGTGGCTGTTTGTGCCTTTAAAACCGGCTATATATAAATATATATATATAAATATAAATATATAAATATATATATATATTGCGGTCTACTTCATCGAACCTTGGTCTATGTATCGGGTCCATGGATTTGGCTCACGGGTGCATGGAATAGTGAACTTGACATGTGGGGTCCATATGTCAGTGGACCAAGTCCACGCTGACTTTAGTTTAGGGTTTGAACCGGTAGAGATGACATGGTACACGTGGCGCACATGTGGCCGACTTGGACCAATTACTAGGCGACACGTGGAAAGGGGTGGTGACGTGGCAGGACTTGCGAAGCGAGGCTGACATGACACTGGTTTGGCTAGCCTGGCACTGATGTGGTAGCCAGGTGGTAGACACGCAAACTCGGGCTGACGTGGACGGTGACATGGACGATGGTGACAGCGGTGGCGCTCGGGTCCCGATAGTTGCCGGCGTTCTAGGCCATGACAGAGCAAGTAGAGGGGCGCAATAGGAAGCTGGGGTGGCGAGGAACTCAACGGTGTACTCACGGACGCAAGGGGATGATTGGGTTGGCCGACGGCGAGGTTAAGCGGTGGAGGCGCACGGTCGTCAACGGAAGTGGGGTTCCGGTATGCTCCGGCGACTTCGAGGTGTCGGCGGTGTAGATCTGTTCCTTGCGATCCCGACAGTGGTGGTGATGAAGCTTGAGGTGCGCTGACGGCGGAGGAACTCGACGACGAAGGTTTCGGTGGCAACTTTTCTTCTCTGAGCAATTCTGGTGGCTAGGGTTGGGGCTTTTGAATGGCGGCGGTGCGGTGGGGATGCGGAAGCCGAGGGCTACCCCCTTTATAGCCTGGCGGCCAGGAGAGTCCTAGGCACGAATGCCAAGAAACCAGATCGGCGGCGGAGTCCATGTCGTGCCTGAGTCAGAGACGATGAACAGTAACACAGTGGGACCCACTATCGTGACAGTGGATAGGATGAGATTGTGTTGTGCACGACACGCGTGTGGCCAACAGGTGGGACCAGGTGCGGGCGAGCGGGTGGGAGAGAGAGGGTGGGCTGCGCGTGGAATGGGTCGGCGGACTAGGCTAGGTTGAGGAGAAACGGCCCGGGGAATATGGTTTTCAACCCAAAGGATTTCCCGAGATTTTAAATAACTATTCGATTTTAGAAATACCAAAAAATTCCAATGGCAAATTAAAAACAACAAATGAAGCTGTAAAAATTCCAAAAAAAACTAGAAAATATTTCTGAGCACAAAGAACTTAAATAAAATAGTTTTGGAATTAATTGATGTTCAGATTAGTCACATTAAATTGTTTTGATATTTGAAAGTCCTATTTAAGATTTATTAAATTCAAATAAAATTGGTGATTTTTTTCTAAGGGACTGAACTACTCAAAAGGATTTTAAAACTCAGAAAATTGGGATGTTACAGTTATCCCTGTTGTAACCGACTGAATCTCTTATACATGTTTGAGTATAAATTGAATTGAACTCATCTGAGTTCATTACGACAAAACTTCTCCAAACTTTCACATGGTATTATAGCCTTCGATCTGATCTCCAAGTCTAGCTATGATGACTTCTTCCTCTTCGTCTTCTACAATGATCTCAGCCACGGTCAGATCACAGACGATTGCAGGAATCATGGCAACGTCGTCCTTCAATCACTTTGCGACCGTGAAGCTGACCAGGGACAACTTCTTGCTGTGGAAAGCACTGCTTCTTCCCTATCTTCGCAACCAAAATCTTCTCGGTTATGTTGATGGAACGGTTCAAACACCAGCGATGTTCATCTCGCAAGAAGCAGAAGGTGGAGCACGCCAAGTTCTGAATCCTGCATACACTGTATGGTTTCGGCAAGATCAATTCGTGCTGAGTGCATTACTCTCCTCCCTAACAAAGGAGATTCTCGGCCATGTTCTCTTCCTCACGACATCAGCAGAGGTATGGGCAGCATTAGAGCATATGTTTGCTTCACGATTGCGTGCCCATCTCATGCAGATCAGGTTCCAACTAGCAAATCTAAAAAAAGGAGTTATCGACGTCATACTACTTCCAGAAGATGAAGACACTAGCAGATACGATGGCTTCCATAGGCCATCCTCTTCAAGAAGAAGAAACTATCTCATATATTCTTGCAGGTCTTGGTGAAGAATATGAGTTATTTGTCACATCCATGAAAACCTGTATAGACTCAGTTTCCTTAACTGATCTATACACACATCTCCTTAGCTATGAACTACGCAAGGAACAACATACCATTGAGGTTTAGATTGCCTCATCGGCCAACAATGTTGTCAAGAATAATAATGGCCGGAACAATTGGCGTGGTAGAGGTCACGACCGCAACAATGGAGGAGGTGGTCAAGCTCTAGCAGTACGAGGAGGAGGATTCAACAACAACAACAACTCCCCTCGCATGACATGTCAAGTATGCGGTAAAAACAGGCATGATGCTCTCCGTTGTTGGTATCATTTTGATCACTCTTATTTTAGTCATCAGAAGAACAACAAATTGGTGCATCGGCGACAACGGGTAATTATCAGATTGATTCAAACTAGTATGCCGATACAGGGGCGACTGATCACCTCACAAGTGACCTTGATAGATTGACTGTTCGTGATCGTTACAAGGGAAGAGATCAAGTTCAAGTTGCAAATGGACAAGGTTTGTCTATCTCACATATTGGTCATTCTACTGTTTACAATCATTGCCGCCCATTGCATCTTAGAAATATTCTCCATGTTTCTCATATCCACAGACATCTTCTATCTGTCCAAAAATTTGCTCATGAAAATGACGCTTTCTTTGAATTTCATCCAAATTATTTCTGTGTTAAGGATTCGGTCACGAAGACGAAGCTCCTACAAGGCCAATGTAAAGGTGGTCTATATCCCATAGCTTCGGTTCAAGCACCACGTCAATCCCTTGCTACTTTAGTCGTCTCCTCTAAACAATGGCATCGAAGACTTGGTCATCCAACACCTTCTATAGTTTAGGCAGTAGTTCAATCCAATAAATTGAGTTGTATACAAAATATATAAAAGTAGTGGTGTTTGTGATGCTTGTCAGCAAGCAAAGATACATCAACTACCATACAATTCATCTGTTCATGTGTCATCTTTTCCTTTAGAGCTTGTGCATTCAGATGTATGGAGTCTAGCCTTAACATCTGCTGGAGGAAATTAATACTATGTGAGTTTCCTAGATGACTATAGCAAGTTCTCTTGGATTCATCTGTTGAAACATAAATCTGACGTAGAACAATCCTTTATTCAGTTTCAAAAATATGTTGAGCATTTGCTTGGGAGAAAAATCCTCACAGTCCAATCTGATTGGGGAGGAGACTACCAAAGATTGCATAAATACTTCACATCTGTAGGTATATCTCATCATGTGTCATATCCTTATACTCATCAACAGAACGGAGTAGCTGAAAGAAACCATAGACACATCATTGAAATCGGGTTAGCACTTCTTGCTCACTCTTGCATTCCTGTCAGGTTCTCGGACGAGGCATTCCTCACTATAGTTATCTTATAAACAGAATGCCAAGTCGAGTTATCAATAACTCAATTCCTATCCAACATCTTCCCAGCATTTCTCCCAATTATTCGATGTTGTAAAATTTTTGGGTGCGCTTGTTGGCCTAATTTAAGACATATAATGCACGCAAACTGAATTTTTGTTCACAACAGTGTGTATTTTTGGGGTATAGTTCAATGCATAAGGGATACAAGTGCCTTCACCATCCCTCAGGCCATGTGTATATATCACGTGATGTGATTTTTGATGAAAACTTATTCCCTTTTGCCAACACATCCAATTCTTAGCTTGAAAATTCCAGTCCTTGTCAAACAACTCTTCTACCCTTAACCTCTGTCATTAGTGCTAATTAAATCCTAAACTCGAGTGGGGCCCACCGGTCAGAGAGAGAGAGAGAGTGAAGGAGCAGAGCTACGTGCATGGTCAAGCGCTATGGCGAGCTTGCCGCCGGTGAATGGCGCGATGAGCGGCGGCGTCGAGTGGCGAAATGGAAAGAGGGAAGTAAGACAAAGCTATGGGTGGTGGTGGTGGCGACCGAGATGGCAGAAGGTGGCATTGCGACGGCAAGGAGCGGCGGAACGCCTCGGGTCTGTGATGTACGTCGCGTAGGAGGCATCCCTCGGCTAAAGGAGTGCCGCATTGGGCTCAGCGAGTCCAGGTGATGCTAAAGGATTGGGTACGGAGACCTAGGGTCACCAGAGGCGAGCCGGTGCATGCATCCATGGCGGCGCCATGGGTGGCTAAGAGGAAAAGTGTACTAAAGACTCGCCCTTGGTGAATTGATGTGCGCATGAGGATTAGTGACTCACCACAACCACGAGGGTGAAGAAAATAAGGCCGGGGAATGGTTGAGGCGGCTTGTCGATGACGAGCAGTGGCAGTGCAGGGGAGGCTCACAGTGATAACTCTCCACAGCGACGGAGGTGCTACCAGGAGCGTTGCAGTGGTTCACTGACATCCTAGGGATGGTGTGGACACAAGGAATTTGACCGGGACTCATCGGGCTTCGAGGAAAAATGAAAATGGCAGCGATGGACGTAGATGAAGGAGATGATGGTGATGCCCAGTTTACTTCAAGTTTGCCCGCGTTGAGTGAGGGGGTTAGATGAAAGGGTGTCGAAACACATGATGACGCACTCGAGAGAGATTCAAACCTTCTGGAGTGGCGGGAACGCAGTAGCTCAGATCGGGTGCACGCCAGAGTTGAGGACGAAGGCGAACATGATCAAGCTACGGGACTCCCGGGGTTACATTGAGCAAAGGAGAAAGATGAGTGATGCAAGAGGATCACACTGATGCGAATGTCGTGGGTGAGGAAGCTCACCTGAGCGGCAATAGCGCGGAGGCGTGCTCACCAGCGTTGAGAATGACACAAGCATTCCCGTGAAACCAAGGAGCGATGAAGCTCGGGTTTGTACGGAATGGAACGTGGGCGAGCTGAGGATGATAGTGTGTGCTCTAGTGCTTAAGTAGCTAGGACAATTGTGCAAGAAAAGTGATGAGATGCTGGCGATCGCGTGAGACACTCGTAGGGGGCAGGGGCTGCTCTGGTCTCTCCATCCGCATGGGAAAAGGGCGTCAGTGGGGTGGATAGCAGGCGGAGGTGACAGGAGGGTGGTTGAAGCACCAAACCGTGGGCGGTGGTCATGAACCATAGGCGAACGATGGAGCTAGCGAGGGCAAGCTGGCGCACAGGCGAGGGCAAGAGGTGCTAACATGTAGGCCCAGCATGTCAGCGGGAGAGGGAGGCGCGGGCTGGAGTGGGTGCGAGTGAAATTGGGCCAGCGCAGATGTGGCCCATTTGCTCGGCCGGAAATTTGATTTAGCTTTTGAATTTTTCAAAACCGGCTGATAGTTTCCCCAAATTTTTTGTACTTAGCAAACGGGGTCCAAAATTTATACAATTTTTTGTGGGAGCTCGTTACACAACATAGTTTCTTTTGGAAATTTTTTGGGATTTTATCTATTCTGTGTTTTTAAAAAATTCTTCTAAGTCGCTGTTTGCATGTAAATTCACTATTTGATTTATGTAATCAGTTCAATCATGAAAAAATAATTTTCCACACAAAACATGCTTAAAATTGTTCTCCCACTTGTTTTCATTATGATTTCCTAAAATTGGATTTTTGGGGTGTTACAATGACATTCCACCCCTGAACGTGTCGATATCGTAGAGAGGCTGTTGCGATTGTTGATGCGCTGATCAAGGACAATCTGCGAGGGGCTACTGGAGAAGACAATCGACGATCAAGGACGTTGGATGATCGACTACTTTCACTACATTGATGCACACGATGTTGGACTGGGTTGCTCCAAATCTTCTTCTGTTGCACCACGTGTCTAGTGGTAACGTTCTATAATCTCTTACTCGTATGACTTTCTGGTTTACATGGTAGAGTTTTTTTATCGTGCACTAGTGTAGCCTACCTGTATCCCAAGGTGCCCCTACAGTCATGCCATGTTGGCATTTGTTGTGGAGTTGGGTTGTGTAAACTTATAGCATATGATTGAATGACACAGTCACGAGATGTACTAAATGCTACTCTTTTGCTTCCTCCCTTTGTCCAAAACGACATGTCCTAGAGGATGATACAAAAGAAGACATTTACATATAGTTTGCCAAAGAATATATTACATTACATCCCACTCGCCAAAGTGTGCATAAATATCAATTGAAATACAAAACCGCATACACAAAATGCCACGGTTTCGGCTGGTCGGCTCGCTCGGTGGTTAACTCGATCGCGTCGTGCGTACGAGCAATTAAATCTATTAGCTAGCTAGACACCGGTGATCACCGACAGCAAAGCAAGCTGATTAGCATTTGAGCCCCTCGGGCCCTTCACGGCAGATGCTGGAGAGGTTGCCCGATGGCAGCCTCCAGCGGACGATGATATGGAAGAACATCACGTCGACGCAGCCGTTGCTGATGTCGTTCATCAGGTTGGAGTAGGGGCACACGAAGGCCTTGAACGCTGTGCAGCACCACGCCACCATCATGCGCTGCCCCAGGCAGCTGCTCGTCACCGCGCCATAGCTGTGCATCTGGTCGAACCGCACCAGGCAAACTCCTGCACATGTACACATGCACCAATCCCTCCCGCCCATCAATCAAACCAAGCACACGAAAAATCGATCTCAAACGCCACACGCTGCAGCTAGCATGCGCGTGGCACAAGGCAAGGGAGGATGCGTGTGCTGTTCACTTGCGCCGGGCGTATGTATGTTACGTACGCTATCTACGCGTGGTGCACTTGACATGAAATTAACCCGCGTTCTCTATCGTATTTACCTGGAGCCAATGGAAGGCCAACCAGCTTGCGCGACGGTGATGGTGTCGTTATGTTGGAGCACTCAAGGGCAGCCACTGAGGTGGTCGATCACCGAGCAGTGAAACGAAAGCAACAGAGGAGGTAGCATGTACAAGTTATGGCTGGTTCCAAAATCCAATTCTAGGATTTTATTTTTGAAAAAACATGAATTTAACATAACCCATTTTCCCATTGCAGGTTGCAGTATTACTTGATATGAAGCTTGAGTTGTTGGACTTGGCATACCCAACGACGACCATGGACAGCGCGACACAGTAAAAGAGGATGGTGGCACCGGCAGAACCCATCTCTCTCCTCGCCCCTCACAAGGCACAAGAGTGTTGCGTCTTTGTGAGAGCAAATGGGAGGAGAGATTAGAGCGGTGGTGTGTGGTTAGACGGATCGACCACCTGCAAACTTGTGAAATGTGGGTTCTAGAAGAAAATTTGATTGTTGGAGAGCTATTTTTATAGTTTGTGACGTGTTAAAAGATGGTGCACTACTACAAAACGGATATTTCCCCACGGTCGAAAATCGTCAGCAAAATAGAAAAAATTGTCAGGTTTCATTTTACTGATGAGTAACCGTCAGGCAAATCCCCTTAGGTCTAGGTGGTCGGGAAAGTCCAATTTGTCTGACAGTTCACCATCAAGAAAATTATTCCTGACAGTTTTATGAACCATCCATAAAAAGAATTTTGTTGATGAGTATTCATCGTCAACAAAAATCAACCTGACGGTTTTTTTGCCCATCCATAAAAGGAATTTTGCTCACAGGTAATCACCATCAACAAAAATAGACTAGATGGTTTTTGCCTGTTAGTTATCGAGTTTGGATGATGGGACCATTACCGTCAAGCAAATTAAACCTGACGGTTTTTGCCCATTTAGCTCACGGGACCATTATCGTCAATAAAATTAAACCTGACTATTTTTGCCTGTCAGCAAATTCTTTTTTCCTAAGTGTCATTATCGTCACCAAAATGACTCCATGGTCGTAAAATTATAATTGTGGCAGCCAATGCTAGCAAAAATTATCAGTTAGTTGATCACATATACACGCACTAATATTTGATTCATACACATCCATGCATCATATAATCCACAAGACACATCCATGCATTAATCCACACACAAATAAGAAGTCCAAGCTTAAATTAGCATCATTTCAAGCCCAATACCATCTATGAGGTTCACTTGCAGAAAGCAACATTGTAATTCGCACAAAAGACATCTAAAAGTCCAGTACTACCATAATACACCTAAAGATCAATATCACATACAAGTCATGTAAGTCCATCTAAAAGTCCAGTAATACCATTCATGTTCAACTATTCAAAAGAGCTAGCAAGATATCATCAAAGTTCATGTGGACAATTAGTTGCATCCGTTGCGATCGATGTTGTTGGCATCATAGTTGTTGCAGCCATTAATATCACCATTGCATTTGTCACCATCAATTGTTAGCATCGTTGCCATCAATAGCATTATCATCCGGTGCTGAGCCCACATGGGAGGATCTAGTCCCAGTCCTGATCTCTTCCTGTAAGGTGAATAGAGTGTGCCAACATTATGAGTCTGCCTTAGCATAATTAAAACCATTAGAAGTGCTAACAGAAGAGCTAAAGCAACCCACTGAACACTAGCATTATAAGTTTGCCTAAGCATAATTAGAATCATTATAAGTGCTAAAAGAAGATATGGAGCAATCGAAATATATGACAAGCCTATTTTTTAAAAATGGTTGCACGCGCAGACAAAAATTCTAGACAAGCCCATTGCCACCTTAAAATGAACATATAACTAAATAGGATTCAGGTTAAGCCCATGTGATAGAACACTCAACATAAGTCCACTCGCTCAGTGATGCACTGCTTGTTGTCACTCTGACACACCAAAAAGTATTAGTATCTAGTATAAATTAGTCCTCCAAATGATAGAGGTTTGGACACATTGATCTTTTTTATTCCCTCTTTTCTTTACTTTTCTTAATGACACAGTGACTACTTTCTCTCCAAAAAAAGAAAGAAAGAAGGCGATGACTACTGACTAGCAAGAGAAGATGGGTAATGCAAATAATTTGCAATATTTCATTTTCTCATCTTCCTTGAAGTGCCTACTGCAGTTGTTGCAAGAGATATTTTTTAAGCTGATGGATGCGGACAATGACTTCTTTGTTATCTTAAATGCTACTATGATAACTGCTCTAGTTAAGCTGATTGGTGCCACATCTTGGCACAAAATTTGCACTGCTTTGGCTTCTAATCAACAACACTAACTAGCAGCGGGCAACCACATATTTCGTCAAAAAGCAACAAATAGGACGAGGTGATATAGCATGTGAATTTTTTGGGTGGCCAATATAGGTGGAGAAATAGGATAATCTAATTTAATAGTTGAACAAACATACAATATCTGGAGATAATTTGCGTTACATAGGTCTAAAAAGGAATGGAGATTTACATAAGAGATTCCTAAACATATAAAGATAAGATCTATCACATATCGGTATTGAAGGTCAACCTGGTAGCTTTAAAACGTTTAGGGTAATGACAATAATGTATTGATACTTGGACAATTCATTATAATTTATAAGCATGTATTAGTATTACCATCAAATCATCAATTACTAAAACAACAAGTTTGGATAGAAACACATATAATTGCTATAGACAAGATGAACCTTGTTTTATCTGAAGATATGAATAATTGAAACACATATAATTGCTATAGATAAGAGTGGAGAGTTTACTACTGCAAAGGGTGGAGGTGGCAGGGGCGGCCGGAGATGGGGTGGAGGCGTCAGATTGGGAATGGAGCTAGGGATTTGGAGAGGAGGGAGTGGCTACGGCCGGAGATGGTGGGAGCAGCCGGAGAGGGCGTGGAGGCGGCAGATTGGGGGTGGAGCTAGGGATTTGGAGAGGAGGTAGTGCCGGCGGCTGGAGATGGCGTGGACGTGGTGGGCGTGGCCGGAGATGGCGTGGAGATGGCGGGCGCGACCGGAGATGGCGTGGAGGCGGCGGATTGAGGAGGGAGTGATTGTGGCCGGAGATGGCGTGGAGGTGGCGGGCGCGACCAAAGATGGTGGAGGCGGCGTATTGGGGAGAGCTAGGGATTTGAGGAGCAAGCGTATGCTTTGACTGGTAGGACTGACGAAGTGCCACGCTCAGGTGATTTTTTTTATGTGTCTCACGCGATGCAATTTTTCTTGGTGCGACATCAATATTTTTGGCGTGGACACAACTTTTCCCACATGCAAAAACGCAGGAAGACCCAACCACTTAACCTGATGGTTGTAACCATCAGGGAAATGCATTGTATTGAGAGTTTTATTATAACCATTAGGAAATTTGGAATTTTGTTGAGGGAGTTACTATTCCTGTGACCAAATTAGTAAAACTTGACGGTCGTTGCGGACCCGTCAGTATAATTCGGGGCTGTCAGGTTTTCTGCATTTTCTAATAGTGGTGATACAACGTGACTAGGGGTGTTCATTTTAAAACCGAACCGAAAAACTGTACCGAAAAAACCGCCAAATTAGTAAAACTTGACGGTCGTTGCGGACCCGTCAGTATAATTCGGGGCTGTCAGGTTTTCTGCATTTTCTAATAGTGGTGATACAACGTGACTAAGGGTGTTCATTTTAAAACCGAACCGAAAAACTGTACCGAAAAAACCGAACCGTACTGGTCAACTCGGTTTGACCGGTATTCGGTACGGTTTTCGAAAATCAGGTTTTCTGGTATTTCGGTTTTTACAGTAAATACCGGCTGAAAATCGAAAAAACTGAAATGCCGACTATTCTGATGAGTGATTTCTACGCGTGTAGCTCTAGGGTCTAGGCGACTGGACCTCTGGCCTGTGGTTCGGCGCCGCTCGGGGAGGCCCATCTCTCTGCCTGGCTGATCTCCACGCAAATCGCAAAGAGCCAAAGACTGGCTGCTGTGCTGCCGCAGGCGCAGGGGCTGGCGGCAACGAGGAGGCGGTGCTAGCAGCCACCGACGGCGGCGGCGCCGGGCCACCATGGAGCAGAGCTGCAGAGGGGAGGCCGAGCGAACTGGGGGCATGAGGGAACCAGGGGCGCGCGCACGCAGGCCGAGGGCGAAGCGCATGAGGTCGGGCGCAGGCCGGCGGGCCGGAGGTCGACGAGCCGGAGGAGGTAGCCGGAGGCGAGCGGTGGTTGGAGGCGAGCCAGGAGGCGTCGGGCCGGGGCCGGTGGAGCAAGGCGCCTTGGGAAGAGCCGGAGGCGGCGCAGCAGCGGCGGGGCCAGCGAGCAACGTTGGCGGCGCTAGGGGACCGAGCGGCAGTGGCAGCACTAGGGGCCGGGCCGACCGGGTGGAGGGGAGAGCCAAGGAGCAAGCTCCATGGAGGAGCATTGGGGAGAAGAGTAGAGAAATAGAATGGGGATTGAGGAAGTAGTAGCAGCCTGGGAGCCTTCGGTTGGAAGAGAATATGCCAGAGATGGAATAGGACTGCTGGTGCTATGGCTGTTTGTCACTTTGTGCTCGGTGCATGGCTGCTTGCTAATGCTTTGCTTTGCAAATTGCAACCCTGGATGCTGCTTCCTGAATGCAGCTACCTGTTAGGGCTTGCTTTGCAAATTGCAATTGTCGTCGTCCGCAATTCGCGTCAACTTTGGTAAATATAGTATTTACCGATACCGTACCGAAACAAATTGGGATTTACCGAAACCGAACCGTATTTTTTAAAAACATCGTATTTACCGAACTAACAATACCGTATTTACCGTATATACCGTATTTACCGAACCGAACAAACCGAACGAACACCCCTAAACGTGACTGAGCTCGTGTGGACCTCATTGTTTTGAGGGCATGTGACAGCAGTGTTTTCAATACTGGAAGTTTTTTTAACCCAAGGGAGGGGGGGGGGGGGTAGTAAGGCCGAAAACTGAAAAATTTCGGCCAAAATTTGATTTTTTTTCTCTCGGATTTTAAATTTAAAATAGATCAAATTCGAGCAAAATTTAAATAATTTTTTTGGGACAAAATTCATCCAAACTGATTTTTTCGGGACCGGTTTGTATTCCTACCGGCCCCACCGGTAAATCCGATATCACCGATTTTTGGCCGAAATTCGGAACCCTGTGTGACAGTAAGGAAATCGTGGTAATTTTGTGGAACGACCGTGTCAACAAGCTATAAATAGTATGGGTTTCTTAGCAGATTTTCTAATGTAGGAAGATACTTTAATTAGCAGGAGCTCTACCCTTGTTTGGCATATGGTTAGTTACTCCTATAGTCCTATATAGTGAAGCAACGCCTTTAGTATTTCAGTGGCCTGCGGTCTAGACAATTGTAGAAGCGGTTGTTGATTCCATTGTTAGTTCCAGGATTCCATAGATCCTTAACCATAGCAGGCATTGGAGAACCCGGTTGTTGAGGTAGTAAATAATCGTGTATGTTCTGCCACAAAGGGCACCAGGGTTGAGACCCAATGGAGACATTACCTTAGAAAAAGTTGATAATGAACCGAATTGATAAGGTACTGTCTTACCTGAAGGATAGAGTCCCAGGTCCAGGATTTAGGACGATTATTGGTGACTCTCCAGAAAGGAGTTAGGGTAATATATACTTGGCTTTAATGATTCGAGCCCAAAGGCTATCAGGATTGCTGACTAGTCTCTAAAGCTAAACCAGGGCTTCATTTAAAGACCTAAGATCCCTAATACCCAGACTCCCAAGTCTTTTAGGAATACGAGCATCTACAATAGATTGTTTATTAGTTTGTTACTAAGGGGAAAGAGAATACTCAATCTAATAAAAAGAAACAAGTCTTTCAATAGATTGTTTCTTGAGCTTGTGTCTAAAGCTTTAATTGCCACAAATGTACGTGATTCTTGATGATCAATAATGAAGTAAAACTTTGTGGTCTACATGTTTTAGCTCATTTATCATATCAATAATAAAGTCGAACTGCACAAATGATCGGGTGGATATTTTGCTTTAAGACAGTGGGATTCACAAAACACATTTTTAGGTAACAAGTAAGTCTCCAATAGAGTATTTGGTTGTTTCTTGTGTCTTGATATTAACAATTTGATAGTTTCTTCATCTAGAAACAACCTTACCTTCTCTTCTCACATTCTCTCCTCCACATCACCTAAATGCTGATGTGGCAATCCCTTAGTAACAGATGACGTGGACTGTTATAGATGCTCTAAGATGAATAGTTTTTTTCCCCTTGAACTCCTTTCCACCAGAATTGTCTGATGATGGAAGTGAGCTTCTAAATAAATAGGAATGGAAGAGAAGAATGATTTGATAAGAGTTAATCTACCAGCATAAGAAAGCTTATCGGCTTTCCAAGCGCCTAACTTGATCTTAAAGTTGTTTTCTAAGAACCCAAACCTTTGATTTGAGTTGATTGGTTATGAAGAGGGGATGGCCAGCGTGAGTGAAACTACTATCCTTTTCATGCACTCGGAAGAGACTTTTGATGGTGTTTCTAATGTGATTACGAGTATTGACACTGAAATGAATAGTAGACTTAGCCCACTTTGGAATTTGACCAAAATGAGCACAAAACCGCATAAGAATGTGTCTAATAGTGAGCACTTTTTGCGTAGAAGCATTACAACAAATAATACGATCATCACGAATAATAAGAGGAAATGAACCATCGTGGCTTTAGGGGTTGAATGATTTAAGACCTTGAATATTTCCATTAATAAGGGCCTCATTGAGACGACAGGAGAGCTCATTAATAGCAAGAATAAAAAGATAAGGCGGGAGGGGACAGCCTTGACGGGTACCTCGATACTTCTGAAATCGACCATAAAGATTGTCCATTTATAACAGCTGAAAAGGTAGGGGTTTTAACTTTTAACGCAGGCATGCACAAGATCAGCTAAATTACCATGAAACCCTTGACGTAGGAGATCGAGCAGCTCTTATGAAATTCCATTCAGTTTTGTCGAAAGCTTTAGCTAAATAAATTTTAAGTATGGAAGCATCTTTTTCCAACGCTTGAGAATAAAGATGTGGATAATTTTATGAGCGATGATAATATTTTCAGTGATTCCTCTTTCTTTTACAGAAGTGTATTGAGAGTCATCTATACATCCTAGCAGATGATGTTGCATCCTATTAGCAAGAGATTTGGCAATAATTTTGTAAATAACATTAGATGCTTATGGGCCTAAATTCAGTGGGATATTTAGGATAATTCTTTTCGGGCATGAGCACAATGTTAGTATTGCTAATACCTTGAGGCAGAGATTTGTGTAGTAAGAAGGAGCTTACCAGTTGGTGGGCATCTTCACCTATACAGCTCCATGCAACTCTGCAGAAATCCACATTTAATCCATGCGGGCATGGTTCTGCATCTCTTTTCATGGATATTTAAGGGCAGTTTTTGTTTTGTTTTTTTGTGAGGATAGCAGGTTGGTTGTCGAGGATGTCTGCCATGAAATGTTGATTGGAAGATGTGAAGAGATTAGTGAAATACTGAATAAAGCAAGAAACTATATATTTGAAAACGACATGTCGATCGACAAATAAAGTATGGAGTAATCATTCACAAGTCACAACGCATCCATGCTGCCATGCATCTCTCTGCTGACGTTTTTTTTTTTTTGCGATAACTCTGCTGACGTGTTTGTCTTTGATTACTCGCATTGGTCCGACTCAACCAAAATTAATGCGATTGCAGTCTATGTACTCTACACTTGCTAATTAGGGAAAACTAATCCGTGTTTTCTGGCGTGTCTGCACAATCTTCGTGATTTAGTTGGTACGAGCCAAGCCGAGCCGAGACATACTACTCCAGCCACGGCTTACTTCCGTGCAGAAGCCGAGCTACCGGCTTCCTGGTCCGACTCAACCAGCCCCAGCCGGCCAGTCCACTTCGGGTCCAACCGAACCGAAACCCATGCGTAAATGCTAACCCTAAAACACCTCCTCCCCATTCCCGAACTCCCGCCGCCGCCACCGATGGATTCCTTCTCTGACACCACCGCTGCATCCACCCCCACCAGCCGCCTCCGCAGCGAGGCCGTGGTCCGCGCGGTGGCGGCGCTCCTCCGGTGGCTCCAGCACCACCCCACCCCGGAGCCGGAGCCCATCTACCTCCTCGTCACCCTCAAGCGCGCCCCCGTCCGCCGCTTCGAGCACCGCCTTCGCCTCCCGCGCTCCCCCTTCCCCTCCATCTCCCTCGTCTCCGACCGCCTCCCCGCCGACCTCCCCGACGACATCAAGTCTCTCCCCTCCTCCGCGCTCCGCTCCTCCCTCCCCGCCGCCGCGCGCCGCGGCCTGGTCCTCGTCGACCGCCGCCTCAGGGTCCCCAATAGCCCCGGCAAGGCGGCCAAGGGCCGCGTCAGGGTCGTGCCCGTCGACCTCGCCGACCCGTCGTGGGCGGAGTCCGCGAGGGAGGCGGCGCGCTGCGTGGAGCTGCGAGTGGAGGCCGGGACGTGCCGCGCCGTGCGGGTGGGCCACGCGGCGATGTCGCAGGCCGAAGCGGTGGAGAACGTGGTGGCCGCGGCGGAGGCGGCCGCGGCGTGCGTGCCGAGGAAGTGGAGGAACGTGCGGGCGCTGCACGTGAAGGCGCCCGAGTCGATCGCGCTGCCCCTCTACTCCGCGCCCGGCGCCGGCGGCGCCGACGGCAATGGCGACGCGAAGCGGAGGGCGCGGCGGTGGAGGAGCAGGGAGGTGAAGCGGATAAAGAAGAGTAGCGCGCTGGCTTGGAATTGAATCAGGTGTAATGCTTCCTTGTCCAATTGTACGCCTTTGCTCGTGCAAATTTGAGGCGTGTAATCGTACCGCGATGAACAATTTTGATGAGTAATTTTGCAGTGTGTCTGTCTTGTCTGAGCATGAGTCTATCGTTCCCGAAATTCTGAAGTTGCATCGTTTTCTAAGGATTGGCGTGCCTGTGTGTGCCATTCCAATGCGATCTACGCTGTAGAACACTGGAACATGTGCACAGAACTCGTTCCTAGCAGTTCCTACTCCAAAGCAATGCAGCATTGCAACCTTGTCCAATCCATTAACTTAACACAAGTATAGTGTAGTGATGTTTGCTGCACACTTGGCTGTAACCAGCAAGGTTGAAGAGGCAGCTGAATGGTGAAGGCTGAAGAGAAAGGATGACGCGGGTTGTTTAAGTATAATTTTGCACTGCAGTTCGTTGGCCGCGTAAGAGCTAGTAACATCGGTTGTGATTGAAATTTGTAGAACAGGACATGGCTCTCGCACCTATAAGCTATGATGCATCAAGATAGAATACGGCGAGTATCTAGAACTACAGCAGTATAATTAAGCCACATATATATGACAGTATCAAATTATGCCCGAAAGCCAATCAATTCTCAGCAAATTATGCCCGTAATGCCAATACAATTAGTAGTTACAATTATTGGGGAAGTAGCAAGAAAAGCTGGTTAGCATCAATTGCTGATATATATATGAACCAACTGGTTAGCACTTCGTTGATATATGAACCAAACTTGTTAGCATTTTGCGGACATATATGAACCAAATCTAAACCATCACGCACGAGCAACCAGACATACAACCTCCAAGTGAACAAGAAACGATGAATCAGAATAACAAAATAAATTTCAGTGTTCATCTAAGAAGAGACGATGCACAGATGGTCACAATCAGTCACTAAAAGGAGAGGAGTTTCGAAGATTAGGACGTCTGCGACCTTGGTCTTTGGACCCCTGACCAACGAGCTCCAAGCTCATACGGTCATACCTCCGATATGCCGCAACCAGAGCTAGTCGACGGTGGCGTAGTAAGGATCAGCAATAATCAAATTAGTTAATGCAAATTGAAAATTATTCAAAATACTAGTCAATGTTGTTGATCTTACACTAATCAAAGTTAGTTAATCAAAACCTTAAGAAGAGAAGAGTAGGAACACACACGCAACGATCAATGTGACTTATGTAAACAATGAAAAACCTCACAACAAGTGCTAGGAGAGACGTTAGTCACCTACTCAAACTTCTGTGAATGGCACAAGATTGTTCGCACGACGTAGAGCACAAAAGACAGCAATATCGGTGCAATGCAAATAACCCTCTAGATTGAGCAGAAACAACAGCTAGTCTCAAACGATGAAAAAGAAAAGTTTTATATGCTTATATATGCTCTTCTAAAAGGTTTCGACGAGATCTACAACTTTACAGTTGAGGCAAACCCCAAATTCCAAAGAGAAGACCGAAATAATAGCCAAAAACAGAAACTGAAAACTTACGACACAAATTCGAGGCCAAAGATGGTCAATTTTGTGGGTCTAAGAGGGCGATTGGCTAAATCCAGTCATCTTTTTTGGATGCACCTCGTCGTTAGCTTTCAAAAGAGTCTGAGATATGTCGAATTCTGACACCATATGCAAAAGTTATGCCCATTTTACTGAAGGTGTCTCGGAAATGGACTCGAATTCGTTTCGGTCTCAAATTGAAACTGCTATATCTTTTGCTCCTGTGGGCCAAACGTGCTCAAATTTTTTGTAGAGGCTTGTGGCTATAAGAATAAGGGCTCCACCAATTTTCACTAGATTTGGTGAAGATTTGATGGGCTTTTCAATTTTTGAAAAGGGTGGACTCTCTTTTGCTTCTTCTCTTTTTTTCCCCTTTGTTTTTTTTTCTTCACTTGATCCTGAAATCAAACTCTCGTTTTCTCTTCCTTCTTTGGCACAACCGATTTCAACTTATTGGTTACCGCAACAGGGGAAAATAGCGACGGCAGCACGCAAGCGATTGCCACGGTAGTGGAAGGCAACGGCAGCGATCTTGATCGTCGGCCTAGGCTTGCCGCGGTAGGGATTGGTGGCGGCGACAGTGAACTAGAGTTGCCACGGCAGGAAAAAGGAAAACAACGGCAGGGTCGTTCGGCTACCGCGGCAGTGTGTGACAGTATGTTAGGGTTGTCGCGGTAGCAAAAGGAGGGAGGATGGCTTGCTGAGGCAGGGATGGCAACAGCTTGTGGATTGCCGTGACAGGGGAGATCAAGCGGCAACAACAAGCTATGTTTGCCGTGGTGCGGCAGGGTCGCGATGGATTGCCGCGGTAGGGGATGAGGTTGCCGCAGCAAGGCTTGGTGGTGGCGCGAGATGTGGTGGTGGCAGGAAGCGCTGGCTTGCCGCGGCAGGAGGATGGTGGCCACGGCAGGACGCGGCAGGGATGGCAGCGGCTCTGGTGGTCGCAGCAGCACGAAGGTAGAGGCGGCTGCGGTAGTGCGAAGGTAGAGGCGACAGCGGCTCTGCCGGGTGCGACAGGGACTGGTAGTGGATAGGTTTGCCGCGACAGCGATCTGTGGAGGCAGGCGGCAGGGGATGGGGTTGTCACAGCAAACCTTGGTGGCGGCGAAATATGCTGTGACAGAGGATGACACAATGATGAAGCTATGCAAAGGAACATGAAAATCAAGATGCAAACTAGACAATGACAAACTAGACTCCAACTAAACTAGAAATCAGCAACTAGACATGACGATGCAACCAATGATTCAATGAACAAAAATCGAAAAGAAAAATTGCAATGGCTCAAAGGGCTCAGTATGGATGATAGATATAATTTTTTGGCAATTTTCTGGACTCTAGGTATGAAAAACGAATCTACCACTAGAAAAATAGAAACTCTCACCGATGAACTATAGCTCTGATACCACTTGATGAACCACGAAGGTCCTATTCTGGCCCGATCTTTCGATGAGAAGGTAAGTTCGATAGTAATCGCTCAACTCTCACGATCTTGCCTATGAACTTGTAAGGCTCGAAACCACGCAATTGCTGAACTGCTCGACAAGTCGTTATCAACCGTGCACCAATATCCAGAAGACCTGATCATGAAGATCAATTCCTACATACACCGAAGAAGCACGTAAGAAAAAGATAAATAGCAATCTGAAATTACGAATAGGAATTGAAATTGTATTGATAAGTGGGGTTCCGAAAAACAATGTCGCTATTGATCTCGCCGAACAAGAGGACAAAGTATAAAGTAGCAAAACTAAACTTCAATCAACAAAACCCGAGGAACTAGAGGGGTGGTGGCCACTATGTATAGGAAAAGGGAGGGCGATCGTGGGTACTGTTCACAAATGAATTGTGCCGTGTGAACAGTACCAAAAACCCTAGGTGGTTGACCATATGGGCGAAAATGGCCAAATCAGCCCATTTATTACAAAGTCTATGAGCCAACAATTGGTGACGCAGCACCATAGCATGTAGACGAAACTTGGCTCATATGAGTGGACGTAGCTCGGTCTAACTGGGGAATATAGCAGTGTAGTAGCCGAAAGTCCTTTCAGAGAAGATATGGTTGAAGTAGAGGATGCAGTGCAGCGGGTCGAAGTAGTGGTTTCATCATTAGGGTTGATGTCCTCATCATTAATCCTAATTAATTATGGTTAGTTAATTAGTACTAATTAATCAGTCCTAATTATGAGTGGTAGTTAATTGGTCATAATAAATTAGTCGTAATTTATTTGTCCTAAATTTTTAACCATAATTAATTAGACGTAATTAATTAGGCTACATTAAGTACTATTTATTATTTAGTTGTAATTAATTAGGCTTAATTAAAAAGTTATAGTTAGTTGTCTTAATTATAATAGTTGTAACTAATAAACCATAATTAACCAATCGTAATTAATTAGGATTAATTAAAGATGACTAATTAACTAGTACAAATTACTCGCAATTTATTTATCCTAATTAACTAACCATAATTAATTAGTCGTCGTTAGGTAGACGTAATTAAAATGGACCTAATTAAATCACCGTAATGTAATAATCCTAATAAATTAGGCTTAATCAAATACTATTGATTAATTAGTTGTAATTAATTAATTTTGGTTAGGTCGGATTACAAAATGTTGACTACGTAGTGCAACCTATTTGTTATAATGTGTACAATAAATTGGGTCATTGTGGCTTTAGGTAATATCAAACAAGCAAGACTTACTAATGTTTCATGGTGACGGTCTCGTACAGGGCGAACCCGATGGGTTAGACCTGTCGAGATGCCAGTACATGGTGGTCCGGGCGAAGGGGCTCGATGCGATGAATATTCACGAGCTTAGGAGCTGTATCTGGAGGGAATTCGACATAGATGCAGCGACGAAGAAGCTTATCATCGAGGCGATCACCTACATAATAGGAGAGGGGAGGGCGTATGGGAGCTACTCAAGGTGAATGACAGCGTTGCATAGGGCCAATACATGCAAATTGCTTCCTATCCCGAGATGACGATATATAGGAAGCTATTGGTGTATGTGAATTTCATGCACAGGGCGCCAGCAAACCTTAGTGATGCTGGTGCCCCAGGAAGAGGGCAATCGCAAGTAGTGCATGAAGACGGTAGCACGGAATGGGTTGTTAGCACGGAATGTGCTGTTTTAGAGGAAAACTACGAGAGAAGACTTGCACATAAATTATGCAAAATGAGGGGGCGAGACAATGGTGGTCGACCCGCATTGACTGCCATGAGTTTCTATTGGACCAACTGGTTGGGTTGGAGTCCGATGGGGACCCTAACCCAAGCTCGGATGGTAGCGAGTAGGACGCACCCCAGGGTGGTCGTCCCATCGGTGGAATTGTGTCATCGGAGGTACCTTACGTGGCATCCAGACTTAATGATATCGTAGTGCGGTTGCTCGTACTGCCATAAGAAGAAGGGTCCTAGTGGGGTTTGATGCTGACACCTTATTAGTTGTGCAGTACTTCCCTAACAAAATGGTCGTACAACAAGCTATAGCATGGTACGCCTTGTCCATCAGCCGTGTGTACCAGGTGCACTGGTCCAATCCAAGACATTACGTAGTAAAGTGCCTAGTGGAAGGCTACCTTGGCAAGGTCAGCACTCACAGGGCGAAGTTCTTTGGCTCGATCTTTACGACCAAGCTGGTGATCTACCACACTTGCGAACTAAGTGAGCCGCTACGGTAGGATCGGAATGTGACTTCCGTATATGTGGCAAGCCTCATCAGCCACCTAGTTACGGAGGACATGTCCGTCTCCCCCAAGATGCTGTTGTTAGAAGTATAAAATAGTATCGACTCTGGTCATACACACACACACACACATACGCACACACACATACGAGTCGGTTTGCTTAGCAATGCTTAGAACGGTAGAATGGGGATCATCGCTTCAGCGATGGTCATTATGTCATCATTCTAAATACTTAGGTCAGGGTACTCATGTGTGTAATGTATTTGGAAAACTAAAATTGAAAACAAAAAGATTTAGACTTGGGCACATGGTTGATGGTGTGGTTATCGGGTGTGTGGTTGGTGCTTAGGTCAACAAGGACCGAATTACTTGCGCTATTGATCCAAGCACTATTTCATGCAACCACATGAGGGCATATGAGAACCCTCTTGACTTAGTACTTTGGTGTGTGTTAACTCTGAGTCGCAGGAGGTTGTTGTGTGTTGTGTTAAAAATGTTCTGTTGTTGTTGGACGTGCGAGGGTGGGTTCCTGTCTAGGCACTCCACACCAAGGGGCATCCGTAGTTATCGTAGGCTTTACGGATGACTCTGACACAACGTATGAGTTTCTATCCATACGGGCGACTCGCAGTTAATGCATTATATTGGAAAACGTCTCGTAGGATTTAGTTCTGCTGGCATACCTTCGGAAGTGTGCTCTATTGCATGGCAAAGGGACGGTCTGACATGTGGGTAAAGTTGTACACCCCTGCAGGGTTTAATCTATTCAAATAGCCTCGTCCTAGGTTATGGACATGCTTGGTTATTTCCTGCGAGAATCAGACCATAACATTTTCGATAAAACTTGACATCGGGAGGTATGAGTGGGTAATTCGTGCTATGTTGTGGTGGTTATTGGAAAGTCACCTCTAGGTGTTAATTATGTTTATAAATGTTGTCTGAATGTTATTTAAACAACTAAAAACAGATTTGACAAATTGCTTTACAATCTATTACTATATTGCAAAGAAAACTGCTTTATGCTGAAAATTGCTTAGTGTAGTGGCTTTTCTTTTGATACATGAATGCATCTATATATTTCGTTGTTTGTAAGACTTGTGAGTACATTTGTACTCAACCCGGTTCTTGCATTTTGAGAGGATGTTGATCTCAAGGATCAACTATTGTGAGATAGACTTCGTGTAGGGCGACTAGCTTGGTGGTGCAGTCGGTTGCCTTGTGGGTAAGGGCGCATAGTTGGCTTTTGTTTATTGTCATCTTATGGCTTTTGCTTTCACCGCAACTTTAGTCTTTATATTGTCATTTGGCAGTCGGCCCTATTTTTGTAATATGAACTTGTATGTCTTTTGTGATGTAAATTATGTAGACTCGGTATTTATCATGACTTGTGTATGGAATTGAAGTTTTAAATTTTGTGATGGTGTATGTGTACCGCTCCTGGGAGGTATACAATACATCGAGATGCGGGATATTTGATTTGTAATGCTAGGACCAATCGGATGGTTAAGTATTACAAGTTAAATACCCTGGGTTCTCACATATCCCGAGTTATACCTTCTTTTCGCATTCGCTTTCCAATTTCCCTATTGGCTGACCCAACAATTTTACCGCCTTAGATATTCAACTGCGAACTTTTATATATGTACACTTTGTGCTTAGTGTCTTTCCAAATGGATTTGTGACTTGCTGTTATGTGCTTCCTACGCATTCTGCTCCTCATGAATTGACTTGCTCTGTCCTTAAGGATGACTGATTACATTTTCGTTGCTACAATCGTTTCTAACTTGTTGTTATGTGCTTCCAACGCATTTAGCTTCTCGTGAATTGACCTACTCCGTCCTTAAGGATGGTTGCTAACATTTTCATTGCTACTGATCGAACCAATTCGTAGGTTTATTCCTAAAAAATGTGTATGCAAAGCATTAGTTACTCCATGGTTTGCCTTTGATTTATTTTGAGTTATTCACTTCCTTGTTTAGCTTCTTAGTCCCTTTGCCTTTGATTTGTTTGTTCCAAGGGATTTATTTCGATCTATGCATTAGTTCGACCTTTATGAATTGTCCATTTAATGGAGGATACTACTAGACTCTTATTCAACAGAGAAGCGGTTGGTGTTATATCAAACAGACTTTGATTGCATTGTGTATCCATATCCTTTCAAGGTGAAATTAGTTATCCTTTTGGTTCATATTTTAGACAAACAAACTGCTTGCATATGTCTAGCTATGAATTTCTACATGCTGAGGCCCAGATGCTAGGTTTGCTAGGTTTTTAAATTAAGTGAGACTACAGTGTTTGCACATGATGCCATAATATATTTATTTGTCGATTAAACAATTGCTGCTTGGTTATATTCTTTTCCAACCAATGATGGCACCCTCGAACCAATTTAGTTTGTATTTTCGTGCATCCTTTTAGAAATAAGCTATAAATGAAGTTGCTTCTTTACAGCCTTACATCCATTTATTTCCTCACATGCTCGAATCTGAAGTATTTAGTTCAACACAACATCAAACTATCATCGTGATACACACCAAGTGACTCACAACCAAGAACCAACTGATGATGTCCTGGAAAGGGAATCGATATGTCATTTGCATTTTGAGGAAAATATGTGAAACATAGTTCTGGAGGAACATATGGAAATTCAACATATGAAATCAGAGGATCTAAATGTGTTGTTTCTTCTAGCATGAATTGTCTGTGTATTTAACTTTCACCTCTCTTCGTTAGTAGTTTCCCCTATCTGTGGTGATCTCATTAATCTTTTTTCCTTAATCCTTTTTTCTTGGTGATGTCGGCTCTAGATAGTCAATGGAATTCCTCGTCTTATCCCAAAAGATGGAAAGTTGCTTCAGGACTACTAGGTCAAATAAAAAGAATGCGGCCCTAGGGATTCTTCCACGGTGAGTGAAAAATGCTCCACATATTTACATTTCTGTTGTGGTAATAGTCCATAGAGTTATTGAGAATAACAAAGTATGTCTGCTTTTCAAATTGCTTGGTGAACTAATCATAGTCTTCTTAGTTTGATTTATCAGATTTGGTGATCCATATGGTTTTACTGCCCTCCTTGGTCTGCTCTCTATCGGATGACAGGCTCATTCTTTATAATGAGATGAGGATTAGTTGTGAACTGTGATATGTTGCTGGATAGATAAAAATAGATGTTATATTATTCCTTATCTTGACATCCATGTTTTATGGGAATTAAAAACTGTACTTCAATTTCCCCCATTCATTATGAAGTGGAATTCCCTTTATATCTTATTTCCTTGGTTGGCCTCACATTTCCAATTCTTTTCAATCTACCTGAGATTTTACCATTCTAGAAGTACACTTGCCTATTAACTCCGATTCCGTATGCGATTATTCAAACTGTTTGGAGATAGCGCAACACAATAAAATAATTGTTGCATCTACATATAATGTCTTTAAAACCCTTACCCCTTTTTAGCTTTACTTTGTTACTTCCCTATATGTGTGCGTGATAAGATGACTACATCCCTTTTGTGGCTTTAGCTCAATTTTGAAAATAAGAAACAATTTATTGCTTCCTCTAACCAAACAATTATATTGTATATAAGATGCTATTCCTTTTTCTTTTACAGATCACTTTGGTTGATGCTTATGACTTGGATTTTATGCAGTATAGTGTGTGCAGAGTTGGGCCATCATTGTTTGCTGATATGGTGCCTACTACCATTAGTTGTCATACAATGTCGTAAGGTATAACATTTCTAATTTGAGATTTGGAACGAAGTAACTTTTCCTAGCAATAGAATCAACTTGGATTGTACAACACATATGCAAAATTTAATCAACTTGGATTGTACAACACATATGCAAAATTTGACTTCATTATTGTCAGGATCTATTATTGTGAATCAGGGACAGAGGATGGCATCGGCCAACCTGGGCCGTGCCCCCCCATTTCATAGGAAAAGAATTAACAGCATGTATGCAGTCCACAATCGACCCAATTTGGTTAGGTCAGATCCATCTAGAAGACCCATTGTTGTTGCCTGCTACTAGTTATGATACTACCTAGGGTGTGTACAATGGTATAGACGATTGTTGTTT
This sequence comes from Ampelocalamus luodianensis, assembly GCA_036346255.1. Lineage (NCBI taxonomy): Eukaryota > Viridiplantae > Streptophyta > Magnoliopsida > Poales > Poaceae > Ampelocalamus > Ampelocalamus luodianensis. The sequence continues at coordinate 48,580,188 of CM070623.1, forward strand.
GTAATACTCTCCATATCATCTAGAGACAAAAATAAAGACAACTCATACAATAGGTTGTTTTTAAGTTATGTATATATGACCCCACAAACTGTACAGACAACATGGATACACCAACGAAGCAGCCATCTATAAGGGCCTTATAGACTGTCTATTGCATGCCAGACAGCTTTATTCTCAATCCTTGTTCTCTCTCATCCACAACGTTAAAAATCTTACGTGGCAAATATTATAGACCACTAATGTCACCCCACTGTACATGCCCTTAGCGAGACAATGACTTTAATCGTGTGGCAACGAAGCATGGAAGCAGCAGATAAGGCGCTGGTGCATCTCGGGCTTGCCACTGCTGGGCCCGACGGTGACGACAAATGCGCAACCGATGGCTGGAGAGCCAAGTCGCACCGCACAGGCGTGCAACTAGTAGTGAGCAGTATACTTCTGAAATTTTGCTTTGATCTTTGGCTCCCCCTTGAGATTTTGCACCGTCGTGAATTGACATGTGTTCCTAGCATTAGAGTCAACTTTGATTGTGAACTCCTTACTGTGAGAATCAGCTTGTTATAACTCGTAACGAATGACCCCATTTATATCTGGAACCTCAACTTATGTCAAATGATTTTCAAGTCTCAATCCATATATGTAATTTTTCAATGCGTCCGTGGTAACGCGCGGGGTTCTTACTAGTTATTTGAACACTCTGTTGACAGATGAAATCCAACAGCAACAGTTGTGTACGCCGTGTGCTACCAGTCGACCACATCGAAGCGGTGTCAACAATGACCGAATGTGTATAACCTATATCCTACTCTTACCACACACTCCTGGAGGCGCTGGAGGTTTGAAATACAAGCAATGTGTGTAGGACTGATTGATCTGGCACCAGGGTTTTGAAAACAAGTATCAAAATTTTACGGGAGTCCGGTAGGGCCAGTTTGGCTGAAAATCTGAAAATTTCGGTGAATTTCGGATGAAAATTTCAAACCAAAATTTGAATTTAAAAACAAAGCTAAAAATTGCTGAAAATATCGGCCGAGTTTTTTGAAAATAAATTTTGGCACAAATTTCTTCTATATTTGACTAAATTCATGCAAATTAGAATTGGATTCAAAATTTAATGGGGTCTGATAGAAATGATTATCACCAATCGAACGAATTTTTGAACCATGCCCGACACTCGCCCACTCACACACCTATGTCCACTCTAGTGCTGGCCAAATGGGGCGGCACGTCATGGGCACGGGCATGGCCCATTCCGGCCCATGTAAGAATCACGTCGCGCCGTGCTGGTACGAGCCCGTTTGGCCCGTCGGGTCGTGTACGACCCATTTAGCCCAAAAAAACTAAAAAATCACAAAAAGGAAAAAAAATCATAAAAAATTCAAAAAATCAGAAAAATATGTAGAATTCATAAATACATATGAAAGTTGTAAAAAATGAGACAAACATATTGAAAATATAATAAAGAGTTTTATTAATATTGAAATGGTTGCCTCGTTAAAACCTTTATCAACTAAAAACTCAACATGAGAAAACGTTAGCAAAGGAAAAAGAGTACAGTCTATAGCTTTATATGCATCTTTGTTCTAAGTGTCATTGTCAAGGTATAGATTTTTTAGCACGTCCGACAACTCTGTATTTTGCACAAAGTGTTGTGTTTGTGAATCAACTTGTTCCCAATCCTTCACGGTTAGAAATATCTCCACCATCTCACTCGTGATATATGTTCTTCTCTCCTCCAATATTCTTCCAAAAAGACTGAAAGCGGACTCGAAGGAAACTGTCGAGACAGGAACAGTTAACACATCACGTGCAAGTATGGATAGCATGAGATATGTTAACTTATGGGCATGCCACCATTGCAAAATTTTAAAGCCTTCTGAGTTGAAAGCCATCGTATTGTTGTCTAGATAGGTGGATAGTTCCCCACTCCTTGGAGTTGTTCATGGCTGAGCAAGCAACGCTGTACAAGAAGAAGACCTGGACCTGGAGAAAGAGCCACCGAAGATCTTGCCTCACATATTTGTCTTGCTACTTCAGGCGGTTGCTACTAAAGGTCATTGCAATCAGACTCCCTGGAACTTATTTTCATACTTTTGGTAAAACTCGTATAATCGAGAATGAACTTTTGCAAAATAGTTAGTATAGTCTAGCCACAGCATCACTAAGAAGATCAAGAACATTAGCAAATGCTTCAATTTTACCTCTAATATCTAAAATGAATGCAAATGCATATAGGAAAGGAATTTCTCTCAATATTTTAGGTATTTAGTTTTCATAGCAACAATAGCCTCGCGTAAAACAAAGTCATGCATTTTCATATATTTTCAATTGAGTAGCAATATGTAAAATACTATGCACAATAATAGGAGATGTTGGATAGTAGACAGTAGACAAAGCAAGAGTGGACTCACAAAAAAATTATAAAAACTGTAGTATCTTCTCAGCAACGAACCAATGTTGCTTAGTCAATAGTATACTACCGTTAGTACTCTGATAGTGCGTTTGAATAAAAACAGAAAAAATGCTTTTATATGGTAAAAGACTCTTAAGCATCAGGTAAGTAGAGTTCCATCATACTGGCATATTCAAAATGAACTTTCTTGGACTTACACTCATTGTCATGCAGAAGTTCTTATATGTTGCTATTTTTACGTTAGAATTATTTAAGAAAGATATTGTATCGCGAAAAGATTTAAGATACACATCTAACCTCTTCAAACTGGATCTGACTACGAGGTTAATAATATGGCAAGCGCGTCATTGATGTAGAAAGAAAGAATCGATGCATGTACTGAATACTGGAGTAAAAATATCCATGGCCTTAGAGTTCGTAGTGGCATTGTCTAGAGTAATTGCAAATATTTTGTTTGTAAGACCAAAGTCTTCTACGACTTTGATAATACAGTCTGCAATATTCTTAGCCATGTGTGCTACATCTATTAATTTGAAATCTATAATTCTTTTCTCCATTACCTAGTCGTCGTTAACATAATGAGCAACTGCACTAAGATAATCCTCCCTAGCGCAGTCACTCCATATGTCCGAGGTCAGGGTCACCGAAAATGTGCACATAGCAAATTTATCCTTTAATTTATCACAACGTTCATTACAGTATTTTACTAGATCTCTAGTTGTTATTTGTCTAGAAACGGAAGAGAATCTAGGATTATGTGCTGCTCTAATGTAAATTTGGAAAGCATTAGACTCCCCAAAATGTAACAGTAAATCCTCAGAAGTAATTAAAAGATAGAGAGATTGATGGGCTACCTCAGGATCATAGTCCCAGCTACGTACCGTACCGTCGGGGTTGTACTGCAGCTGTGTCTGCCTCATCACCACACCTTGTTTGGTCTTACATCTTGTAGAATGTCTTTGCAAGTGCCCCACCCCTCCTGTAGACTTTGAAGATAATTCCTGACAACAAATTTTGCAAACAACATATGGTACGTCTGGCTTGGTTATCATTTCGAAATTTTCCCACACTCCCGATGTAGATGGCTTCGACCTCTTTGCTCCGGTGGTCGCCGACGAAGATGCTGCCATGGAGCCTAATGACAGAACTCCGCCTTGCCCTTCTGCTAACAACTACGGTTGGTTTGAGGCAGTCACAGTCCCCATGGATGCAACTTAGTCCGGTGAAAATCCGTAATCACCAAGAGCAAAGCTATAGTAATTTTTCACAACGAAAAGTGCAAAATCGAAACTAACATTATTATTACTTTCATCTTAGCATAACAAATAATAACAACAAAATTATGCACAAAATAGTATTGTGCCTCTTTTGCTGACTTGCTGCCAAAAATTGAATTTTTCAAATTTTGGCACAATTTTTTTTGAATTTTGCCAAATAATCTCACAACGAATTTGAATTTGCACAACAGAATTTCAAAGAGAGATTGAGGAATGGATGGGTGCTGAATGAGGGGGGTATGGTGACTATTTATAGAAAAAATTTAGGCTTTTTTTTAAAATATTTTTGCTATTTTTAAAGACTCAAATGGTAAAAAAAAAAACCAATCAAAAAACGGTCAAAAATCGCCCAACAGGCAGATTTCCCACGCTTGGTCTCCCCCTTTTCTCCCCTGGTCTCCCCACTGCCGCTTCGCCAGCGGCTACCGCACGTGGCAGTGCCGCCCTCCACCTCCACGCCACCCCACGCCGGCGCGGCCCCTCCCGGCCTCCTCCCTTCGCACCGGCCCTCGCCGCGCCACCTCCTCCTCTCCTCCCGGCCTCCTCCCTCCACACCGGCCCGCACCGCGCCGCCTCCCTCTCTTCCTCTCCTTCTCCTCCTCCTCGCCGGCACTGCCCCGCCCTCCTCCTCCTCTTCCTCCCTCTCCTCCTCCTTCTTCCTCCACGTCGGCACCATCTTCCTCTGCAAGCCTTTGCCCTACTCTCTCCTCGGCTCCTCCTTAGCGCTCGCCAACTCGGGCTCGACCTCTCCGCACGCAGGCCAAATAGGTCATGCCGGCCCGGCCCACCGTGCCAGGGTAGCAGCCCAAGCACGGCACGGGCCTTCGTGCCGGACTGGCACAGCCCATGGACAATGTGGGCCATGCCGGCTGGCCGGGCCAACAGTGCCGTGCCTCGGACCGGCCCGACCGGCACGGCCCAGCTGGCCACCACTAGTCCACTCAAATAACATTACATCGGTTGTGGGGAATGGAATTATGGAAGATGTGTCAAAAGAGAATACCAGACAAGAGTGTACAACACGAATACAGGATAAAAGCAACGATAGAAAGGTTACGTTGTCTAGCATCAATTCAGTTACGGTCTTGAACTGTGGTAGGATGAAGTTATTTATACTTTCCATTCTTTTCTTCTTCTTCTAAAGATCTTCTTTGGGAGAACTACACAACTTCACCGCACTTCAGCAGGGTATATAACTGCAATCATGATGACGAAAGTATCGTGCAAAAAATCTTTAGCTGCCGTCAAACCTCCGGGACCTTACAAATTTAAGTGCGTTTTTACATCAGTTGGAAAAGGTGCCTTTTTACATCTTTGCAATGTGGGAATGATAGGCAAGTTCAACAACAATCTTTGGCTCGCTTCTATCACAGGGTTAGGTAAACACAGGCTTCTCCAGTCTCTCTCTCTGTCCGCCTCTACTTGGATGAATAAGTTGGTGTTGTTACTCGATGCATACAGGTGATCGCGCAGGGATGGGGTACGTTAACCTGTCTACTTTTTCTCCGCTACACACGGAAAATGGATTCTTCATCCTTGGATGAAATTTGTGGCTTGTTCCCGAAGTTAAATTGTCGTCAGGAGAGAATGACATCTTGATGGTGAATGACTACTTTACTTGGAATTAACTTTCTATCGATCGCCGTAACAGCGGTCCAAAACAACAATTAGAAAGTTACCACCATCTTGATTCTTCAAAACATTCCCTTGCGATTCGACAGGCCTTCTTCTATTGTTCTCGAAAAGCAAACCTTCTTCTAGAAACATGTCTTTTCCATTAGACCTTGACAAACTCAGGTAAAAGCACCAGCGAGCACTATCATTTCTTTCGTGGCCACCACTGCTAACATTATTATCATGAGCTAGCATCTCAAACCCACTGTTTCAAAATTATCTACAACAAAACTTTAAACCCAACCAATCCAACCGTTTATCTATAAAGACGGACATACTCCACATCATCATTCTGAATTGTCCGCCTGTTAATTATGCGAGGAAGAGGACGACGCCGGACTGCACTGGAGGCTTAGGCGGATAGGGTTTTGGCGTGGTGGAGCGTGTGCAGGTGATCTGGGACGCACGTCGCGATCGCTGCCTGTCGGACCCGGATTTCGTAATCCAGAATCCTCTGTGAAAATACTGCGCGATTCCCTGGATCAGTAGATAGCGCTCACAGTACACATTGCTGAATCATCTCATACATCGCGTAGACCAAATCATGCATTAATACAAGCATTAGAGTTCAAATAGACCACGTCGGGTCGAGTTTACAATAGGGCCGATCAGGCCAAATGAGTTCATTACAAAATCTCGAGTACGTTAGCGGAAGCAAAAGGGGTAGAGCAAGTCTCTCCACAGTAGCGATCGGGTACTAGGTGTCGACCGATATTAGCCAAGGCGTGGATAATATAGAGGTACACAAGTACCGACGGAGCCAACGATCGGCGAGACCTAGACTACAAGAACTATACTACTCCTCTTCATGTCCTTGCTCCTCGGCGTCCGGTCCTCGTAGTAGGCGTAGTCTCCATGATCTGCGGGTTACGGGGTTGGGGAAAGAGCGAGGATGAGCACAACTACCGTGCTCATGAGCCAACACACAGATGCAATATTATACATGCAAGGCTTAACAAGGATGGCTGGGTTCATTTATTTGCACAAAGCAATAATTAAAGTACCAATATTAAAAGTCCTATCACGTAGCATTTTAACCAAATTGCATTTGTTAAAGAGATTACTTGTGCAATATTTATAACAGTAGAGGTTACCTCCACCTCATACTTAGTTTTAATAGCGGTTACATCCACCACTTAACATCACTGGGGTACATCCACCCAGGGAAAACCAAAACCAGGGTCACAGCGACCCAACACATTTTATCCCGCCCACAATGTTTTATAAACAGAACTAACTCTTGTAAGTTCCCATGTCCGCCCATGATCGTGGGCACGGCTATTCGAACAGTTCATTACACTCTGCAGAGGTTGTACACTTTACCCACAAGAGACAATCGTCCTGACATATACACATGTTTCCGTAGACATGTGAGTCAAGGGGAGATCGTCACAAGGCCTTTACAATGTGTCCCCCAGTACTTGTTACACCCGCTAAGGTTTCACCTGAGAAGAGTTACGCTCACATAGACCGTCAACTCTTTCCCGCACCCCTCTTGCGCCACACGACTTACGCTCACATAGACCAGTAAGTCGTGCACCCCAACCCATAGCCACATAGGCTTATGGCGTAGCGGGTCATCCGCTGGTGCAACTCATACTAACGGATACAAATTATTTAGCAGTCGACACCATTATAGACATGTGGTCGTCTTGTTTTACATTGGGAGGTCATCACAGATTAAGTCCTTAGGGACCATCTCGCGGTTCATACCACATACCATCCACAAACCAACATTCCTTGGGCTGCATTAGCACCCACCAACATACCATCCATCATACCATCCGCCCAGATGTGACAAGCAATTTCTTTAGGGTTTGTAAGAGGTAGGGAAAATACAACTTCATAACCATCCCAGTCATTTACACCCAATGACTGCCCAAAATCATGTTCATTCTAAAAGATGATGAATGGGGTAGATGATACCCCGATACTTAAGCAAGACTAGCATGGCGCTTAAGTATAGCCTAAACTAGTATAGTTACCAAATATTTACTAGGGTGACAATGGTGTACGGCAATTCAATTATCAAAGGATGGTGTATTAATAATAAGGCATCAACATGGCATTTAACTACCTTAGGGTATTTAACATACATTTGCATAAGGGAAATAAAGCATGCAATTTGATATTTAAAAGAACATATTTTGCATAAAATGTAGGTTCAATATGATCAAAGTGTCGACTACTTTGGGTCTCTGGCTAGATGATCTTGATATTCTTGAGCTTGATCGAAGTGGGGTCTCCTTCTTCTCCGAACTCTACGCGATCGATCGTACCGGAAAAGAATCAAACGAGCAAACAAATTAAATAAATAACAATCATCATCAAATGAACTCCAAAAAGAACCAAACTAGCACCAAAAGAAAGGGCTGGATTTTAGAAATTTTTAGAAACAAACTTTGCAATTTTTGGAGCTAAAATGGGGGAGAAATAAATATTTGAAACCTCTCTTTTGAATTAAAAAGAAAAAGGGCAAAGAAAATCAGCCGGAAAAGAAAAAGCAAAGCGGCCGTGGCTAGCTTTTCGCCCGGCGCCAAATGGGCCCGAGGATGCGCGCGCCACGAGCGCGTCGGCTCGCGCGGCAGCTGGCCAAGCGCGCACAGCGTGCGGCGGCTTCCGAAGAAAGAGGGAGGCGAGGGGGAAGCTAGGGCAGAGAGGGAGAGGGAGAACCGGGGCGGCGGCGGCGGCGACGACGCGCGAGGGAGGGCTCACGGCGGCGCGCGGCAGCGAGGAGGGCTCACGGCGGCGGCGACGATGGGGAGGACGATGACGACGAAGAGAGCAGCGGCGCCTGGTGAAGAAGAGCTCGGGGGAGACACGGCAGTGACGGCGAAGAAGGGAAGCGGGGAGGACGACGACGACGAAGATGACGACGACGGCGGCGAAGGTGAGTCCTCCAACTCCTGCTCTCTCCTTTCTTGCTCGGGGAAGGGGAGGGAGCGCGCCTTTTATAGCCGGAGGGGGGCTTTGGATCCGAGAGGGGGAGGAGCCGTTGGCAGCGGCCGCAAGAGCCGAGCGGCGCGCGGGCAGCGAGGATGGGGCGGGTCGGCGCGGCGGCAGCGGCGGCCGCACGGCGGCGGGAGAGACCGAGGCGAGCAGGGCATGGCGAGGCGAGCTAGGGTTAGGTTAGGGTTAGGGTTAGGGGTTTGGGGGAAGAGCTCGGGCTTTCGGGGGGGAATCGAATCCTTGAGCATTTTGGGCAAATTTCGAAGTTTGAAAACCTTGATTCTTGAACACACGAAGACTTTGCCAAACCGGGAATTTGGGTGTTACAAAACCTACCCACCTTAAAAAGAATCTCGACCCCGAGATTCGAGCTCCTCAGAGAACAGGTAGGGGTAATCCAACTTCAGCTGATCTTCACGCTCCCACGTGGCTTCTCTCTCCGAGTGGTTGCTCCATTGCACTTTGCATAGCGGATGATCGGCGTCTTGTGCGCTTTTCCACGACATCAAGAATCTTGATCGGATGTTCGATATCGACAAGTCTTTACGAGTGCAATGGTTTCGATTGGAGCTTGCTCTTCTGGTACTCTGAGGCATTTCTTGAGCTGAGAGACGTGGAACACATTATGGACATCTGACAAATTTCCTGGTAATTCCAGTTGGTATGCTACCTCTCCACGCTTGGCGGTGATTGGGAACGGGCCTATGTATCTTGGCGCAAGCTTGCCTTTCACTTTAAACCTCGCATTCCGCGAAGGGTGACACTTTGAGATATACATGATCTCCAACCCGAAGTTAACTCTCTGACGGTTGTCGGCATAACTTTTCATGCGGATTGAGCGACTTGTAGACGATCTCGATCAATCGACTTTCTCTTACTTGCTTGAGAGTATCGGTCCAAGATATAACCTTCTCCCGATTCGACCAATGCAAGGGTGTTCTGCATTTCCTCCCATAAAGTGCTTCAAACGGGACATCTTCAAACCGGATTGGTAATCGTTGTTGTAGGCGAGTCGCATATGGTAGACATCTCTCCCGCCTACGGTAAACTCTAAAGCACAAGCCCAAGCATGTCTTCAAGAATCAGTTTACCCTTTCGTACGTCCATCGATCGAGGATGATATCTTTGTGCTAAAGTTCAAGTGAGTTCCAAGTGCATCATGGAGACTAGCCCGTAAATGCGAGGTAAACCGAGAACCTCGATCCGAGACTATCCTCTTGGGTACTCCATGCGGACATACAATACGAGCCATATATAACTCGGCTAATTTATCTCCTTGTAGGTGGTCTTCACGGGGATGAAATGGGCAACTTTGGTTAATCATCGATTATGACCCATACGGAATCATATCCGGTCTTGGTTCTCGCGATCCGTAATGAAATCCATTCCAATTTCTTCCCACTTCCACCGAGGATTTGCGGTGGTTGCAGCAATCTGCGGGTCTCGATGTTCTGCTTTGATCCGTTGGCACACATCGCAACAAGCTACGAACTCGGCGATGTCTCTTTTCATTCATGCCACCAATATAGAATCTTCATATCTTGATACATCTTGGTGCTTTGCTGGTGTATGGTGTATCTTTGAGCTATGGGCTTCTTTTAGAATCAATTCTTTGAGCTCCTTTTGGTGGGGAACAAATAGACGTTTCCCATACCATAGGATTCCTTGTTGGTCTTCCACCATCTTTGAGGCCTTTCCTTTGGCCATGAGGTGTTTAAATTTATGAACTCCGGTGTCCTTTCGAGCGGTCTTGACTTGTTCTTCTAAGGTTGGTTGAACTTCCATAGTGCTAAGGTGCCTTGTTCTACTAACTCGAGGTTAAGTGCCCTAATTCCTTGCAAAGCTCAAAGTTGATACTCTTGAACCATAACATTTTTGCAGAGGACTTACGCTTAATGCATCGGCCACTACATTAGCCTTCCCGTGATGGTAATGCACATCCAAGTCGTAATCATTAATCGGTTCTAACCATCTCCTTTGTCGGAGGTTGAGGTGCATGCGGGTGAAAATATACTTAAGACTCTTGTGGTCCGTAAAGATATTACAATGATTTCCAATCAAGTAATGCCGCCAAATCTTTAGGGCATGCACTACTACCGCTAACTCCAAATCATGAGTTGGATAGTTGTCTTCATGTGGACGGAGTTGTGCGGATGCATATGCCACGACTTTTCCTCCTTGCATAAGTCTGCGCACCAAGACCTTGGCGCGAAGCATCACAATAGACTTCAAAGTCCTTGTGTATGTCCGCAAGACTAACACCGTGCAAGAGTTAACTTCTTCTTCAACTCTTGGAAACTCTTTTCACAAGCTTCATCATTCGCACTTCTTTTCCTTCTTGGCGGTGGGTCATTGGTGCGGATAGTTTGGAGAATCCTTCAATGAAGCGCCCGTAGTATCCACCATTCCAGAAAACTACGCGCCGGTCATCGAGGTTGGTTGTTTCCATCCCAACACGGTTTCTACTTTGGATGGGTCAATCGCGACTCCTCCAATGGATACGATATGTCCGAGGAAATCGATCTCTTGAAGCCAAAATTCACACTTGCAGACTTGGCATACGGTGATGTTCTTTAAGCTTCTCGGGACCAAATGCGATGTTCAAATGTTCCTCATTAGTCTTGGGTAGATTAAGATGTCGTCTATGAACACGACAACAAACTTATCCAGTATTCCATGAATACTTTGTTCATAAGGTTCATGAAGTAGGTCATGCGCATTTGTCAAGCCAAACGACATAATCGTGAACTCATATAGACCATACCGGGTGGTAAAGGCTGTCTTAGGGATGTCCTCAGCCCTGATCTTAACCTGATGATATCCTGACCTTAGGTCTATCTTGGAGAACACTGTTGCTCTGTATATGACCCTAACTTAGGTTTGTATTTCAAATGTAAAATTTTGAGGAGAAATAAAACTTTTGTTGTCTCTTCAAATCATTTGAAAGTTTCTACATTTTTCCTAGCAATTTCCATTTTCTAGAATTAAATTCTTGTGAATGGAAATTGTTGTCAGCACATTCTTAGCCTTCAAACTTGTGATCATCCCCTAGGAATATTTTTCCTGTCATCTTGATCATCCTATCTACCTCCTGAATTATTTCACAATTTTTAGAGTTTGTTTGCTATTTCAAATGGCCAAGTCAACTCTGTTTGAAATCTGGTCAAACTCCTGTACAGCAGCTTGTGAATTTTCTCTAGAACAATGCAGTGCATAAAAAGTTCTGGAAAAATTATACAAGGTTGTCCTCTGTCCCTAGTAGCTACCATAAAAATTTCAGAAATTTTGGAGCTCAGGAGTTACCTCTAAAAATTCCCAAACCTTCTCTGTCTTTTAAATCAAATCCACGAAATCATCTGTTCCTCGGGCTCGGACCCAACCTCGGGCTCAAGTCCGACTGCCACTTGACTCGGTCGCGTCAACTAGCTGCACCGCGCGAAGTCAATCGATCGTGACCGTCCGATGCAAATCGAACGATCCACGTCGGCGCGCGGCAACCGACTGTCCGAATGCATACATCAATCTCGGCCGCCCATTCCGCATCCAACGGTGGTGCGTTACGAACCGAGCCAAACCTCCGGTTCGCACCGCTTCCGTCCGTCGCCGGCGTGGACCCTACCGTCAGGACCACCTCGCCTTCTCCGCACTCACCGGAGTTCGCGTCGCGCGCGCATGCTTGCCACGCACCGCCACGCCGCCACCTATTTGCCCTCGTGTTCGTCTGTGGAGCATCGCGAGCTTCATAACCTCACCGCACTCATTCGGTCCATCGCTTCTTCGCTCTCTCACCTTCTCCGCCCAAATTTTCCTCTCGGGAGAAGAACTTCGAGCGTAGCGCCGCCGCTTCGAGCCGCCAGAGCCGCGACGCGACATCGTGTTCCTCTCGCCTCGCCGCCTCCATTTTGCCTATTCGGGTCCTTGGCGCCCAGTGGATCACGGGGCGATCGCTGCCTCGCCTCGGCGATCTCGCCCCGCGAGCTTGCTAGCGTTACGGTGAGTCTCAAGCCTCGGCGTTGGTTCCACTTGATCGCAATACTCCACGATGCTCACGGTGGGTTCGTTTCGTCTTTGGTGCATCGTGGAAGCCGTGGCGACCGATTCTTCTCGAGCTCGGTGTTTCGCCGCCGTGGTGATTCCGCCGCCTCGAACCTCCTTCGCCGCCATCATCTTGTGCTTATTGTTCCCGGGATCAAAGCGGCCGTGGCGCACCTTCTCGAGTCTTCTCGAAGCCCGTAGCGTCTTCTCCGCGAGCACCGCATCTTCTTCTCCGCCTCGCCGCGCCACTCGCCGCGGCATTCCGTGACTCGCCACCGCTATCGAAGTTCGCGAGGTCCTGCGAACCCGAAGGTACCACTCACTCGTCTTGAAACTCATCGGTTTGCTAGATCACTGCGCGCCGCACCGCCAGTGCGGTGCTCGCCGGTGAACCGCCGGTGAAGATTAGTTTAACTCTAATCATGTCTTCTTTGAGTCACCGATTTGTGGGCCCTCTCGTAATCGCATTTAGAAATCCTTTAATCCAGCCCGTTATTTGTTCTTCGAGTCACCGCCATGTGGGTCCATGTTGTCGCTAGGTTTGTGTAGTTACGGTTAAACGCTTTCTCGATGGGAAGCGTATTTCTCGTGAGTGTTTTAGGTTTGCACCTTAGTGAGCCAAGACGATTCTTTGAATACGCCTTCGACGCCACTTTAGGCGAGTGCGCTTGTCCCGGTCAGCGTTCATGCGCCCGCCGTCGATGGTCGGGCTTCTCGATCGCGGTAGAAAAGTATTAAGTGCTTTAGTATTTCAAATGCTTTTCACATTGTAATCGTTAAATCATTTAAACTTGTAAAATGCATAACTAATTCAATTTTTATCCAAATTGCATGAAACCAGTGCTGTTATTTTTCATTTTAAATGTATTATTTACTAAAATTAGTTTCATCCATGTCTCTGTAGCAAAAATCTGTTATCTAATAAAATGATGTCTTATGTATCTTCTAAATTAGAAAATGCATATCTTTTCCAATAATTGTCCAAATTCAATGAACCCAGTTTTGTAAAATTTCATTTTCAGTATACTAACTGTTAGGATAGGTTTTATACACTGTTTCTGTTTATGAAAAGTTGTTAATTAACTAACTAGTGGCATGTTGTGTTTTTTTTAGCTTAGAAAATTCATAGAAAATTATTAGCATCTTAAAATGACTTGTTCTCTGTTTCTAAATTTTGTTATATCTTGTTTAGGCTCTGTGTGAATTTTGGCATGAGTTGATGTTGTTGTATGCTTGAGTTTTGTCGGTGTTATTCGTCCTTATTTGTTTGTTGTGTTCGATCGTTAGGCTTCGATATTTGCGCAACCACGAGGACGATCCTCCGCACCTTATTGAGCAACAAAGATCCGAGCAAGCGATTTGATCATGATTAATCCCAAGATTTTAAAGTTTAATATTTTGTTTCAATTTGTATGTATGCATCGCTTAATTTGTGTTAAAATGGTTAGTTAAATCAGTAGTCGCATATCCTGTAGACAAAATATGGATCTCTACTACCGAGCCTAAGTTATTTCTTTGTGATTAGAGATCGCCGGATGATCTCTTGTCACTTAGTAGATTCGGGTCAACTTGCTTAGACATGCTTAGCTATCGGTAGAATCAAGGTTATCGACTTTAGTCGGTAACCTTGATCACACAAAATTTACTATAACTTTATGTTTTAGCATTTCGCTATGTTATTTGCAAAATTAAAAATGAAAACAAAATGATTTAGACTTGGGCACAATGGTAAGACTGGTGTGATCTGTTGGGTGTGACTGAAAGGTGCCCAGTCGCTTAAGGACCGAGTTACTTGCGCCACCGTGATCGAGCATTTTGCGTGCTAACCACACTAGAGTATATGGACCTCTCTTGACCTAGTACTTTGGCGTGTATTGGCTCCGGGTCGCAGGAGGTCGCAGGAGGGACGGAGGTGGGAGCATGGTAGTTGTCCGAAAAGCTTTATCCTGAGTGGGTAGTTGTCTTTTCGGCTTTACCATGTAAGCGTATGGTGTTTCTACCCATACGAGCGGCTCGTAGTTAATACACAATATTGGAAAAAGTCTCGTAGGACTTAGCCGTGCCGACATACCTACGGAAGTGTGTTTTGGCTTAAAGCGATGCAAGTGTGGGTACATTGGTACACCCCGCAGGTTAAAACTATTCGAATAGCCTCGCCCTAGGTTAGGGACACGCTGATACGCCCCAAGAACTAGACTACAACATTTAAATTAAAACTTGATGGGTGGTACGAATCTGGGGATTCGTGCTATTGTTGTGGTGACTATTGGGATAGTCACTTCTAGGTTGTTTTATCTTTGGCTTTTGTTATTAATATCCGTACTGCTATTTCAATCTTAAAAATGAATTGCAAACTTGCCTTTAAATCAGATACCTTATTGCAAATGAAAATTTGGCTTTATGCAAATGAAACATATGACCTCCACCAAATAAGCTCGCATGTAGCATATGAACAGTGCGCTAGTTCACACGTCGGTCTTGCGGGTACAAAGACAATCTTTGTACTGTGTGCTTTGCTTAATGTTTTTGTTGCAGAGGAAGGAGGTGAGCCTCGTGGACCTCACTTTTGTGAGTCAGGCTGCGCCGTGGGTGACGACTAGGCTTGGCGGTCCTGGCCGATGCCTTGTGGGTTGAAGGCACACCGATTGGCTTTGTTTATAGCCATCTTATGGCACTTTTGCTTCACTGTCTTTTTGTTGTTATTTGTGTATCTTGTGGCGATCGGCCATTGTCTCGTAATATTGTTACTATTTGTTTATCTTCCGCTTGGAAGTGTGGTGTTTGGACTCTATGTGTGGAATGGAGTTGATGTCTAATTTTGTACCGGTGTGTATACTGCTCGGGAAGTATACATATCTCGAGGATCGCTTTATTTGATTTGTGATGCTAGGACCAGGTGGTTGGTTAAGCATTACAAACCAAATAAACTGGGGTCCTCACAAAGTTGGTATCAGAGCCATTCTGACCGTAGTAACCCAAGCATAGTCGTCCTTAGGGTATTTTGAAAGTCTTATTTTCAAATTATAAAAGGTTTATGAAAACCTAGCGATTCTCGATTTTATTCCTTACCTATCTTAGCTTTCTACTCTCATCTTACTCTAATATAAGTTTTGAAACTTGGTTTCTCTCTTCACCTTTCAAAAGATAGTTACTACCGGTGGAATTAGTTTGGGGAGAACCATGAAGTTTAATCCAACTAAAACTTGTGGGGATAATAGGGTAAGATGTAAAGGGAGTAGTTATGTGTCTGATTTTTGTTGGTCGAACTTTATCCTGCCTTGTGTTTGTTTTTGGACTGTTTTCATGAATTTTGGGTTTGCTTGCTCCTAAATTTGTTGCTAACTTGTCTTAGTGAAACAGATGGCAGGGGAGAACACGCGAGAGTCAGCAGTGGGTCATGATGAGGAGCTTCCTCCTCCGACCATGGTCGAGGTTCTCGCCAGTTGAGCGAAACCGCATGGACCGACGCGCATCTTGGAGGTTATTGCTAGGAATACCTCCACTCCTGCCGGTGGTGGCGGCCACCGGACTCGCGGGGACTTGCAGAGTTCCTCCGCACACGCCGCCGACTTTCTCCCGCTCCGAGGACCTCTCGATGCGGACGATTGGTCGCGCATGGTTGAGCGAAGCTCAACATAGCTCGATGCGGCGCAGGACAAGGCGCTCTTCGCGTCCCACCGCCTTGAGGGCGCACTCTCATGGTGGGAGAACTATCTCGCCATGCGCCCGCGGGCCATGTGGTCGCGTGGGAGGAGTTCAGTCGCCTTTCGTCGGGCCCACATCCCGATGGCCTGATGAAGTGAAGAAGAAAGAATTCCTCGCGCCAAGCAAGGGCGCAAGTCCGTGACGGAGTATTTATACGAGTTTAATCACTTGGCTCGTTATGCTCGAGTGAGGTGGCCTCGGATGAGGCTAAGCAGAGAAATTTATGGATGGCTTGTCCGAGGAGCCGCAGGACAAGTTATCTATTGTGGACTTCTCGCACTTTCGAGCCTTGGTAGATAAGGCCATTGTTGCAGAGCATAAGGCAAAGGCGCGGCGAGTCCCGCATAGCGCAAATGGGAGGCACATCGGTCTACTCACACCACCTCGCTCGTCCTCGGTGCGGGCGGCACCGATGGCCCGTTCTTTTGCTCCACCGCGCCGAGACCATCTCGCACCACCTCCCGCCCACCGCAGCCGTGAGCCAGCCACGTGCGCTGCGATCCAAAGAGAGAGCGGTCTCCGCAATCCGGCGGCGAGGTGACTTGTTTTCGCCGCCACGCAAGGGCCATTATGCGAATACCGCCTCGAGTATTGCAGCACCCTCGCCCTAATGGAGGACGCGGCAGGGAGTGGTCACCACC